>WIPJ01001849.1:1625712-1683833 GCA_018155075.1 Cassiopea andromeda
TCTCATGTCAGGCCCGTCGGAACGAAATTGATATTGGGGGGGGGGGCTGCGAGCGAAGCGAGCTAAAATTGGGGTCCGGGGGCTTTCCCCCGGGAAAATTTTTCAAGACCACGCCCTTTTTATCGCTGGAAACGCCCTTTCTGTACAAATTACACAATTCAAATGATGTTGAATTGACTTTATTTAGATGTTTAATTGACAACGAACACTATTTACAAAATTTTTAAATCTTGAAAGTTGAATTTTATGATTGGCTGAAATTCATATATCTGTCATGTCATCCACTAACATTACCTTTCTTAAACTTCAAATGGGCTTAAAAAGATTAGCTATATGCTTCAAATCATTCACAGCAAACCTTTTCTGTTGTCTTCGTACAATTCATGCTGAGACACTTCGATTCATATACGTACGGGAACATTCAATAATTACGTAATCACGATGAGGTAGGTAGGTGTAAGCTTTTTGGTTACGACTGATTACGATCAATATATATGGTAGGTAGGTTCTTAAAATTTGGGTGACGTAATTTTTGAACGTTCCCTACAAGTTTTTATTGACTCAGAATACACGCATTTTTTATAAGAACTGGTTTATAATAAACGAGTACAAGACTGGTAGAAAAATCCAGAAACTCTAGTACTATGCCAAAGAAAACTTAAGAAACTAAAATCTCTACAAAAACTCCAAGGACTATATAACAGGAAAGTAATAGTATCTATAGACATGATTTTGCCATAAATGGTACTTGCAACTTGTGACTTTCATCTGCTTGGGCTTTTTTCGCAATAATCAGAATATCTCCTTTCAGTATTGCTCAGCACCCAAACATGATGCAATTTAGCGTTCGAAAATAAGAAACCAAATAAGAAACTTTTAGTACTAACATGGCGAAACTTTCATGCCAAATTAAGAATCTTTTAGTACTAGCTGCTGATCCAAGTTTCTTATAAAAAAATGCGTGTATACATCTATGAACGAGTAATAAATGATTTATTGGGATAACTGGTTGTTCTAATGTCTTTATCAGCTTAAAGCTTGCCCGTTAAAGCATTTTTTGAGAATTTAAGGAACAAACACTAGCAAATTATTGGGGGGCTGAAGCCCCCCCAGCCCCCCGGTTCCGACGGGCCTGCATGTCCATTATTTTGTTCACACTTTCATTCAAAGAACCAATACCAGGGATGCCTTTGAAGTCAAATGATGAAAAACTCTTCATCTTATCTCCAAACATCTCAATCATCATATGATTGTCTTCCATAACCTTCAGAGTATCTTTCAACAAAATATTTATGGTGACTGCTTCATCACTGTCTCTTTCAGGAGGTTTAGCGGGATTCTCTCTCTCCAACTTCCCTCTCTTCCGTCGCCGTGTACGACAATTTTGAATTAAAACATCAGTGCCCTCGTCATTGCAAAATTTTATAGTCAGCCTCCTGTAAAATCAGAATGCATACTAGTCACATGCACATTAAAACATTTTTACTCGAAAGCTCTGGCAAGGAGGTAGAAAAATTCGATTCATATACTTTACTTCTGTGGGATCTGTTCAATCTCTGAGTTGCTAAGTAATAAATAAAAGCTTAAATGAAATGATGAGTAAAATCACAGACTCACCTCTGCATCATTTTCAAGAATTTTTTCTTTTTTATCTATCAAAAGGCTAAAATAATCGCGGTCCATTCTCGCGCACTCTAAGTTCATTGTACCGGAAATGAAGATACCCTACAACTTTTTAACAATGTTCGTCTCTAACATGAAGCTAATCATCTATTGTTCTTTATCCGCTGTCCTATCCAGTTTGTTTTATAAGTATTTTGATAACTCAAAAGAGGAACTAGAAAAAATTGCTAATCAATGATTAGCACGATAAGCAACCCCAGCCGCCCCTGATGTGCATAGCAAAGGTTGAATTGTTCTCTGATGAAACATCGAATTGCTCTTTGATTCGATTTTTATGGAAATGCATTTAATTATGGTTTTTGTATGTACATTTAGAATCTCAATACAACCAGAAATGCCTACAATTCCTTTCAACAAACTGGAAGATGAAGCTTGTCCTGAAGAGAACAAGGACCCAGAGACAGAGGTTAAGCAATACCCGTTAAGAAAACACTGGTGCAGATTGATCCCTCCAAGAGCTTTTCTCGCGCCCTTCGTGGTAACTGGGATAATGTGTATGGTCGTTTTCCTTATACTTCAATCTCCTTCCAAAGGTATTTTAATTTGTTTGACTATGAAATTTTCTATATTTTCATTAGGTAGATGATGCTTGTTAGGGCAGTGTTTCCCAGCCTGGGGGGAATTTTAGCTTTTCTAAAGGGGAGTTGGAACCCACCAAGAGCCATTTTAAAATTGTAGAATGTATCACTATATTGTTAGAAGAAAATGTCACTATACAGCAAAAGAAGAAGCAGGCGTAGCCTTTCTTTTTTCGCTCTATATCTTCAGAGTTCGTTGAACCTATGTTGAAAATTCTTCTTCTCTTCCTTTGTGTGAAGATTAATAATGAAAACAGGTATATGCTATTGCAAAGCGGCGTTTTCCAACGCTTTAGAGGGTGCTGCTTCAAGCATTTTTTCTGGGGGCAAACTTCCAGACCCCACTTTCAACATCGTTAACTGTTGAGAGACTGTTTTCTCGCATACTGTGAATACATTTGCTTAGCCTCTACATATCCCCCCGAACCCGGTGCACATGTCTACTACCCTATACAAGCACAGTGTCAGCTTAATTTGATGAAGGGATGCCTCTTTCATTTTATTGTGGAAAAGAGGAAACAACAAGAAAAAGAACGGGAGACAGTGTGTTTGGGAGATAAGCTGAGAAGCCAATAGCGTATTCTTTTGTGCAAGCTTGAATACTGTCATCATATCAGAATCACTTGCAAGATCTGGGCATGCGTAGCAGAGCTCATTTTTCTTAAACTGAGCCTAGTTGTAAAGGAAAGGCCATATGGTATACTGACTTAATTCCAGTCTTCAAAAAAGGATGATACATAATATGAGCAAAGTGAATTGAAGGCCGATGGACCTCCTTCCTACAATTTCCAAAATATTTCAGTGATTATTGCAGAGATAACTGTCTGAATTCATTTCATCTTCTTTGTCCCCACTATCTGGATGCTTAAGACAAAGGTACAACATGCAGCATGTCTTGTTGAAATTTTTACAATCTTGTAAGAAGAACATATATCATAAGGGACTTGCTGGGACAGTATTTGTGGATCTTTCAAAGCCTAAGGAAACATTCAAGTGGCTCAAAACCGTTTGCATAGAATTTGTACAACTTTAAGAGGAACCCCTGGATATTACCGGCAGAACCCTGGTTGAATGTCACTGGTGTAAACCATGGTACTCGAACAGCAGTGCCCATGGACTCAATCTGGATGATATTCTGTGCATGAGAAGCTGCCTCACAAATAAAAGACTGAGAGTGTAGATTAACAGCTAATATAGTAAATGAGAGAAATAAGAGTGCCGTAAAAGGCTGGCTCCAATGCCTTTACTACATAATATACATATAAATTATATTGTCTGGTTTGCAAATCATGCAAAATATGCAACTATGCTGATGATACCATCAAGACATTAATATTTTGACAAGCAATTAGAAGAAGATGGTTCTGTGATAGTAAAATGGCTTTTTGTTTACCTCTTCAAACTAAATGATGAAAAGTGCTATCTAATGGTACTTAGGATAAAAGCACAAAAAGAATTCCCAACTGAAAGCTCAAAATTGAGGATAGCAACTACGAAGATTACTGAGAGTAGCTTTCGACAAGTAATCAACTTTCAAAACGCATTTTGAAACTTATGTAGAAAGATGAATCGCAAGATGCATGCACTTGCTAGCTTGCCTACTTATGTTCATCCAACTAAATCAGAAATTTTAGTGAATTATGTCATCAGTTCACAATTTAATTGTTGTATACCAATAAAGATAAAGGTAGTCCCGTATGCTCTCGCACGTAGGGGAGTGACTGTTAGAGAGGACATTTATCCTGAGTCTTCGGCTTGTGAGGTAGGGTGGCCAGTTCCTTGCTTCTCCACCTTTATCTTCCCAGTGTTGCCACCAGGTACCTATTCGCTGCTGGGTGAACAGTGAGCGAGAATTCAGTCAAGGCCTCAAGTCGGAATCGAACTGTAGACCTTCCGCAAAGGAAGCATGAGTGCTAACTGTTATAGTCCATTAGTATGAATTTTTGATGATATGGGCAACTAATAGCAACTAAATCATACTCATGAGAGAGCACTGAGGCGATATCCAAATGCAAGCAGGAGGAAAACATCAAGCAATTTCAGTAATTAAAAGTTCCTATGTAAAGCAAATGAAGTGAGTTTGATTCTTGTGCAATTTTGCCGAAAACACATGTCTTGACCATCGATCGAGGTGACATTATAAGGAATCCTGTTGCTTGGGATTGCAAAATGTGGCCGTTCATCGTATTAACAGGAGGTCATATTAACGGTCTTTTTGCAAGACTGTATGTGAACAATTTTCCTGTTCAATTAAAAGTGGCCTTAATAACGAGGTGGCCGTATTAGCAAAGTTTATGCAAGACGGGACTCCACTGTACTTTATGTACAGAGGAGGAAGTTACCAAGACTAATCTTCAAGAGCTTAGATAAGCATTAATTTGTTCTCTCAAAAACTGAAATTGCTCACATTTCTCTTTTCATTGGAATGCAGTATAGCTGCAAATAGTGGGAAACACCGGTTGAGGGTGTGATGCAATGCTAGAGGGTCTGATTCCCGGGACCAAGCATGCTTATAAATTTTTATAAATTACGATCTTATTATGGCGAGTGAAAATGTGAAATATTTTCTCTTCCCATAAGGGGTTTTGCAAAAAATAATTGGGCTATAGTAATTTGACATGCTTTTTCCGCTAAAGGACACTCACGACCACATTCAGTACCTACCAGCTCAACACCTTCCAGCTTTACAGGTATGATATTATATTTTGTTATACTATTACTTTTAATTTGTTAGTTTCTTGCATTCTTTACATGCTATTCCTTATTATCAATGTATAAATAACTAAATGCTCGTGCTACTTTATAGAGACATTAGCACTAAAGATAAAGTCCCGGAAGATCTTTTCAACTTTGAATATTTTTATCATTTTCAGTTATTGAGAATTATGAAGCCCGTTCAATTCATAGTTACCCTCTAGCTGCCATAAATTTACTTTATGGTTTCATAACCAAGATTGACTACAATAACACTGCTAAGATTAGGCAATGAAGAAGTGCTTATTTCGATGTTCCCGTTCAGTTGAACGGATTTTGAAAACAGTGAGTTCTTAATTATCTACTGGCGAATAGCTCTCTGTAATACACCTCAGATGCATTAAATTTAGTGGTGCGGTATAATTATAGGCTTGGCTACCTAGTAGCATGGTATCAATCGATGACATTCTGCTCCTCTGGTATCATTCCTATAGTTCATTGTTGCATCTTGTTCTCCAACGCATCCTATACCTTATCGTTCCGGAAGTGTTGGTCTGCCTCTTCGCATAGTTGGTTATTGACCTCAGGCATTGCAAATAGCCTGTTCCAACTGAAGTGCGAGTCACGTAAATTAATACACACTTCAAAATTGCTATTATTTCAATTAAGATATAATATGAACTTGTCTTTTAGTGATATGGGAACACTAGCATTCCTTCCCTGAAATATATCTTCTTGAAAGACTCTACTTGGGAAATGTTCTCCAATTTCTCAAAATCATGTTTGTAGAGCTAATAAATTGACACTCTTAGGAAGTTGTCGTAGTGTTTTTCCAACCGTTTGTTGGTGCGGTAAAGAAAAGGTGACCTAAGCAAATAGTGGGGCAAATATTTTTTAGGGTAAGTAATTCTTTCTCTTCTGCCTTCATCCTGGTCATAAATAATAACTGCTTCCTAATCTGAGCACCTTTTTGTCTCAGCTTCCACCTTGACTGCTTCTGTGCTATTACCTAATTCATAATACTTTTCACCATCAACAACTGATATTGCAATTTACCTTGCTTCCCAAGTTTTATGCTATTTATGCAAAAAGTGTGTATTGTGTTTCCATGCTATGGAGATGAGGGGCTACTAAAATTGCTTTTGGATTTAAGGGGCATATCTGTGCTGTGCTTAATGGATGGTAGACTACAAAAATATGTAATTTTTATTATTGTTACTAGATAACAAGAGTGGAAAATATTGTTGATGCTGTTTGGAATTGTAACTATCTAAAGATCATTTTTGATCATCTACTGCTTCACGTGTGGATAGCAAATATCACTCCTGTCTTTTTCCAAGTTGCAGCTCTATTTACTATAGATACTAGTAAAGTTATCTTTCTATAGATACTAGTAAAGTTATCTCGACTTTACTTAACTGAACCAATAGGCTTCAGTATGTGTAATGTGAAAACTGGCTGGCAATGTGTAGTTCGAATGGAAATGATCAGCTTTCTCTGACAATTCAGGTTCACTAGCAAAAAGCTTGAAAATTTTCAAGAATTTTACATCTGAGGCACTAGAAAGAACTTTTGACGTTAAGATAGAAGTGGATCGTGTATTACGTCGAACAAGATTCTTTTGTGATATTACTATAAACAATAAATGACATATGCCCTTCTTTCAGAAAGCAAAGGCATGAAATGATTACTCTTAGAACTTATGAAAATATTTGCCTTTTCCTAGTGTGCATTAGTTGCTTTTTGCGCATTACTTAAACTCGCGTGGTCAGGGGTGCACGATAAATAGTGTATCGTGAATTGTAATACACCGAAGATTCATTAGCTTCATTGATTTCCGCACGACATCATGTAGTTAAATTGATTTCTCAGGATCTGATTTGTTGTGTTCCACAATTCATTTTCTCTTCAAACTTGTTTATGTACTTTTCAGTTCAATTTAGTTTCTAAATTGCTTTCCAGGTTCAGGTTACAAAAGCCCCATGTTTTCCCTTTCTAATTAGCTGAGGATATGACAAGCTCGTTTCGAAACGTTCTTGTAGATAAAGTCTTAACGGCTTCATCATTAATATAACAAAAACTTTGTCAATAATGGGATATCGTACTGGATGTGTCGGTGAAAATTTACAACGTATGATCCTGGCTATTTGCTTTGAATTAGTCCTAAATTGCTACAGTTTTACTCAACGTTGCCTTCATTTTTAAATATATGAATGAAAGAAATTAACTCATGATAGAGCTGCGCTTTCCGACTGATACTTAAGTACCCGTTGGTTCGCTTCCCTCAATAGGAAAATAGCTTTGTATGTCCTCCTGAGATAAGTTTCCATATTATTTTAGAAATGGAGAAGTACATGAAGACAAGTGAATACCCATGCAATGATTTCTATGAATATTCATGTGGAAAGTACATCGACAGGTTTCTACCAGATAGGTCCACCTACTCCATAGTATTTAAAGACAGGTTCACCTCACTTGAAGAAAGCAACAAAAACCGAGCAAGAAAAGTGATGGAAGGTATGAGTAATACAAAGGATCCGTATTTTAAGAAAGCGTACACATTTTATACAGCATGTATGAACAGTCCAAGAGACATGGATGCGTATTTCAAAGCTGCTGATGAAATTGGTGGATCAGATATAACAACAATTGGTCCGTTTGATTACGCAAATTGGGATCTTGAAGCAACCATAAAGAAGATGAAAATCCAGTACAATGCAAACCCTTTGATCAACATTCAAATTAGCCATGATCTCTTCAATGCATCACGAAACATTTTAATGGTAAGCAGAAATTGGTGAAGTATGATGCCAGCATGGCTTACTCCATGTTTTATCGTAGTGCTCATTTGTTAGGAAGAGTCAGGGGGCATTGGTTCTACTGCGAGAAATGTTTTGGAAAATCATGCATTTATGGTACAATGACATATTCCTGTTCAAGCAGATCAAACAATTCACGTAGGGGTCATTCACAAAGGACGTCCAGCAAAAATGTAAATTTTAGACCCCCTCCTCTTTTTCTTGCGTTTTCCGCATTTAGGTACCCCCTATCCCGGACGTCCACCTATTTCACACCAAAACTACCTATGCTTCTATATCATCACAAAACGTTGCTGAGACAAACTGAGCAAATACCAAATGCATCAACTATTACTGAAAAAGCTTTCGGAATTACAACTGAAAAAAAGCTGTTGAAATATTTGCTTGTAGTAAATGCCATATTTTTTAAGATTATTGCATGAATTGCGCATGAGCAATGCGAAGCGAGAAGGCAAAGGAAACAGCCTTCTTCTTGACCTCTCATATTTGCTTCTTTAGCCTTCGTCTTGACCTCTAATATTTGTTTCTTTAGGCACTGGAGTTGGGATAGCTTGATGCTGGAAGGAGCATTCCAAATAATATCACCATTACCATGATAAATTTCACACAAAGCTTTGCAGACTTGCTCAATTTTTTTTGTGGCAGGATCTCTTTCTTGTTAAGGCTTTTGTCAATGCTTATCCCTGTTGATGAACTCAGTATTAAGGACAAGATCTGGTAAATCACTGACTCTTCTATTCAATTTTCTCCTATGGCCTATAACCATATATTCAATATTTTTGGTATCTAATCTAAGCTATTTATCCACATCTAATCCGATATATTTTCCAGTTGACTTTTCAAAGTTGTCAGTAGCTCATTCAGATTGACTAACGCAACAACCACGCATGTATCATTGGTATACATACCCTGGGGGGGGGGGTCATTCGGGGATATTTTTTATGCGGGGGGGTCCATCCGCGAATTCAAAAATGCACCCAAAAGTATCAAAAAAGCTCGCACATACCCAGAAATATCAAATAAGTTAATTGATGAGATCCATTCAAAATAGCGTTATTAAGAGTAATAAATTGCTATCACGTGCTATCACTGGAAAGCCCCTAGCAGCATCGGGTCTCAACGCGAATCCTCACTCAAAAACACTGTATGCTGATACTTATGTTGATTTGAAAAAGGGCGTTTTCTGACACTCTGGAAAGCGTGGTCTTAAAAAAGATTTTCTGGGAGCAAGCCCCCAGACCCCCACTTTAATCTACTATGTCCATTCAACAAGTTTGTTCTTCTGTCAATACTTACATTCGCAAAGCGAAAGACCCCTAGAAAATCCCCGAAAGAAAGGAAATGGATATGGCTTGGAAAGGCCGATCTGTGAAGGTACATCCCCTGCAAATAGTAACATCATGGCAGGAAATATCGTAGCTCGGCAGAAAAGGAGCCGACACCCCCCATGGAAAATTTCTAGCCACAACCTTGCATGTGACCCAAAAGAGTAATTAAAACCAGCCACAAGTTTTATCAGATATTTGATATACAAACGCAAGGTGATATGTTTGATCAGCAGGGGTGGCACTAAGGGAGGATTGTGGGGGTTATAGCCATCCGTCGGAAAATGCTAATTACCCCCATCGAAAGCTGAAAAATTATTTTGTCGGTGAATTTGTTCCATTTATGATACCCAGCTAACCGTGTTTTAGCCCTCTTCCTCTGAAGAGTCGACGCCATCCCAATCAAAAAGTTCATGGCGCCACTCATGTTGATCAGTTTGAGTGGGGCTTCCTCAATATCGAGCGTAGATCGCGATAGTTAAAAGGCGGGCCATTTTACCAGCCATGTTCATCCAATGTTTGCGACCTCTAAATTACTAATTTAACTTTTATCCTTTAGATCAATCCTCCCGATTTTCATTTGCTGGCAAAGGTGGCTAATGACGATAAAAAGGTTTGACTGATCATACTTTGAGCATTTAACTGAATAATAATTAGGGGATATTGCACATTTGGGTTCAAATTTGGGAGAGAATTATAAATTTACGTCCTCAAATTTTGGAAAATTAATAAATGAGGAGTTGGAATAAGAGCGGGAGTTGGAAAAAATCTCAAAAATTAATAATGGAAGGGGCAATTACCGTATTTTTCTGACTATAACGTGCACATAAAATCCTTATATTTGTTGAAAAATCGGCGATGCGCTTTATACTCCATTTCGCCTTATGTATGAACAGTGTATTGTGACTGTCCGATATTGTCCTGAACTCTTTCACCATCACCGCAATTGAAAAGGGGCGCTTGTCGCTGATATAAGTTTGGGCAATCCCTTTTGAGCATAAAGCTAGAAATATGCTTATGCTAGCATTTAGCAGTAACTCGAAGTATAATGAATTCTAAATGAAATCAAGTCTTGCTTTCAAAGAATATAGTTTTGCATGTAGTCAAATGTAGCTTGTAATGCTAGTAAGAGGTACCAGTCTGCTAATGCTTGAGCGTAACCAAATGGAATAATCGGTTACTTTGTGCATTATTTTCATCCTAGCTGTGAGTATGGAACTAGGGAATTGTATTAAACTATTAACCATTATCACCAGATCAGAACAATATCTTGCGGTTTTACTTTAACTCTGGAATTTTTCAATTTAGCTTCCTCGTTTCAAAGAAAGAAGCCATTTTGATGACGTTCTTGAGTACGATCTCAATGCTGTATCATCGGTGAGTAACTTAATTTTTGCAACTTGTGTCAAAGGTTCTTGTTTTTAAAATATGTGCTGTTTTGAAGTAAGTTTTTGGCATTCTTCTGAATGGACAACAGTCTCACAATAAATGAGATACTATGCTGCGTTGCATTAACTAATGCCATGCTATGTTATGCTATGTTATGTTACATTATGCTATTTTATGCTATGTTGCAATACGATGTGTTATATTATGTATCGTAACGTTACCTTATATTATGCCAGGTTATGTTGTGTTGTGCTACAATATGCTATGTTCTGCTATGTGATGTTATGTTATGCTATGTTATGTTATGTTATGTTATGTTATGTTATGTTATGTTATGTTATGTTATGTTATGTTATGTTATGTTATGTTATCCTGTCTTAAGCTACGTTGTGTTATATCATGTTATGTTATGCTATGCCATGCTATGCGATGTTCTCCTATGTTATGCTTCTTATGCTACAATGTGTTATAGCACTTTATACTATACTATGTTATGCTGTGCAATGCATGTTATTCTATGTTCCGATATGCTGTGTTATATTACGTTATACTATTTTATGTTATGCTAGGTTATGTTACTTTAAATTATGTCATGTTGTGTTATGTTATATTATGTTGTGTTATGTTATACTATATTGTGATATGTTATGCTACATTATATTATGTTATGCTATGTTATATTATGTTACGTTATGTTAGGCTATATTATTTTATGTTATGTTATGCTATGCTATGTTTTATTGTGTTATATTATGCTACATTGTGTTACAATATGCTATACAATGTTATGTTATGCTAGGTTATGTTATGTAGTGTTTAATTTTGTTGTGCTAGGTACATTGTGTTATGCTATGCTACATTGTGTTACATTTATTGTTTTGTGTTTTGATTGTTAATGTTACGTTATTTATAGGCTTTGTTTTGCCATTCTATGTTAATCTTGCATTGTGTTATACTATGTTATGCTATGTTATGTAATGCTTAAGTGCTAAGTTAGAACCTTATGCGCTATTGATCTTGCATGCACCACGGGAAAAGCATGCTTAGTAAGTGGCGTGCTGACCACAGGGTCGAGGTGGCAGTGCCCTCCTGATAATTACTTGTTATTGGCGCTAAACCGAGAAAACGATATTTTAAGATACTTTTGGAGGTCTGAGGGGATGCCAATTTCCTCAATACGGAAAGTGCCCCCTAAACCCTTGTACTTGAATTTTCAGATATAGACAGACTAGTGTGAGTAGTGTGACTAGTGTGACTATGGAAGGAGAGTTTGCTTTTAAATACACAGGCTCAGATTTTGGTGCTACGCTTACGCACACAAAAAAACTCAAATGGGAAGTCACAAGAAAGAAATATACCAAGTTATCTACCAATGCGCTAATACTGAGTGATAATCTTTGTTACATTTTGTAACTGTTGAGCATATCCATTTCGATGCTAAAATGGTCCTATTTATATTGCATAGCTGGTCGAGACTTTCAATGAACGCCTTCGTGATACATTTGTGCTTAGTGCCAGTCAAAGGACTGGAAGGTCTTACTTAAGAACTTCCAGCGAAGTTCTCGAAGCAGCAACCCTTGAGTCTTCGATCTTGAAAGTAAGTCTCTTATTTTATTGGTTTGTGCACAAATTTTGCATAATTCTAGCTAATTACCAATCCATCCATAATATTCTCCATTAGATTTCTCAAGACAAACTACTTCCATAATAGCGTAAACAAAATCTAATTCTTAAGAAAGGTATTGGTAATGGCCTCTTGCACTAGGAACGCCCATTTTAACATCTGCTAGAAATAATTCACTTTACTAAATGTGTACTATTTACAAGAACATCTTATCATCTTACATAATTGGTTACTGGAAGCTAAACTTGGCTTTATTTGAAATTCAATTTAGGATGTAAAAGCAACATTTACGGGATCAACTATTCATGGGATTTACCAAGTTGTTACCGTTGCCAAACTTAACTCCATCACAGGATATACGGTAAGTACTACATAAAATTTCCTAATACCTTAGCTCAAGTACATACAAATATACAAACACGCGTGCGCCAGCAAGTAGGCACATTGGATCTACTTGAGAAATGATTTACTTATCTTCATTGAAATCTCACATGTATGAGCTTTCCCACAATGAGCATGTTACCAAATTGTGCCAAAATGATAGCAATGAACTATGCTCTATTGCTCGCATATCCCTGCATATGAATCAGAGCAAGCTAAGAACACTAATCAGGGCATTTGTTATTTGTCAGCTTCAATACTACCCTCTAATCTGGGATTGGCTAAAGGGCAGCTTAACTATAAAATTAACAAAATACATGAAAGCACTTTGATAATTATTTACAAGGATACAGAACGTAAGATTAGTAATTTATTAGAGAAATATACTGTTGCTATTCATACAAAGAGCCTACAAGCACGGGTAACTGCAATGTCCAGAACTAAAAACAACTTGAACCTTTCGTGTATGCACAAAATGTTCCGTTAAAAGAAAAATATACGTAATAAATAACAAATTCTTTCAACCTAGAGGAAAATAGACTGGCAATAGCTCAGAAAATACTAAATATTGTGGTTAAAAACTCTGGGAAATGTTGCCCCTAGTGTATGCGCGACACGGCCGTGGCGAGTAGGAGGCATGTAGGGCGTCACACCCTCCTAGAAAAAGCTTTGTCGGCAAATCCTTCCTCTTATCGGTAAATTGCACTCTTTTTGGGAAGTTTTGCAACTTTTAGATGCAAATTGAAGCTTGTCTTAGTTCATGTCATGTTCAGAAGTGAGTATGTAGCATTATTTGGGCAATATCAGTAGCTTCAGCGCCACAATTTCGACACTTTCATCGGAATGTATTAGACAGTTTCATCGGCTTTTCAATAAGCCTTTTCAACAAACACGTCGTTAATACGCTCTTAGCTGCCACCATACCTAATATTAATTGCATAGATACCCATTTTGTGCAGCAATAGACCGATTTTATGGCAATAGAACGGTTTTGGAACAGTTAAAATATGCAATGATGGAATGGGGACTGATTTCTTAAAAGCATGAGAATTCAGTTCCGATATATTATTTTCTTTTGGTACAATACTTACTGCCAGCAAGCAACAAGCACGTTCACCTTGCTTTCAAGAACTGCTACTTTTTCGTGCCTTCCCAATACAATTCTGATATGTAAAAGGGGGAGTTGGTCACATTTATTGCCAAATTAAAGGGTGTGGTTTTCAAAGCATTTCCGGAGCTTTGCCCCTAAACCGCCTTCCTTCCACGTTGTCACACTACCCTCATTTCTTTGAAATAAACCTAGCTGCTAACCCCATCCTGTTGAAAAATGTCAGTTCACACCCTTCGCCCGGTATCTCTTCGCCACCACCCTAATGTCCAATTCAAACTCCCTTGATCAGTTTAAGTCAAGTGTCAAATGTGGAACGGTAAAAAATTGCCCATGTAAACTATGTCACGCTTTTTCCCCAAATTTGGTCTTTTATTGCACTGATTGTAAATAACTGCTTTATGTTTTTACACTTGATGAAGTTAATTAAACTTTGTCATTACTTCTATTAAAGAAAACTGATGTTGTATATTAGCATGTTCATTTTCCATTTCATTTTATACTTATAGTTATATAGGATTACAATTCAGAGTTAATTTGAATTACGATTTGCTTTGTGAACAAGAAACAAACAAACTGGTGGCAATATAGATTGTCTGAAACATGATTACCTATCCATATATATATATATATATATATATATATATATATATATATATATATATATATATATATATATATATATATATATATATATATATATATATTCATAAATGATTATGATTACAGTCTAAAATAAACTAAAAGATAAGTGAAGACAGATGGAAGACCAAGCTAGCACATGTTGATAATCTGGGTAGCTTTCAAGCTCGCTCAACTCAAAGCAATAAATAGAGGGAGCTTGCTTTGTTACTAAGTCAAGAGTCCTCCACTTTTCAACCCCACGAACGAAGAATTTTTGTCCACATGATGTTTTCAATCGGTGTATTAATAGATCTGTCGCAGAATTGTGACCGATGCTTCACTATGAATAAGTTCTCCTCTCACAGGTCACTCTAGTCCTTGAATCAATTTTGTTGCAAAAGAATCAAATGTACTATTTGTTGCAATTCTTGCTGCTCTATTTTGTAATTTTTATAATCTATTCAGCTTACTAGTTCCACTGGAACCAAAAATTGAGCAATGTAATTAGCTTCTCTGTCGGCGATATTATTAAGATGACTTACATTTAATGACTATTCTCATTAAGCACAATTCATTCAAGCAAGAAGACCAGACACTTATGTAGTCAACAAGAAAGAGAAGGAAGTGGCATTCATTGATATTGCAACTCTCGGTAATTTTAGGGATCAGAAAAAATAGCAAGAAAAACCTAACAGTATGAACAATTAAAGGAAAAAATTCAACACTTTTGGAACCTGAAAAAGTTTTAGTAATTCCTATTGTAATTGGAATAATAGGATGCAACTCAAATTATTTCAGAAGTTACATGGAGGAGATTGGAGGTACATTAACGTTGGCACTGGAGATGTAACAGACAGTACTCCTTGCAACAGCAAAGAATTTAAAGAAGAAAATTACTTATGTTGGACATAAAAGATGCTGATTAGGCTCCTTTATTTGCTTGCTATCGATTGTTCCTTCCTTTTTCAACCAAGCCAATTGGCATTATTGTGTCTGAAAGTAAACACATGAGCCATAATAATTAACTTGCTTACACTAAGCTGTAGAAAGATAGCTAATTGCAAGAGCCAATTTCCTCTGCAAGTTTAGGCCTACATATGCAAACACACAGACTCATGCACGTAGATTATTGCAATATCAATACTCGTTCATATTCCCTATGAACACTCATTCATTCCAAGTACAGTACTTTGAGTCTTTATATACTTGTCTTTTATAGATACGCTGGTCTAGTCTGCTGCAAAGTTTGCATCCAGAGGGATCATCGTTCAACATCAACAACGATACTGAGATTGGATTGAAGGTGCCTCTGAGTTACCTGAAAAAAGTCCAGTCCTATGCTTCATATGCACAGAGAAGGTTTCTTCGTCATTCTCTCTATTTTGGGCCATTTCTTGTATTTTGTTTTTTTTCTAGCAAACAAACTAAGAACTAAATTTACATCTCCTGTGGCTACCATCGATGGAAAGGACATCTTGTTCGGCGTGTTGTATCTACGACAGCCAATTGTATTTTGTTTACAGGGTATTCAATAAGCATGTATTCAATCTGGTTTAGTATCGCGTTGGAGTTTATAGGGCTGTAGCCATATACTCAGCACCACTTAAATAGGTATAATTCATATTGAAATAGGAGACTTCTAACATCATAATAAGAACATGTGCAATAAACGTACTTTCTTACAAGATATTGCATTATAAGAAAATGGTGCTCGACTACTGAAAGATTTGAAAAGATTATGGGGTAAGAAGAAATTTTATATGCATCTAGAAATGTCCAAATATCTATGTTACATATCCAAATATCAATACCTAGAATGCTATGCGTATGTTATGCCAACTTGTCTTCAACAATGTCTCTATTATTCAATAGGAGTTAAAATTATTTCAGGTGTAGATGAATACTTGTTACACTTTTCGTTAACGTAAATGTCCTAGGCACAAAAACCGAGGACGTAGGTAGCGGCCAAAAAGTGGGGGCACCTTCACAAATACAAAAGGGCAACCATTTAGGCTAATAAGGTGCATTTTGCATATAGATTTGTGACAAGTAGGGGGGAGGCTGTGCCTCATGTCCGTTCTTGAAGCTTTTTCCTTGAATTGAATAATTTTAAGAACTTTTTCATATGAAAATCATGAAAATGCTTTGATATGTTCAATACAGGGCAAGAAAGTTATATTTGATTTAGAAATACGCTCAATACTGTATCCATTTTCTACCCTAGGAAAACAATGTTTGTATTTAAAATACTTTGAGCATGTTTTTCATGCAAACGGAGGATAACATCACATACAACTAGTAAAAAACGATAATTTGCAAATAGATTCTATGGAATGAGCTTGGCTAAAGGGCATGGTACTGCAACCAAAATCAGGACTTGCAAGCTTTATTGCCATGTTGCCATTTTGAACACTCTAGCACAAAGTCAGACCTTTTTCTAGAATTGCTCCAAACCTTGAATATGAAAAAGATGTTATGTTATATAATTCTTTTGTACTATCTAATCTTAACTATTGTCCACTAATTTGGATGTTCAGTGGAAAACCATCAAAGACTGAAGTTAATAGAATCCATAAACATGCCCTGAGAGTGCTATTGGACGACTATGAGTCTACCTTTGAGGAGCTTCTGCAGAAGAAAAGTGAGCATACAACAAATGTACAAACATTACTTTTGGGGGTCTACAAATGCTTAACCTCAAAAATCCCTCCTTTCTGTGGGATCTTTTCGAACGTAGGCCCACAAATTACAATCTTAGAAAAACGGATCTCGTCCAACTACCAAGTACGAAAACAGTGTGATGCGGATTAAATTCACTGAGGTTTAGAGGAAGTATGCTATGGAACACACTCCCTGATATTATTAAATCTGCCTAAAATGACAGACAGTTTAAAAACAGAATTAACACGGGATCCACATGCTGTATTTAAATTTTTTATAAGCATTGTAAATAGGAAGAGCAGTCGGCCTGGATTAGCTTTTAACTATTTCTTTTGTAGCCAACGTCAAATAAATGTATTATTGCTATTATTATTATTATTGTGGAACTAACATCCAGTATGACACTTATAAAAATACTAAACATGTCCTAAAAATTGTCCGTGCTGATCACGCTGAAAAGCTCCAATCTAAGCTACCATATCAAAGTTTCATCATATTATTCCTTCTGGAGGAATCCCTGAAGAGACTCAACTCCTTGTGGTCTAGAGCTCAAAGCAGCCTCCCTACTAACATCTTTAATTTCACCATTAGATATTTAAACAACACTCTTGCTAATAAGAAAAGCCTCTACCTGTGGAAACTTGACACCACACCTGATTGCTCTTTCTGCTTTCAGTCCGAATCACTCCTCCATGTTGTTGCTGGATACAAATCGTATTTAGAACAAGGTCGTTATACATGTAGGCACAATACAGTACTAAAGTTCCTTGCCCAAACGTTGCCGTCATTACAATCATCTAAACTATACGTAGATCCACCAGGTTACCTATCGCCATCTATTCTAACTGGTGAAAGTCTTCGTTCTGACATGCTTCTAAGTATAGAAGATAAATGCCTCTATATTATAGAATTAACAGTAGTCTTTGAAACTAACCTCGAACGCAATTCGCAATGAAAGGAGATTAAGTATCGACCTCTCATAAAACATTTTGAAAACACATACCGTGAGGTAAAGTTTATAAACTTATCAACAAGTTCTCTTAGTATTTTTGGTCAAACGTCTGAATCATTTTTTGACATGTGCAGAGAGCTAGGCATTAAAAAACCTCACCTCAACTATATCACAATGAAAATGACCACTATCATCATATGCACCACGTATTACATTTTTTGCATGAGAAACAAACCATGGACTGACCCAGAACTCCTCTCTTACTGAAACAACATTGCATAAACTATAGCTCTTTTTTTATCATTACTATTATGTTTATTATTGTTTTTTTGTAAGCCAGCCAAGTACAGATTGCCTTTTTAGTGAGGTTTGCACTTGTAATACTTAACGAGATATTATATATGAAGTTTAAAAAAAATTTATTAGCATGTCTTTCTTCCTCATAAGAAGTTTGGGCTAAACGTGCACCCTTCATCGGTTAAGTATGCACAATGACAAGCCACTCTTCGCAATTTATTAAAATCTTCACCGAATGATGCCATGCATACCTTGTGGAAGGAGACGTGTGCTTCGACCAATATTCAATATGATCGGTACAAAAACACAAAAGATGTTTTGAAATCCTTTCACTCACAACAAGAAGACAGGCTCAGAGACCAACTTTTTCACAAGGGTCCTTTTTTCGGAGCATGAGTGAACACTCACTAACTACCTTAAATTCACTATGGTCATCTGCACAAAGTAGCTTGCCAAAAAACATCTTCAACTTTTCTGTCAAATACATAAACAACACTCTTCCAACAAAGACTAATCTTAAGAGATGGGGTCTATCATCATCTTCTGATTGTTCTTTCTGCCTTACACAGGAATCCCTTCTTCATATAATTTCTGGTTGCAAAGTTTATCTTCAACAAGGCCGCTACATTTGGCGCCATGATTCTATCCTTATGTTCATTGCCACAACATTTAGGTCATTGCAGTATGCTAAGATTTTTGTTGACATCCCAGGATTTCTTAGCACTTCTATTATCACCGAGCACGATTTGCGACCGGATTTACTTCTTTCACTTTCTAATAAATCGTATTACATTTTAGAATTGACTGTGGGATACGAATTTAATCTAAGAAGCAATGCCGAAAGAATGTTAATTTCGTAAATCTCTCGATAAGCGCTTTAGGCATGCATCACAAGAGCACTACTGAATTTATTGACATGATGAAAATGTTGAAATTTGACAAAAGAACAACAAACTGCACGATTAAGAAAATTACCAACATTACTATCCGAACGTCATATTATATCTTCTATAGACGGAACAAATAATGGACAGATCCTGAACTTATGACATTGTAATACTCCTGTGTTGATGTTTTCCTTTTTTCACCAAGTAGCCATTATAAGCTACCTATTATCTAGCGAGGTTTACAATTGTAGTAGTTAAATGTTGTATTAATTATATGAAGTTTCCATTAATATTCTCTAAGCAAGTGCTACTGTTCCACACCGTAAAGCATTTTGTATCAAAGGTACGGATTTATGCAGCACACTAAAGTAAAGGAAATAATTTGATCTTGTTGCTATCAGTCGAGTTCTTTTTTGAATAATCAAGACTTAGAAAGCCAGTTTCATTCATTTGCAGCTGAGTTGTGGTTTAAGTCTTGAGTTCTAACCAAAATTAAAAGTAAAGTTCAACATTTTGATGATTCCTTGTGTCTGTACCACTTCTATGTTACTTTATGCACAGTGAAAATTAGGAAACTAATAAGCAACTTTTAGTAGTAGAATTTGATAAAAAGAAGTCCACAAATAAAGAGCTTTTAGAACTAGGCCTTGAGCTAGGTTCCGTATAAAATAGGAAACGTGTATTGGAGCAGTTTCTACCAAGCTACTACCAGATCCTCACAAAATATCAGCGATATTATAGCTCCAATGCTATTATCAGAATTGTTTTTGATCTACTTGATGCAGCTTCCATTTAAATATAGCTATTAATTTATTTCATTTCTATTTAGCAAAAGTAGTCAAAAATATTAATTCTTCATTTTAGGCTTTCTCTTTTCCTAAAAAATTCAAATAAAACTACAACAAAAATTCTTAAACTATATTATGGATTGGATGCTTGTTATAAATAAATTTTCAACAATTGCCTCCAGGAAGCTGCCAAACTACTTTGCCTGGTTCTTGTTGAAGAAGTTCTCTCCTGTACTACCGGATGACTACTTTGCTCAGTACTACTTCAGAGCACCCGCCACTGATTTGGGCAAGAAAAGAAAGGAAAAATGGAGAGCTTGCTTATTGGAAACTGATAAAACCATGCCATTTTCAGTCGGGATGATGTTTACAAAGGATGTTATCACTCCTTTAACAGTGAATAAGGTGCAGTATTGGTAGCGCTCATTTCTTTCTTATCAATGACATCCAACACCATTTGTTGTGTAAATGCTCTTTTTGCTCTGAAAAACATCTTTAATGTAGCTAGTTATCAATACATTAATCTTATCAGGAATTACTAATGCTTACTATTTAACAGCTTGATTTTCATGTTTTTCGCATAGTTGATAAGGCTCATCGGCTTCTTTCTGTGTTCAATGTTGTCCCAAACACTTTTCTCAAGTGATTGCTCTTAAATGAAGAAACTGCTTGCCAGCTTCATCTACTTTTCTACCTTGGCTATCCATGTTACATTTATATTTTTGCCTTATTCTAGATGTTATTGAGAAAAGCTATCGATGTATTTTACACTAGGAGTGGCATCTTAGACATCTTTTTATCAGAATATTTAACTTTCCTTTGAGCTTCAATATTCTTAAATATTTTGACTTTGAGACTCGATTTATTCAGTTCGATTCAATTCTTTATTAACGAGCTATTTTGTTATAAGAAGAGCAAAGCAAGAACAACAATGGACAATAAATTTAGTATCTACATTACAAAACGTAATCTAAATTTCACTCAAATAGACAAAGAATTTAAGTCTTGATGAACATTGAGTCCTATGTTATTCTTACATTATTCTTAAGCTTTCACTAAATCCAAACCTCATTATTCTTACCAACTATATTAGTATAGACAAAGAAAAGACGTGAATGTGCATGAAAGTCATTCTGCCTTAATCAGGGGCGGATCCAGAGCTGGGCATTGGGGGTGGGGGTATCTGATTCATTTTATTGACTTTTCATATGAGCAGTTACTTAGTACAATTGGTGGCTATAAGAGATATTGCTGTCTGGGGCCAGGGCCTCCCGGCCCTCTGGATCTGTCCCCGGCCTTAATTTGTGTTGCTAATACGCTTTTCTTCGTATAAATTTCCAGGTAGCTGAAATGCTCAAGGAGATTAAAAGTGCATTTAAAAACGGTACCAAACAGCTTCTATGGCTAGATGAAGCAACGAGAGATGCCGTTGATGTTAAGGTTTGCCGACTATTCAGTATTTATATTACATTAGTTTCGTTAAATAATGTGGTAAAAATATTCAAGGACGTTACTAAAACTGCATATAGGTGATTGGGTATATATCTAGACTCTCATGCAAATGTTTGCTAAAACGATGGACAGTTGGCAAGGAGCAATAATGCTACTTCTTCATGTAATTACTGTAGTCAACCTATAGCTCTCTTGCTGGATAATATTTAATGCAACAGAACCGGATGAAAGAATGCGAGAGGAAAGCAGCTATAAAGTGCTTTCACGATAATAATCTGAGAAGTAATAGAAACATGCTGCTACTAAATGGTAAATTGACTTCCATTAGTATTCGCATAGAAAATTGTTTTAAGCTCATTGCTTCGACTCTAGGATTTCTCTTTACATAAGCAAAGCAATTAATTTGCTTTCCCCCTTCCAATGCTACAGAAAGTTCACATGCACTTGAGAAAGAATCTCTATTACTGATTTAGCTTCGTTCATTCCCGGTTTCACTAGTTCCCCATGCACAATTTCACACTAAATCCCCTTTGTAAAGTGATACTGTCTAGATAATCGCCCTGCTGACTTCGTGCAACAGATCATGGAACTGTTCAAGCTGGCTTGAAGGCAGTAGATGTGAAACAAACCTAGAATATACAATAGATTTCAATTCTATAAAATCGTTTATATATTCTATGCCTATTTCGCTTTAAATTGTAAAAGGAAATTTTTGTTTATATGCTGCCTTACGTTTCATCCCATACGGGCCGCGTTTACTTCTGTTGGGGCCCTGGGCATATTGTTAATTGGGGCCCCTTAAGATATGCCAAAATTGATAGTCTTTCAAGTGCAAAGGTGTAGAAGTCAATTTTGAGGGTCAGAAACTATTGTCTATCACAGGTCTGCACCCATAAATCAAGAATTATGTTTTTCAGTATTCTTTTCAAAGTAAAGCTGAGAATTAGAGACTGTGGTTTGCCCCATAAAATTTTAAGATTTGCACTTATTATAAAGCTGGAAAATTCCCCCTTTGCAAGATATATGTGCTAATTTTAGATTAGATGAACAGTAGAAAACTTCAAATTGTGCTTCTTAACTACTCTCTAGGAAAGAAAATAGCAAGATTCCAAATGATCAAAATTCAAAGTGCACATTGGTACTGCACATTTGACCACTTTGTGAACTGTACAAGTAGGAACTTTACGTTTTACCCTCAAGCAAAACAGAGGGCCACACATCCACTATCTACATGCCTACATCATTGATAAAATCTTGAAGAAACGAACAAATTTGTACAAGGACATGCATTGCGATACAATCCAGAAAAAACTATCATTGGCACTTTCTACCAGCAAGAATATCCAAGTATGAAGTATTTAGTCTGAAGAGATTGAAGCTCAATTCAACCAGAAGAATAAAGTCAATAGTGCTTAATAGAATTTTCAAGCTTTAACTCGGGGCTCCCTATTTTCAAGAATTCCAGGGAGCCCTGGGCGCGTGCTCAGTGTGCCCAATTGAAAACGCGCCACTGCATCCCATAAAGCACAAATGTGTTAATAGCCACCCCTTTCCTCCTCTTAGAATTTTGGGGGTATTGTAAGCAAAGGACTGTAGCAAATAATAACAACTTATAATTCTTGTGTAG
The DNA here is from genome assembly GCA_018155075.1 of Cassiopea andromeda. Classification (NCBI taxonomy): domain Eukaryota; kingdom Metazoa; phylum Cnidaria; class Scyphozoa; order Rhizostomeae; family Cassiopeidae; genus Cassiopea; species Cassiopea andromeda. The sequence goes on from WIPJ01001849.1 coordinate 1,648,602, forward strand.
CTTTTAGGTAGCTTATACGTCATGAAAATGTTTTTGGGAAAATTGGCCCAAGAGAAGGTACAGGTCAGTGTTAGGTCATAGGCGAGAAATGTACATGGCGTAGCTAATTATACTCAGATCGAGATTATGGTAATTTCGGTTTTCGGAAGCTTTGTTAGGTGATTTACCGACTCATTTAAGATTTCTCAGATATTATGGTGCACTGCGTTAAATATTTCTCTGCTATTGAAGAAAACTGCATATTTTGAAACTCAATTGCACTTCAAATCTTTTTGTGAATGATGCAAAGTCATTGAGTGCGCTGCCTAATTCGTTGCTCCTGTTTTGGTTACCTCTTTCAAATACTTCAATTTTGAAATAGTTAAGCTTCCACAGAAGGATGGCTTTTGTTTCTAATATAGTATTTTAGAAGTCATGATTGTACAACCAAGGAACTCATAATTTGTTGTTATTACTGATAAACAACATGGATGTGCTTAAGGGTCGTCGCGAGGGTGAAAAGCACCTTACGATGTATGAAGGCTGACAGAAGTTGGTCACGATATGGGATTTTAGCATCAATTTATTCTGTTGGTCATACCTATTTGCTTTAGTCGCAATTGGTCATATTTAACCCTACCCCCCCTACAAAATAAATTGATAAATTGTCTAGGCACATCACCGCCAGGCGGAATATTCCTCCTGATTCTTTCACTTTCAATATGTCAGAAGCTGTTTAATTATTATCAATCAATGTAATTAGAGGGAAGTGCCCATATCTGGAAACGCCCAACTTTCTGACTGAATAACATCGAACACCCCCGAATTGATGTATTGCACTTAATCTCACAAAGTCCCTTGGTGGGTGGTGATACTCCCTTTCGACTACTGAACGAACAGCCTAGATAGGCAACTGTGATGCAAGAAAAAGGGTATCCATGAAATAAATGTTTTTTCTATTTTGGTTGCAGTTTGATCAAGAAATTTCTTGTATGAATAGTTTTTTCAAGTTATTGTTTGAAACTCAGTCTGCCAATTTTTCTTATATTTTCCTTAATTTTTTCCTAATTTCAGCTTCATGTTTCTTATATACATGTGTTTTATAAAAATACATGTATATCATCTTGAACAAACATACGGCAGCTCCCTGCCATTGTTCTTGTAAGTTCAGATAATGAAAAAATTCGTTCCGAGAAAGCGCCAAACCATATGGCAAACACATGACCGATATCTCAATCCTCGTCAAGTGTTAGTTTGCTCAGAAGTCATGCTGAGATAACATACCTTGACCAAGATCTAGCACTGACCGAAAGTAGAATAACTGCGAATCCTTTTCGTATTGCAGATCGACGATGTCCGTCAAACAATTGCTGGTCCCGATTTATTCAAGGCAGGATGGCTGAGTAATTTATATAAAGATGTATGTGAGTCTTGAGCAAAGACAGCTAAACATTAATCTATTGATTAAATGGAATAATGTTATACAAATACTCATGTGTGTAGAAAAAGAAGGGGCGAAGATGACTCGTGTCCTTTTCCTTTTCGCAATGTCTCATTGCAGATTACAGAATTGCCTTTTTTTACTTGTGAGATGCCCCTGAGAATATATTCCCCCACATTTTGAATACTTTATACGTCCCCTGTAAATGATGATCTAGCTACTTGCTACTCTATCAGATGACTGTAAACACAATTTATGAGAATTGCTTGAATCAAAATAGTGGGATAATTGATACTCGTGTTTCTCCTCTGCTATCAGTTGGTACAGTATAGTTCCACTGGACTGCATGGACTTCTGCTTGAAACAGTGAACTGAATAGTGCAAGCCATGAGTTGCTCGTCCATTCTGAGAGATTCTTCTACTGCTAATGCCTTCTAATTCAATTGTTAATTGCAGTCAACTAATGTCGTTAATATAAACTAATATCAACTAATGTAAGGGAAAGACCCTGAGGCCTTTCCCTGACATTACCAACTAAGAAAAGAGAAGGCTAGCATTGGTTTTTTATGCTAGTCCGTGTGCAACTTTAATTGACAATCTATTTTCCTGGTAGTTTCATCTTCCAGTTATGCTTTGCACGCCTACGAAATTTAGCTTAGATCCCTGCAATAGCAATACCTATTGTTCAGCAAAATCTTTTAATCAGCTATTCCCATCGACTATTGCGCACATAATGCAACCGTTCCATTCTAGGTCACTGTTGTTGGCAAGACATACGCTCAAATGTTTGAATCTGCTCAGAAAAACATGGTCCAAATCAACTTAAAGCGCTATTTTCAACCAGTGAAGAGAGACGAGTTTGTCTTTATTTTCCCCTCGCAAAACTTTTATATTAATGCAGTATTATAAATTTTTGATGTTTCTTATTGGGACTAGCCCAAAGATCCATTAATCTAATGTAGATTGATATAGGGTACACTAGAATAGAAGGTATAAGTAATTCTTTTAAATAAACATCTTTGTCTCGGTAGCCAGCATCTGTACTGGAATAATTGGTACCGCATACTGCTTAGGAACATTGCTTGCTGCAGATGCCAAAGTTTAGCTATTATTCAGAAAAGATGCAAAGGTGTTCATGTCTTCTATTAAGTGGCTAGCCTTTTGGTTTTTTAAAGATAATAAGAAACTCGCTACGTTTAATACTATCAACTGAATGTATAAGAAGGCACAGTTTAAGTGGGAAGGAATGATTTATAATAGCTGTAGACGTCATGCAAACATCTGTAGCTGTCTTGTTTGCTTATTAGCTTCCTAGAACGTTCCGTCTTACATATCTATTTGTATAGCTATAATGGTCTGGTTTTAGATTTCACTTTGATGGGTCTGCTCATGAACTTTATGATGTCAATGCATTCTATGATAGGACAAAGAACCTAATCAGTAAGACAGTAAAGCGTTTTTTTATCAGTTTCATAAAATTCTACATTTGCATATCAAACCTTAAATATATACATGCTTTCCTTGCATGACCTGTAAAAAGTTAGCAAATTTCTCTTGAGTTGGACTAGATTCTATCATAGATTGAATTTCAAGGAATCTCTGCAATTTCATGTGATCCTAGTTGTTTGTTCCAGGAAAAAATATACTATGAAAACTTACACTTCAATTGCAGGAATCCTTGCTGGAATACTGAGAGCTCCATTTCTTTATACAAATGGACCAAGGTACATTCAATCCTGATAATTTTCCTATATCTAACTATTTCTCAGTTAATTATTTCATACTTTTCTCAGTTGCTCTCAAAAAGCATTATAGTTATTAAATGCCATGGTTGTTGTGGCAAGAGCATCACAAATATATTAAGTATGCAGCTTGTTATGAATAATGCAATGATTTGATTACATGCAAAGATGTTCTTTTTTCTGAATAAAGAGATGTGATGGATGGTTCCAAGCTATGAGTAAATTGTGTCCCATTCTCGCCATAGATTGTTAAAAATTTGTACTAATATCTTTGTGAAATATTAATGCTCAACCTTCTAATAGCTTCCATCATTTCAAATATGTACTGTTGCGCTTACTATTGAGTAAATACATTCTTACTTGAACTGTCAATGAGCTATTGTGCCGAGCAAATATTGCTATGTTTTTACTACCATTTTGATTATTCTTGCTTCCAGTTTTCTTCATGAATTTTACCAAATCTTGGTAATAGTTATATCAATAAACTGAGTTGAACAATAAAGCTCTTTCTCCGACAAGATAACGATTCTTTCCTTATTAACACATTCACATGTCGTTCCATGTTAGCTACATAAACTTTGCTAAGCTTGGTGCAGTTCTTGGGCATGAACTTCTGCATGGATTCGATAGCTATGGTAAATATAATTCATTTATTTTTTAACATTTATTTGATTTCTTAAAAATGATTCAGCATATAATTTGGGCACTATTAGGAATGATCAGGCATTTTTGTAGTGCATGTAGAAATACCATATTTTATGATCTGACTAAGAATTCTCTTGCTGCACATCAGTGTTTCTTCTTATAATTGTTTGCAATTCATACTATATGTATTAACATAGTACTGAAGGAAATTTTGATGTCATCATTCTCAAGCTAAATGAAAAATGCATTACTTGTTCATGGAATGAGGAAAAGATATAAGGAACATCCAACTGATCCTCCTATTGTCAGCTCATTAATTGCATCAGGAAATTATTTCTCATTTGCTACTAGGTGCTATTTAAACAGCACACTTTCACACTATATTTCTTATGCCAAAGCGTTCTTATGTCTTGATAGGATGGAACTATGATAAGTTTGGCCAAATCTCACCATGGACCACGAAACATTCTCAATATGGGTTTAAAGTCAGAGCGGACTGCATAAAGAATCAATACAGCGCATACAAGTCCGGCTCATTTTACGTAAGCTCGATAGTGGTCACTTCTTTAATTTATCCTGAGATTGAGACAAGAAGGTATAACTCCACATTGCAGAAAAGTATAGTTTTCTTCGGGTAAATAAGAGCGCAATAGCAAACTAGACTAAATGCTAATAACACTATTCTATAATCACCTTATATGTATAGACTTAAGCATTCATTCTACAATACCAGTTTTGACAGCTTTACTGGAAGGAGCGTGGCAAAGGTAGCCAACCAATATTCCACATTTCCTTTGGTAGTTTCCAATTTCAATATTTAAATTGAATATTCAATATTTAAACACGAATACAAATATTAAGGGATTCTCTTCTACGAAGGGTTCGTGTTTGGACCTTGAAGGTGCAGAGGGTACTCTCTAAGATGTTTTTTAAAGCGAGCAAGTGACTCTTATGCTCGAATGCTTTCAGAAATTTCATTCTTTTGGCAAAATAGGAGTAAAAACCTCTCTTTGCATACTCTAGCCTAACTTGAGGAATTTGCTTGTCTCTATGACTTCTCGTTTCATACTCAGAAATCATAGATCTTTCAAAAAATTTGTGGCAAAGACTGTTAGGACACAAGCCATGCAGAATTTTATATGTCATGATTCCTTATTAGCATCCATTCATTTGCATTTTCACCTATCCTATCACTTGGCAAATTTATATGCTATCTTGCATAAGTGTGTTTTCCGACGTTCAGAAATATGCTTGTGGTGGTGAGCGCAAGCATATTTCTGGGGGCAAGCCCCCAGACCCCCACTTTAGTTCAATTCCTTTGCATGCTTTCAGGGTTATAACCTTTCAACTAATATGCCTCCTTCCGAAATTATACTGGTGAGATTGTCTGGCGTAAATTTTACAAGACATGTGCCTTGGCTTTCACAAAGCATTTTGCGTCCCCCAAAAATATTGAAATGTCTACCTCTGCCGTCGATGTACCTCCTTCTTGTAACATCCATCATCTTCAAGAGAAAGCAGACCCCAAGCTTTGGAGTTTAGCTCATAGCACACCTTCTGTAAACCCTGCTTTAAAGATTAGTAAAACGGCTCTCTTATTAGATACCTTATTTGCAAAAACAAAATATTCATCTCTTCGAGTAGATCAATGGTAGCAAGACATTAGCAGAAAACATTGCTGATAATGCAGGACTCAAGTATGCTTATTCGGTAGGTTTTTCATATTACAGCACGTTTTGGCAAAATTTGTTCTTTGATTCATCGAGGCAAGAACAATTCAGTGGCACAACAAGAGCCCAATAATTGGGAAGAGGCAAAATTTTGGTGTATGATCACGCCTAACATTTTCTGTTTTAGTCCTTGATCAAACTGACCTAACATTTCGTCTAACATTTGTAAACAAACCACCTTTTTGACACAAAGTCCACGTATTACATGGTGTCACAACCTTTAAAATAGCGCGCTATGATTGGCTAAGATCTTGTCTTTGTAAATAGAAGCGCGAAAACTGCGACAAGTCTGTGGCCGTTTGCTGTGAGTGTGAAGAAACCTTTCTATTAGTTTGAAAACTAGAAATGTTCGGTGATGTCACCTCTACGAATCCACCGTCGAGTGAAATAGACAAAATAGACGTTTACGTCTTGCGAATGTTCCTGCTATCAAGAGGGCAGACTTGGAGGTCACGCTGGTGATGGCTTTAATCAATTTAGGCCGTGAAGGTAGCGTTGACTTTCACGAAAGTCCTTTTCTTCATTGTATGAGCATTTTATGGCCTGTAGTGGTTGTGGTATTGTTTACAGTAACAGCGTTCCAAACTGTTAAGTAGTTGTAGTTCTTTCCCACAGACTCCTGTCCTAGTTTTCGCGTCTTTGTTTAAAAAAATAGGCTTATCCAATCATAACACACTATTTGAAGCCCACTTGACCACCAAGAGGACGTGGATTTTGCGTCGAAAAGGTGGAATGCTAGATGAAGTGTTAGATCAGTGTGACCACCCTGTTAGGCTATGTAAGACGATGATAGTTGAAGGTTGGTGAAAATCAAAAACAACTTCTTTTTATGGAATGTTATCCAAAATGCTTAATCTGCTTATCCATAGTCATATGAATCTTGTGACTATGGTATGACTACTCGTTCAAAAATTTCGCCTAAGGGCTAAATACACGATCAGTTTTTTCATTAGGTTTATGCTGATCATTCTTTTCATGCTAGTGTTTATCACAAGTATTACTGAAAAGTTATACATTTACTGCAGTTTGAGTGAAAATTTAAGCACATCCAACTTGGAGAAAAACTTAAATTTTGTGGCTTTCCACTTGAAAAAAGTCGTAACTATTTGACTGATGAGCAAGAACTGATGAAAAGCTGATCGTGTATTCTAGCCTTAGCATTTAATCTTTTCTCATGGCTCTTTGTGCACGCTCCGCAACATCTCGGACACTGCGCTTAGGATCACGAGATTCTAAACATGTTTGACAAAATTTTAACTGAAGTGATATGAGTAGATAGTCAAACTGATCCAACTTTTTGCCTAATATAGCTGAAGTCTTAGGTGGAATGTTTGATCAGTTTGGCCAGGACCCTACTTACACTCATATAATCATCTTCAAACAATGTATGTTGTTTTGAGGGGTTATGAGGATCATCTTCAGTGGTTTAGAACTAAAATGATAGCTAGGGGTGTCCAGCGAGAAGAGGCCAGTTGCTGCTGTTGTTGCTATTGTTGTTCTTTTCGTTATTTCAGCTGCAAATTGAATGTGTACAAAAAAGTTGAAATGTGACTAGTACTTATGCTGTGAACATGCGACAAGTACCTATTCCATAGAAGCCTGGTTTATTAATTTGCTATATCATTTTCGCTATGATTTTGTAATGGCTAGGGGGGAATATCCCCAATGCATTGAGAATATAACAAAGGCTACACCACTTTCATCACGTTTGTCATGGAAAGCATTACTTTAGACCATACTTCCGCAACTAACGCCGTGCGCTACGTGTGGCGCACATTAAGCATGCAAAATTGGGCACAACAAGTGCAATCAAGAAAAAGTGAAAACGGGAAACGATTTATATCACTAACTTTTTGTTAATACTATCTGGGAGTGTTTTACTGAGCCACAAAACTTTTACAGCTATCGCACCACACTTCTATTATCAATAACCACTGAAAGGGAGACAGGCTAGGAGGCAGGTACAGCTTTTAACTGTGACGCTTCTTGCTTGCGATCATTGTCAAAGTGGTGCTTAGCAGATTTTTACTTGAGGAGGCCTGTTTTAGACAATACTAATCCTCTTACATTTATCAAGAAGCCTTTTATGATCAATTCACTCTTGTGTGCAGTTTTTTATCTAGAGAAATTGTTTTCATCGAAAAACCTTTCACCCCATTCTGAATTGGTTCGAAACTGCGTTTCGTCCTAGGCATACAAGTCTTTGGCTGCTCGACGGTATCCCAATGAAGTCAAGCCTCCTGGCCTGGAACATTTAAGCTATGATCAATTGTTCTTCATTGGATACGCACAGGTAAGACTATACTAAGATGCCGCAATTTTCTATGCATTGATCAAGAATATGCTAGGATGAATTGTGGAATGCGAAAGAGTGCTAACTCTTTACCCACAATCTATCTGTTCACAACTCTATCTGTTTAGTTTTGTTTAGAAGTTTACATGGTTTACCTTTCATATATATGAAGTTGCACGGTTACCTAACAATTGAAAGAATAAATTCAGATCATACATAAAACAAAATAAAAGTGGTGCAAATAATAGTGCGAAAGTTAATATAAAAGCAATATTAAATCTCGACTGCAGAATATTTAGGTCTTGATGAAGTTTGACCCATGAGATACTCTTAAATTATTAAATTTCAGTGATTCTGAGCCTTAATATTCTAATAAACTTTATTCTTATAAAAATAGAGTGTATTAAATCAAGCTATTGATGTTAAGGTGGCTCGAGTTACTTTACTTTTATTGGCTTTAGGCTGCAAAAAGATGAACACTAATTTAGCCTTCGTTTGCACTTGATCCGGGACACTTGATCTGATGAACAAGCTTTAATACTTGCAGGGGCGTAGCTAGAAGGGGGGCTGTGGGATACTGCACCATCACATTTTCGTTGACCAAATCGACAGTTTTGGATCCAAGGCTTCATGTCAGTATATGACTGCATGCTTTACCATGACATAATCAAATGATGTCGTTTATAGCATCAACGCGCCAGACGAAAATGAAGAGGCCTTGTCTTATACTCCCTACCCAAGTAAAGAGATCAGGCGACCCCTCCAACTGCTTAGTCTTGCATTTGAACCAATTGAAGTGATCTGCTGCTTATTTTGACGTTTGACGCAGAGCTTTTGCTTGAGAGATGAAGTCGTTTACTGGCCTTTCAGACTATTTCCTCACATATCCGGATATTTTTGAAGGACGCATTATTGTTTATTTGTTTAGGTTTCCCGTCCACACGCAGCGGGCGTTCTTGTTCACCATAAAGGACGCTTTTAAAAAACGCTTTCCAAAGCTGATTTTGTTTTAAACTCTGGCTTCACGGAAAAGTGTGGGCGACAAAAATGCAGCTTTTAAAAACCATTGCATCACACTCACACTGTGACACTACTGGAATGTGAACACCACAATTTCAACGTCACTCAAACCAGTTGCAATGGTGCGTATTCGGTGCTTACGTGTAGATGCAGATATTATTGAAAAAGCTGCACGTGTGGATATAATGTTTTTCTAAACGGATCTAGAAAATGTGCGTTTTAAAAAATATCCGGATGTTTGTGGACGTAGCCTGTGATGCATGATTCCTTTTCTTGCAGATGTGGTGCAGAGCGGCTAGTTATAGGGTGAAAGATTACATTGATCTCAGAAATTCCCACAGTCCAAGCAAATACAGGTTCGTGATATTACAGGCTGATTTATACTGCTAATAGCATTATTCTCCGTGGCGTAGCTATTTAGGAAATATCTGATGAACAAGGTTCTTTTGTTGGAAATGAACCCTTGTTTGTAGAAGTAGAGAATTTTATGCAAATGTAACTGAAACATAAGCCTACTTGCAATGCATGCTTTCTGCACGATTTAAAGTAATACACCGCAGCGAAACATATTTACGAAAATGATGCCATTGGAAGCATGGTAAGCATGGCTACCATAGATGACCTTTCAATAAATGACACTATATATAGAGATAACAATACAGATAGCAAGGAATACACCAAAATTCCTTGGTTCCTCCTTAGAGAGAAGTAGGTTAACAGGTTTGTACTACTGCAGAAAAAAAATATTAACGTTAATAGACTTTGGAATACTCCTTGCCTGCCTAAATAATGTAAAGATGCAGTTCTGGTTAGAATAGTAGTAAGCATAATGAATAATAGAGAAGCCAAGGATGAGACGAAAAACTGATTCACCTATGTTGACATTGCTGGTGTCCCAGAAGCGCTCTGATGCACGAATGAATTTTAGCGTTGATTTTAAAACCTATCTATTAGCAATGAATTTGCCTCCTATTACCTAAACTTCTTCCCAAGGGCAGATTCACGAAAATTTATGACTGCAGCTCAACCTCATGAAAATGGGGGGGGGGATCAGTTATTTCGGCGTGGTCAATAAAATTGGTAAAATAGAGTGGACGTGGCAAAAGCTTTTTACTATCATTTAGATTCCACCAAAACCTAAAACAAGAAAAAAGCTAATGTTTATTTACAAACCTACAATAACAAATCAAAGCCTGAAAAGCAGGGAAATCTTTACAAAAGAAGAGCAGGAGCAAAAGTGTACGAGTGCTTGTGGCAATAATGAAGATTGAACTCCAAAGGATCGATAGTACTTCTTATTTCTTTGTTGATAGCGGGGGTAATCACTCTCTTCCCCCTATATAGTAAACTTCCTGCTAAAAGGATAGGACAATATAGAGGCTTAGCACATATATATACACAGTTCTGTCAAACTAGATGCAGTTTTTGTGTTTCCTTCAATTACTGCCTCTTGTCCTACAATGAAGTAACTCCGGGACTTTTGAAAAAACTATTAGACTACTTTTCCATCCTTTTTCTTGAACATTCATAAAGATACAAGCTTCCATTTATAGCCTATGAAGCGCTAACAGCGTGGCGCTATTACTACTTCAATCAAATCAAAACCAAATTCAAAGTTCTATTACATGGTTATTGAAAATCAAGATACATCAGAAAACCTGTAACAAAAACTGAATTACCTTGCGTAAAGCTTTCTTTAGATTCTTTTCTTCAATAAGAATACCTATAGAAAACACTTTGTCAGCGGCTATTATGAATCACATTCAATAGAATGATTTGATGAATACATTTTAGAAGATATCTGTTAAAGTAAGAGTACCGATTAACATCAACTTTGATTGTTATGATATGTTTTAATGTGTTGCAAATTATTCAAATTTATTGTACACTAAGATTTTGCATTCGTTGTACTTTAGAGTGATTGGGTCAGTTAGCAATTTCAAACCTTTTGCTGATGCCTTTGGGTGCAGCCGCGGAACACCAATGAATCCAATAAAGAAATGCGAATTCTGGTAATACATTACTGCAGAATTTTTCGAATAGATGTAGCTGTTTTACATTTTCTATAAACACAAGCAGTACGTTGCAACGATGTATTTAATTTAGTAGCGTCCTGTCTGCAGAAGTAAGTGCTTCACCTAATTGTAGTCTATGCACACAAACAGCACTTTCCCACAATGCATATAATTTAGTAACTTTCTGTCTGTAAAAATGTATGCTGCATCATATCGTCGTGAACGCCAGCTAAGAAGTGTATATTTATGGTGTCTCTGAAATTTAAAACATGTTATGAACAAGTGCTTCCTGCTCGTGCATAGTCCCTTAAACCAAAATAATTCTTACGGCTATACATGGGCCATCAAATTTTCAAAAGGTTAATAATGCTAGTAACAACCTGAGCCAATTAAACCAATATCTTAACTAGCTCTCAGTAGAGTAGGTGATTGCTGAGAAGATATTCAAGTCTCGAGTTCAACTCTATCACGTACACTTCCCGTAATTAACTTGATGATAGTATAGTAGAGACTGGAATACCCGAATTTAGCTTGTCGGAAAGTTTTTAGTACATATTTAGCTTGTTAGAAACTTTACATTACACCAATAGTGCTAGTCGATGTTGCAATGCGAGGAACGCCTTATTTGTCGGTAGATTTGGTTTGAAGGAAGTCTTCTTTGTTATGAAATTGGCGTTGCCATCCTTCAAAATTTGTCTTAGCTACGCCCCTGTCCGCTTGTAAAACAAGATAAAGAAAGCTGGGCAGTTGAGCAGTGCACAAGCAAGACATGCCTGTAAATAAATAGTATGAAACATGGTGCTAGTCATTTTTCCTCATTGCATCTATTCTGTTTTGGTAGAAACTTAATTAGTTACATTTGTGTACTTGGCCTCAATTGGTTCTTTATATTGCAATACATTGTGTTTACATTTCATGACTGAAGCCTCTTGATGCATTCCTGCCCAGTGAATTTTTGCATCACACTAGCAAGCATATTCTCCAGTTGAAATGGAAAAAGGAAAGAAAGCCAACCAGAGCTTCCAAAGTGTACGGTTGAGCTCAAAGAGACACCAAAAGTTGGGTTCTTCAAGATGATCAATCCATATAGGTTGATTTTGTTATCAAATAGTAAAATATGATTAGGTCGCTCTGCCCAATTTGCAACAATGAAGTTTACTTGAAAGGAGATAATTCAATAAACTTGAACACATAATTTGACAAGAAAACTCGCATTATTAGTTTGTCTTCCTTTGGCTGCTTTAGACTCATGTTTCTGTTTTTCATGCCAGGATATTCACCAACTAATATCTTTGTCAAAGCTCAATCCCAAATAGACGATTTATATTTGATCATCCATTGGGTAAATGCAACGTTTCACGGTATTGCAAGAGCGGCCGAGGTCGGTAAGCTGGGAGACAAAAGCTGAGATGCTTTATTTGAGAAGTTTATTTATGCCTTTTTAATGAACAAGTAAGCAAAAGCCTATGGAGTGGATCCAGTAGAACATTACAGTAGTGATTCACATAAACGAAATGCCAAGATCACCCAGTTAAATGATCTACTTGAGAAAGAAATACCACAACAAGGTTTTGACATGATTGAAAATAGTAAAAACTTTACTTAGTAGCCTTAGAAAAGATGCACTGCACTTAAATGAGAGGGATGTGATAAATTTGCAGGGAATCTAATTAAGTTTATAAAGTATTGCTAGCGGGGTCTTAGCCCTGGTAGTCCAAGTCACAACAGGTACAGACCACTGACCTATTCGGTAGACGATAGGGAAGATAAGGAAGTAAATTTGGTGATACAAACTTTGAATTTAAATTATAAAAAGATACTAATGGAAACAAGCTTAAATTTGCCTAATCAGGATATCAAATGGAATAATCAATAGAGACATAATCTAGAGTTGCAGTAACTGCAGCATCAAATGACGAAAAGAGATGTTGCGTTTTAGAGTTCGCCAGAGAGAGACAAAAATTCGCTAACTGCATTCTATCGATTCCCAAATAAGACTGACTTGCGTTCCACACAATATAAGAGGTTCTGCACATGTCAATTAGTGCCCACTAGGGCCAGGGTTATGATGACAGCTAGGGAGTTAGCACAATCATTACAGAGAATTAGCGAATCACTCATAGATCATTTCTCTACCTCGAATCCAAAATATATTCTTAAAACTGACATCCTTCAATGAGCACTATTTGGTGCATGGCGTAAGGAAATTAATGCCTGGTGGTATAAAAAAGGAAATAAGAAGTCTAAATAGATTGGAAAACCATCCTTGATCCTCTATCTGACAATTCAACTGGCATAGGAAGACACTTTTCAGGATATGTTTGAATCAACTCTAGATTTTTATGCTCCGGCTAAAAAGAAAAAAGTACAAGCGGAATTCGCTCTCTGGGTAGCCCCAAAGCTTCGGAAACATAAGATCACTAGGGATAGACTGAAAAATAACAACAAAGAATCCTGAATTGTGGACTACTTATGCCAATCAGCGTAATAATCTAACAAAATAAATTAGAAATGTTAAAGAGGATCATTATAAGGCTTTAGTTGAGGCAAACGCAGGAGATCCAAAAAAATGTGAAAGACAAGTAATACGGTTCTGGAAAAGAATGCTAAGTGCACAACCCTTTCATGTATTCCAAACAATGGCCAAACCTTAACAACAGAGTGTGACATGCTTGAGGCTCTAAATCATCACTTTGTTTCATTTGGGCTGAACCTAGCAAAGCAGATAGACGAAAAGCCCGAAAATGATTTTCTTATGCACATCACGCCTGTTAGAGATCAAATGGAATTTAAGGACATTGATGTAGGGTATGCCTTGAATGCAATTAGTCGATTAGAAAAAGGGAGAGCATCGTTTACGGATAAATTGTCTGTCACACTTGTGCAAGATGCTGCTGTAACGTTTTCTTAGGCAGAGTCGACACAGAACAGAAACACATCTGAATTCTGATGCTTATTTTCAAGACTGACTAAATCAATTCAAGTTACCTGTTAAGCATGCACGATACGTAATGGTGTTAATTACTGTACATGTTGAGAACCAACAGGCTAAGTATGGTATAGGGTGCAACTAATCCCTTTGATGTAGGGCCTTATTAACGCTACACTGCCACATCTATTTCGTATTCACGAGCGTTAGTATGCAACTCATCGCACAACAATGGAGTCTTCCCGGAAATCTGGAAAGTAGAAAACGCTGCCCAGATTTATAATTCAGGTGCGAGAACTAAGGTGAGCAATTATAGGCCGATATCTGTGATATCTTTTTTCTCGAGGATGTTAGAAAGAATTTCGCATGATCAACTGTTTCAATTTTTACAAGCAAATAATACTCCTACAAACAATTAGCATCACTGACTACTGGTATGAGATCATTGATTGTACCAAAATCTACCTCACCATATTTCTGGATCTACAAAAAACCTTCGATACCGTAGGTCGTACAATACTTATACAAAAATTACAAAAAGTGTGGGGTAAAAATCCGAGCGGGAGAATGGTTAGAACCGTACCGCATGGATAGCAATTTTGCTCCTTAAATGGTGTTAACGCCTTTTCTCAAATTCCTACCACCCCCCCCCGATTATTAAATATCTGAATTTTTTCCCAACCACCTGTTCATTAGGACCCCCCGTGTATTTGGCACATGAGATTACTAAGCTTAAATGTTGTCTTGTAGTTATCAAAGGGAAGTCCCTATGAATGTTTGTAGATGAGAAAACCTATAACTTTGTAGCAAAGACTTGCCATGAAGAAAAAGAGGGTCTGGAGATTTGGCCCTCAGAAGAATTTTTAAAACACGTCATTTAATTTGCCATAGAATGCATTTCGCATTAACAATATACCAAGTTTTTGACGGGCTCAATAAGTAGTTATGCCCAATCTACACCCTATGGTACATGCAAATACACTCTTTCATCAAGTAGAAATGCGAAGTTTTGATTGGTAACTGCACCAACTGCAATAAGTAAAAACTTATTTTGGCTCAAGGTAGATAATGTCAAAATTTAAGCTTAATCATGGCATAAGGTACCAGAATGCCATTTCAAATGAAATTAATAACATTGAATTGGAATAGGTATGATAAGAAGCAGAAAAACTCAATTGCTTAGCAGAAGCATCGTAATTACATACTGGAAATCAAGTGAATTAGAATATTTTAATATTTCACTGAAGAAAAAGAGTACTACAAGTCCCTTTTGATTAACCTGGAGAGCCACATTCAGTTAACAATTGGGCACACTTGCTGAATACATTTTGAGCACATAAATGGTAAGACATAGAGGTAGAGGAGACTAGAAAACTAGAAGTGGAATGAAATGGAGAAAAAACGAGGCTTTGTAAAAGTGGTGTCAGATTTTTCTACAATTGTCAATCATAGATTATGTCACGGATCCGAGCGTTTGGCAGAAACAGACAAAACTCATATCCACAAACAACTTAATAAACATTCAAACTCTATGCAAAAACTCTTCAGCTAGCCTGAAATAGCAACTGAAACCTAACCAGAAGGCAATGCGAAAAGTAAGTGTTCTTTTGAAACCTTGGCCCTCTCTGCCTAGCACGATCTAGATTGACCTACAGTAGCCTAGAATATCTAACTAACTTACAACTAGAAAGCAAGCCTTATTTATACTACTTGATAATTAACTAAATCGATGAAACAGCAGAACAGTTTAGGAAAATCAGGCCCGTCGGAACGAAATTGATAGTGGGGGGGCTGCGAGCGAAGCGAGGGAAAATGGGGGTCCGGGGGCCTTCCCCCGGGAAAATTTTTCAAGACCACGCCCTTTTTATCGCTGGAAACGCCCTTTCTGTACAAATTGCACAATTCACATGATGTTGAAATGACGTTATTTAGATGTTTAATTGACAACGAACACTATTTACAAAATTTTTAAATCTTGAAAATTGAATTTTATGATTGGCTGAAATCCATATATCTGTCATGTCATCAACTAACATTACCTTTCTTAAACTTCAAATGGGCTTAAAAAGAAACTGGTTTATAAGAAACGAGTACAAGACTGGTAGAAAAATCAAGAAACTCTAGTACTATGCCAAAGAAAACTTAAGAAACTAAAATCTCTACAAAAACTCCAAGGACTATATAACAGGAAAGTAATAGTATCTATAGACATGATTTTGCCATAAATGGTACTTGCAACTTGTGACTTTCATCTGCTTGGGCTTTTTTCGCAATAATCAGAATATCTCCATTCAGTATTGATCAGCACCCAAACATGATGCAATTTAGCGTTCGAAAATAAGAAACCAAATAAGAAACTTTTAGTACTAAAATGGCGAAACTTTCATGCCAAATTAAGAAACTTTTAGTACTAGGTACTGATCCAAGTTTCTTATAAAAAATGCGTGTATACATCTATGAACGAGTAATAAATGATTTATTGGGATAACTGGTTGATCTAATGTCTTTATCAGCTTAAAGCTTGCCCGTTAAAGCATTTTTTCGAGAATTTAAGGAACAAACACTAGCAAATTATTGGGGGGGCTGAAGCCCCCCCAGCCCCCCGGTTCCGACGGGCCTGAAAATACATAATGTTCTACATTTACTCTACGAGTATAACCTAGAAAATAGCAATGCGGTAATCTATCTAATTACAGTGAGTCAGGAAGTACAACATAAACAAAAGAGGGAGGAACCCCCACAAGCGCGGTGCAAGAAGGGGAATGCCAATCGATGTAAACAAACTATACGTAACGCACAAAATTAACTAAACAACACGATAGGCCTAAGCAAATCGTGTCAGTTATTATGTGATAGAGCTAGTCAAAGATATTTTGGCTTTTTGTTGTTTCTGCTTCCATAAACCACATGTCTTGTACACTCTACAAGTAAGGATGTATTTGCTTGGCCTGAACATCCCATTGATCAACTTCATCCCGAAGGCTTAGGCCGTTATCTCTTCAGGCACCTTGACTTGATCAGTAATGTCAGTAATGCGATCCTGCATCATTTTGGTGAAATCATCCAGCTTCCCTGCGCAGCATTTCCTTTCTTTGAAAACCAGAATTTGATCGTCTTTTGACTGATCCAAATTTTTGTCAACCAACAAGTTTTGAACGAATCTCGGATAAGATATTCCAGATACGAAAAAACTATAGAACAATTTCTTCCAATGCAGCAGCTTTTGGGCTGCCGCCAGCTGTGAAGTCCTGTTTTCCTTTTTCTAGCCATTCGTCATAGCACTTGATATACACGTCTTTGAACGGTTTGTTCCAACAAACATCAGGAGCTTGCACAAAGCCAGTACATCCACCTGGAATAACTGCAGAATGGATCTTCAACTTTTTGATTGCCGTTTTTGTGGCTTCACTGATGTGGCATTTGAAACCATCCCAAACTAGCAACCGTTTTGGGGTAAACATTGGAAAAGCAATACCCTTGCTCAAATAACCTTTTTGTAAGCTCTTGATTCATCCAGCTAGTTCCTTCGAGCTTCATAACTACACTGCCACCATATTTAAAGAGATCTGGCACAAGGTGTTTTAGAGGAAGGCGGGAATACTTAAGAGGCGGGAATACATGAGAAGCGGGAATATTAGAGTAAATAGGGTAATAGCATACAATAAAGAAAAGTCGATATCTTGACAAAAGCAGTAAATGAAACAAATTTTACCGAATTTAGAGAAAGATTGTAGAGATTTGACACCATAGAGTTAATAGAACTAGAGCGCCGATTGACTAATCCCATTGTATACATAACAGTGGCCCAGCATGCAAATCCATAATGGCGCCCTAGTAAGGCAGAAAGTTAGTGTACACTAGACGCAAAAAGGAAATAAATCATGTTTCCGTTGCTTATTTCACGGATATTATAATACATTATGGCTTTGGAGAGAGACTAAGAGCTTTTCATGCTTCTTTGGAGACACTTTTGTGTTTATCAGCCGTGGATTCAACCGTGGTAGCACAAATATCGAACATTGTTGCTGCGTTGCTGTGGATACCTTACTAAGTGTCCTCAATTGCTGAAGGTATTTACGATCTATACTTAAAACAAACAGTAATGAAGGTTAAAGAGTATGGCTAAGATTCATTTAGTAGCAATTACATTTCAAAGTAAAGAGCTTTTCAAAGTAGTAGCTACCTATGCCGTCTCAGGAATGAGTTTAAGGCCTGCAAGAGCTTAAAGTGTCTGTTTTATTTATCGGTCTATGTGCGATAGAAATAATAAAAAACGTAAATACATCTTCTGTCAATATTGCATATTATACAATACAATATCTGTCTCTTAGAAGGTGTACTTTGTCTTATAACGTGGTCAGTGTAACTTCTGCCGAGCCTGTGAGAAATAATTGTTAATACAAATCTGCAACACACTATCAATACTGTTACATGGCCATCTCATAGACTTGAAACAAGAATATGGCTTTCAATGGAGCGTTGTGGCAGTAAAAGAATGAAGATTCTTTGTTTCAAAGAGAGCTTTCACTAGAATTGGAATAGTAATGTAGAAGCTTAAATGATGTGATGTTTATCAACTGGTTGATAGAGTGATGCAGCAGATTATGAATAATTAGGTTTCTTGTTATGACTGTGAGATCAAGCCATTTGTGCACAACAGATCATCACTCTTCAAGATGGCATTTGAATCCAAAATAGCCTTCAAGTTATTATTAACACAAAATGAAGAATTATGAGGAGAATGGATATTCTCCATAATTCAGTTTGCATTGTTTTAGTACCTCTATGCTCTTATTCTGGGACAATGCTCTAAAAATGCACTTAAGCTGCCAAGGATTGGGAGTAGTATTGTAACTATTATCTCTTTAAATCTTGCTGTAAGCCATTTCCAGAGACCTTCAAGAAATGTGTATGTCAAAAGCAGACTTACTTCTGGACAATAACCTTTGTGTGATAGCAAAAATGGAATGTTCTGATGCACCAAAGCCAATAGAAAATGCTTCTCTGAGACCATCAATAATTTTCTTTCCAACAGTATATATATATATATATATATATATATATATATATATATATATATATATATATATATATATAATGATTTTTTAAATATATTTATATTTAAATATCATTTATTATTTATTATTATTATTTATTTATTTATTATTTATTTATTATTTAAATATGTATAGTTATTAACAAATCTTTTGTTTGAAAGATTCTATGGTGTCAAATGCGCTTTCATGGCTTTCCAAAATTTGCTATTTTAATAGAATACATTGTATAAATTGTTGAATATCATGATAAGTTCAGTTATTGGCTTACTTTCCATGAACTGTTACTTCAGCACCAAAGACAATTGATTTGCTGTGGCTAATGAGAAATAAAAAGTTTGGGCAGCCACTTTCACTTTGTGAAGTGGCCTCCTAGCATGATGTCTTGAACTTGTATCCTAAAGTTAGGATATCCTTTCTCTGAATCTCATAACGTTTTGTAGTACATTGCCACAGACATGTGCCTAGGTACATTTCTTACATTTTGGGGGCATCATACACTCCCACTTGCACATCACTGGATAGCCATTAAAAATTGCCATATCCTCAAAAGCATTCCTTGCTAACTTGATCCAAGCAGATATGAGGAATTTGATACTCTCTAAATATATAGAAATCATATACCATATGATAGCCCTCCTTCTATACGTTCTGAATATGCAAGAAAATTCCAGGTTTTCCTTAGGGGAAGGTTGTTAGAACAGAAAACAACTCACCAAAATCCTTGCATTGGCCTTGTGTGTACATGCCTTTGTCATCAAATAATCACTCAGTAGTCCTCAATATAACCGAACAATAAAGCTCTATCAACTTATTCCCCCTCTACCTTGATTTTTTCAACCTTATGTAAGTTAGGCACTAACTGGTGCAATGAGACAAAAATATGGATTTCAGCTGTTCCTGGTGTTTTTGGCTATCTATGTATATAATTGTACGCAGCGTAAGAGGTTAATATTACGGAAATAATTACCTATTTCCAGTATACATTCCCATTAATCATATTTCAAACGTCTGTTAAACTCTTGCAATGCGAACGTAGTTTCCGTGTGGTCTTTTGCCTGACTACGCTACCATTTTGAATTTACATAGTGGACCCCGATCACGTGACATAACGAGCTCTCTAGTCCTATTATCTCTATGTTTGACACAGACCACTTAACTAACATTGAATGTTCAAATGACAAGTAGCATGAATAGAGCTACTTCAGAAATGCGCGTCTTCAGTTACAAAGGGGCGTGGTCCCAAGGAAATTCAAGCTTGAACCCGGTCACATGATCCACTGGATCGGTGTTGGATACTTGGTCACGTGTAGCGCTCCTCCGCAATTCGTCGCACATTAAGATTAGCATTCGCTTCACTATTCACAGTTTAACAGTCTACGCTTCATAGTTAAGATTAAGAGTTTAAGATTAAGAGTTTATAATTATGAGTTTAGAGTTTATAGTTCAGAGTTTATAGTTTACAGTTCACCTGTAAGAGTTACGAGTTTGAGTGAAGACAATTAAAAGTACAAGATTTATTAATTACTGTAAATATTTGGTTGATTTATGTTATTATATATTGAACGAGAAATTTAGTTGTTGTCAAGTCTTGCACTAATCCACAAGATCATACAGTTTACAACAATCGGCGCCTGCTATCTATCAACGCAGTATATTACAGTGATTTCAATTGACCGTTTCAGGGTTTTACAAAAAGATTCAAAACAGTGGTGATTTCTAAGAATTTTAACAAGGGGCTCTAGGCACAACCACGCCCATATATTGGGTGTGGCCCAGCTACAATCAAGCCCATACATTTTCAAAGATGGAAACATAATAATTTAGTTTAATACTAATATAGTATAATCAGCAATAAGAGATGCGTCAATAACCATATAGCAGTGCACAATTGATCAAAGCACTTTGGAAGCAAGCCCAATAAACTCTGAAAAGCTAAGCCAATGCAAGAATTCTAGGGGGGTTGAGACCCCCAAAATAGGCAGAAAATTTAACAAGCGGGGCTCCTCCCCCCTGAACCACCCTAGAATTCACCCCTCATTCATAAGCTGATATTCGAGAATGTGGCTAATATCTGGATCTGCCACTGACTGTAATGCTACGCAAACTCTAAAGTTCTTGCTGACGAAGTCGTAAGGTAGTTTTAGTGCTGGAATCATGAAAAGCAAAGAAAATTTCAGTACTGGCAAAACAGCACTTTCTTGCAGAAAGAATCTTTTCAATCGGTCTTAATCATCTTGTGATTATGGTTCCAAATGATATAAATGATATCTCTCTATGATATCGATATATCCACCTAGCCTATCTCCCTTTTCTAAGTTTTTCCTTTGTCGGGGTATTGTTATAGGCCCTAATGCCTTTCCCCTTCATTACATATTTTAAACAACATGGCGGCTGTACGGTTTTGCCAGAGCCATTTGGTGGTTTTACGGCTTTTGTACAACAGTTCTGCGATCTTACGAGTTCTTCATACCTTCTTTCTCTATTCTTTCTACACCAAGTGATGTGAATGTCCCCCGTATGTAAAAACAGATAGCTAACTAGTTTCATGCAAAAGCCGTTTTAGCAAATGAGTCATGTGTCATGAATACAAGCATGATTGAACAATGGCCACATTGGTCTTCTTAGAAATTGCATAATTCAATACGTACATAGTAAACAATGGTAGATTGTTGCTGGGGGGTCTCAAGCATTCATTTAACTAACCACAATAGTATTGAGCTGATGTTCGGATAGTCCGATTTGATTGGAAAACAGAACAATTTGACGCATTTTTGCTATCGGTACAGTTCAAGGAAGGCAAAGCGAAGACGTCGTCAACCAAGCAAACACTGCAAGTGAGGTAATTACAGTATTCGTTATTATCGCTAACTTGAAGTGATATCATAGATGCCGTTCCAATAGGTGTACAATTACATTACACGCTCAATGCGTATGAGAAACTCGCATTATAAATAGTAAGTGAAGAGGTTGTGCAAAACCTTTGAATGAAACTCAAAACACGTCCTGACTTTACCGAAAACAACGTGGCTATTTAGTGTGAATTGTAGGATATTTCTATAGGCCGCAATAAAAATAAAAGCGTCGAGTTCAGGGTTTTAGCCATGACCTACTTAGATAGCTAGCGATTCATAGGCAATTCAAATCATCTTCCGTAAAGTGTTGTTGTGCGAGTAAAAGCCAAAGTGTTTAGTATTACGGCATCCACTTCCTCCTTCGCCGTGCGATGAAGTGAGGCGGGAATATCGTTTTGCTCAGATAATTCTCATTATCTTTCTTTGGCTTTGCACAGCTTTACAGCCTGCTTTCACTCGGGTATACTAGCGAACTGGAGATGTTATTATGAATAGTTGTTTGTTGAGCAGTGAGGGGCTTCAATATGTGCAACCTGCGACTGCCAGGCTTTGGTGATATTACATAGCAAAGCACATCGTTGTGTTTGAAACTTCATTGAAGCATCGATTTGATTTTAAGTACAACGATTAAGATTTAAGTATTAGAAAGTTTGATATGCATCTGTTTCAGATCTCTTTTCTGTTGAAAATAAAACAGGTTTTTTCGGCCTGGAGTTGTTTGCTCACTAATGACTAATGCTGAGTGAGAGAACCACGAAGAAGTGCGTTCTTATAAGACCGAAAAGCCAAAAAGGAAACAAGAATTTGTGAGTTTGTATTGGACGTCTCTCTGGCTGTTCGGGCTTCTGTTTCACCCAACCTCTCCTTCTTGTTCTTAGAATCAAGCTGCGCTATCCGAATTTTTTCAATCACTATTACTGGTATGGAATTAACAGTAATAACCACAACCTTTGCTCACTTATTTATTAATTGTTTGAATTTAATTTGCATAAAATTAAAGCGTGGCAAAATCATAATATCTAGCGACTTTATAGAGTGAACTAGAAGTAGGTACATGAAGCTATAAATTTTTGAAAGCTTCTTCCATGGGCTACTTGAAAAATGGTGGGGAAAAATTTTCTATTGCTACGATGTTAAGCCATCCGTGCAATAGTACAGCTATTGACACTCACAAAATAGCCTAGGCTCAGCCCATGTTTTCGATGTGGCCGCAAAACAACAATCGTCAGGGTCGGGATGCAGACCACCTTACACGCCTTTTGTAAGACAGTCAATGTTTAGGGACCACGCAATAGGGGGAGGCCGGGGGCCATATCCCCCCACTTTTTCAGAGAGAAAACATTTTTGGCAAATGTTTAGCAACCAAAATTTTTAGGAGTTAAAGCTCTTAAGTTAGAAGGGCGTTTTTCTGATATCTGGAGAGCGTATTAAAAAGAAAATTTCTCGTGGGCTTTGCCCCTGACTCCCTTGCCACATTTCCATTCGAACTTGCCCTCTTCAATTTTTTCAGCTTTCACAGGCCTACCAGTATTCAGAGCCACCGAGAGAATTCTGAGACCCCGGGGAAAAAGAGAAAGACGAGCCCCCCTGCGATCGAAGCGATCAGGAAATTTTCAGGGTCAACAAATTAACTTTGGAAAATTACTGCTGGTTTACTTTGTGGGGCCCCATATCTTGAAGCATTGGTTGTTATGAGGCCCCTTGGAGCTTGAGGCCCTGGGGCAAATTGCCCCCTGCTCCCCCTCTCGGCGACCTTGTCAGTATCTCCAGTGAAAATCATCATCCCGCAACGAGGGGAAGCAATATTGAACAGGAAAATATAGTAGTTTAGATTTGTGCTTAGGTCTGTGTTTAGTCTTCACTCTCACTCTTTAGCCATTTATTGAAACTTTCTTGGCTTTTTCACGCTTTCAATATCAAGATGTTCTTATTACTTTCTTGGCAGACGTTTTCCAATTTCCCATGTTCTGCGCATGAATTATGCATGCGTAAGACATGGGAAATCTGCCGCATATTAGTAGAAAGTAAAATATTGATTTTACACCAAAAATAGCTATAAATCGGAGTTAGTAGTAGAAGATGGGTTGTTGAAGAGGAGCCCAGATGAAACATATATCATTTTATGCATATCTTTTTGAGCAGTTGAGCACTCATTTCTTAGACACTTTCTTATAGAAATGTAAACATGAAGTCTCTATAACCGGAATTAAACGTTCTCAAAGCAATGATTTATTGTTCTGTTGTTTATCTAGTCATACGTCTAAACTTAGAAGTGCGTTGTTCTGAGGTCTAATTAGCGCAATTTTTAGAAATTTTCTAGGGGGTTTGCCTCCTTACCCCCTCGCCGTCATTTCGCTAGAATGTGCCCTCTCTAATTATTTCAGATAGTCTTCTCATCAAGTAACTCTTTATTCTATATTAATGGGGCTCTGGTGCTTCCTTCGGAAAGAGGAACCCTCAGCTAATCTTGCTCTGCCACCAGTTGGCTGACATAAGACTGTTGAACAGCTCACACATCATGAGTCTGAGGGCTTGCCCCCAGAAAAAATATGTTAAGGCTGTGCCTTCTTGAACGTCAGCGAAAGCCC
Organism: Cassiopea andromeda; assembly: GCA_018155075.1. Taxonomy (NCBI): domain Eukaryota; kingdom Metazoa; phylum Cnidaria; class Scyphozoa; order Rhizostomeae; family Cassiopeidae; genus Cassiopea; species Cassiopea andromeda. The sequence goes on from WIPJ01001849.1 coordinate 1,672,893, forward strand.
ATTTTCAAAATATAAAGTCATGTTCATGATTTATCTTGTTTTTGCACTGAAACATTGGATATTGTTCTTCGAAAACTTTATCCACAGTATGAGAAACAGATTTGAAATAACACTATTGCAACAGTAGTTTTTGCAACAGTAGTCTTTGTAAGATACAACACTGTTTTTGCCAGCTATGAAAACTCTCCTTTGATCGACGTCATTTACTAATATACCTATAGAGATACTTTAGTACACTCTTTTTTTTATAAGAATAAAGTCTATAAGAATATTGAGGCTCAAAATTGCAAAAATTTAAGAATAATTTAAGAATATTGCCAGGCTCAACCTTCATCAAAACTAAAATATTTTGTTAATCGAATCAAATTTAATTAAGAGTTTCCTCCCAAAACAAAACATTTGTCACTTTGACGCTATATATATCTACATGTTTTAAAATTCGTTGAAATATGTTTCTTTGATCTTAAGGTGAATTTACACCTTGTGTTGAGCAAGAAAAACTTAAGAATAATTTAAGAATAATCTAAGGCTCAAAAACCGAAAATTTTTAAGAATATTGAGGCTCAGAAAGAAATTAGGTATTCTTATAAAATAAAAAGAGTGTAACAAAAATAACAAGCCCCCAACTCTCCATTAATGGAGGCATATAAGCCCTAACATTGCATTACGTAAAACAGGACCACGTAGAATATGAAAGGGAGACAGAGGGGGCCTGGGAGATTGCCCCCAGAAAAATGTTTGTGGTCAGGACCTAAGAAATGTCGGAAAACGATCTTGTTTGGATCGTAGGATACAACTTGTTGCCATCGATGAAAATGATCCTCTACCAGGGAGACGAAAAGCGAACAGGCTACGCTGGCTTTTCTGTTAGCCATCGTTTGCCTGTAGCCCAACACTAGAAACAATATCTCATTACTGCGCATCGCAAAGGTATTTCAGAATGTGCACTAGAGCCTATGCCAGAATGTGCACTAGAATTCATATATTGCAGGGCATCTTTTATATCATTATTGCTTTGCAAAGAGATTCAATTGCCCTGCAAACTGCGCTGTTTTATCTGTTGGATGGGGGGGAGGGCGCATCCCCGTTATGTACACCTCTGCTTAGAAGGAAATATTGTTATCTCTGATCCTTCTTCATAGATTTCAAATATGGATAAATATGAGTGTAGCTTATACGTTTCACTGTGAAAAGTTGGAAAATGTGTTGTCTTTATTCCGAGATATCCTCATCTCACATGCTTTATTGAAAAAACTTTTATATTGAGACTCAAGCATCTCACGAGCCAGATGAAATCTAAGAATCCCTGGCCTAGGGTGTGCTGTACTAACACTTGAAATCTTAACCAGAGCACGAAAAAACAGCAACATTTTAAGACATACTTAAAAGCTTTTTTCGTACGACACTCGTCAGAGTATGACACGTCGGATAGTGACCGAAAGGCTAACCGAAACATATAGCTAGATGCGGTTCCATGTGATAGGATGTGTCTAATTGACCCCAAGTTCGTTTTCTCACTGGGACTCTTCAGGTAAACAATGGTTAATAGGTCCTACTTGGCCACTCTTGCGGCCAAGTAGATGGATCCTATCACATGTAACCGCATCTGGCTATATATTTTGGTCAACCTTTCGGTCACCATCCAACGTTTCATACTCTGACGAGTGTCGAAAGAAAAAAGCTTTTAAGTTTGTCTAAAAATTTTGCTGCTTTTTCGTGCTCTGGTTTAGTTCTGTAGTAGCAACAGACTATTTTAGGGGCGGATGCAGCCTAAAATCTGACTGAGTTCCAAAAACTACAGGGTCTTGGATCAAGTGGAGTTAATATCAATTTTTAAGATCACGCCCTGTACAGGCTCCTCTAACCATTGCTAAAGGTTTGAATAAAAATTAATGTATAGAACGAGGGGTATTTCACAGAGAGAATTCCAGCCTAATATATGAAACCAAAAAATGCCATATAAAATGCGAAAATCACAAAAAATGAAAAATCACAAGAATCATACAAAGTCATCCCAGAGAATCACAACTGTTCTACAAGTAATTGAATCCTCGAAGTAAGCACTTTCATAGACTTGGAAATCAAAATCAAAGAAAGCCTGCAAATGCAAATTCTTTCATTATTCTTGTCAATTACACATATTTTTAATAATAATAGCTAAATTTTCGCTGAGCCTTGATAGTAGTCGCGCTGAGAGAAGTCAGAGGCCCCGTGACAAGAAAGGGAGACCAGGCCCCCTGCGAGCGAATCGAGCAGAAAATATACAGGCTCTAGAAATAAACTTTTGAAAATTGCTTCTTGTTTATATTGGGGCCCCCCAGACCTTGAAGCATTGGGTGTTATGAAGCCCCTTCGACCTTGAAGCCTTGGAGCATTTTGCAGGCGGTAGTCGTGATGACTTTGAACCTTAGAGTATTCTTTAAATTTTCTTAAACATCAAAGGCGTAACTGTGCTTAATATCAAATGGGTATATGCAAATCTCAGTTGTAAATGTTAATTTAAAAGCAGTATTCAATCTTGATTAAGTCCAGGGCAGCTTGAGCCTTACAGAAAGTTCGTAATTGTCGCCAGTCAGAGAATCAAGCCCCGATGCCTTCATTCCGTTTTCACTTTATTCCCTTATCAAATAGTCGGATTAAAAATCTCTCCGTAGTTCAAAAGCACATTAAAAACACCACATTGTCTTGAAATACTTTTCTAGATAGCTAGGCAACTCCTTGATAACTATGAATCTCTTTGGAAGCTCAATGCATCTCAGGTCGTCACTGTAAACAACATGTAGAGTGCTCAAACAAAGACACTTGTAGACGATGGTAGACCAATCAATAACGGTTATTTTCTATCGATTGTTTCTGATAGCTTTCATTTCCGAGTTCCACCATTGTTCTCTGACTAGGTTCCATCCGAGTTCCAAATCGATACTGCGCAAAGCTCATAAAGTTTTGTCAATGGAGAGGCGGCCAAGCAAGAAGGTACGAGAAAACAGTTGTGATATTGAATTTGATGCCAAAAAAGTGCTTACTACAGTTGATTTTAATGGAATAAAATCTTGTTTTTGGAAAACCTGAATGAGCTCTGGGCAGCTAGGACCTCAGTCTGGATCCGCCTCTGGACTATTTACTCAACATCTTGCTAATTTCTATGTTGGAAGCAAGAAAATCTCAAGGCAATACCGTAGTCGCTTGAATAAGCAACCGGGCGCTTATTTTCATTTGTCTTCTTTTAAGGGGGCGTTTATTCGTGGGCGCTTATAAAATGTTTCTTGATAAATTAGGACTAAAATTCAAAGATCAACGCTCTTCTTCCCAATTTGCGTCTCTCAGGAAAACAAAGGTCAAACAGGTAAATACCCGATAAACGATTGTTTACACTACAAAATATCATTATCCTCGTCACTTTCATGGTCTTCATCGGCAATTAGCTTCTCAGGACAGGCATCTGCCTTATCGAATTCATATACTCTAAGTCTTTTCCAACATAGAGCATTCCTTTGCTACAGATAATAATGATGCTCTAGTTGGACATGCACCGATAGAGATTTTAAAACTTTTAAATTATTTTCTAACAAATGGAGCGGAAAAAATTACTTGGAGGCAAAAGTGCTCGGTAAAAGAAAAAGAGAATCGGCTTGGTCGTACCAGCCAAATACAGAGCAACAACCAAAGAGAAGCGATTTGCTAACATTTTGCGAGAGAAGTTAGAGGAAAAAAGAAGATGCTCAATATTGATATAGTGGACTGTGAATTTAAGAAGTTTCCTGATAAGAAAAACAAAAAAGAATAGACATTATCAAAGAAAAAGTATAATTCTTTCCTTTCCAAGGTTCCCCTTTCCTCCATGCAAGATGTTGCATCTTTAAATCGATTGTCTCCTTGAATTTCGAAAATTCGAATAAGCGCCCTCTCTAGAACAAATGGGGGTTCTTATGCGAGAGAAGCGCTCATAAAATTATTTTCTTAAAATGACGGGCACTTTTTCGAAAGGTGCGCATATTCGCACGATTACGGTAGTTGTATTGTTAATTTGGATCTCAGTGCCGACTTTGGATTTTCCCTTTGTCTTGTCGTCCAATATTCCAAATTTCTCATTACCGGACAACAAGTGTTGGTGTACAAGGAGACATTTTGTTGGACAGTCATACAGCTAAATGCTATGCATCTATTTAAAAACATCGGCCCACCCTAAGACAATAGACGGTCAGTCCCTTAATTCATAGAGAGCTTGAACAGTTTTTCAAAACTTGAACTGCAGGGAGAAGCAACAACACGTCAGACAAAAGTTTTGACTTCTACAAGACTTTTGAGCTGAAGTTAAAACAAGGAGATTAAGCAACCTTTGGAGCATGAATCTTTGCATGATGCTGCATCTAGTGAATTCAAATGTCTAAATACCCCGTTTAGTTTACTTGTGAAAGCTAGAGCTGTTAATGCTGTTCTATTAGAGAATTGAGATTGCCTTGTAGGTGGAGGGAACCTGATGATTGCACGATGAAGCAAAATATTGTCCATCAAAATATTTACAACTCCTTTCACTGATGTATTTTTGCAGTGTAGTTAAGTATGCTTTAAAAATTTTCAGAATTCCAATACCTTCAGAAATGTCAGCATATGTTGTCAGAAACCCCGGTTTCACCGATGCGCCGTTATCTGTAGCAAATGAGGGTCCAGAAACAGACTTCAAGTCGTATCCTCCAAAGCCTTGGTTCAAAAAGAAGAGACTGATTCTCGGATCAGTTATCATTGGAATTGTCTTGGCCGTTGGAATCGTTCTGTTAGTCCATTTTCTTGCAAAGGATTCTTCTTCCAAATCGATGTTACCACAATTTAACGGTATGCTATTTTATTTGACTATTAAATCATCATTAACAGTACACTTTAGTACCTTTTCAATATTGGGTAATTTTACTCATTCTACACTTCTTACATTTAGAGAGTGCAGCATGTATTCCATTGAAGTATAGTTTTACAATAGCGTCATGTCATTGTGACCTTTGTGATGTGCAGTAATGCTTTGATGAGGAAATAATATTGCTGCGAAATTTGCAATGTTGATTAGTCTTCCAAGCCATTATCCCTTAAGTAGCATTCTCGTGTTCTATCTCAATAGTTACATTGATGTGGGTGTTAAAATCTTTCCATACATACTGGGGGTGTCAGAGCTTTTCCTTTTGCAAAATTGAGGCCTATAATGGTAACAGGTTTGATAAAAATAAATTGAAGCGATGATATTTATCAAATAAAATATTGTATTCACCAGGTTTGTAAGCTCCTATTTAACTGATATCAAGCCATATTTGTTCCATGTAAAGTTCCTGATGAAGATTCATTCAATGAAATTTGTCTGAGCCCCAAGGTAGAACAAGCAAAAACTTCCCAAGCAAGCCTTCAACTACTAAGTGTTGTTGAAAAAAGGGCATAACTATTGGAAAACTCTTACCATAAGCAATTTGCATTGACATGGAAGAAAAGTGGGGAAAATGGAGATCTGGGGCACATCCCAAGAAACTTTTGAGGGCCACTCAAATGCTGGAAGGCACCGTTCTGCAAAATAGGTTTAAAATTGCTGCTATCGCTTATCTTTATGGAAAGAAGGAGAACTTGATCTGAAAAATTGATAATAGTAAAAAGTATCAAAATTTTTCCTTGACTGGCAATTCTTTCCTTCTGTAGAAAAAGATAGGGACTTATATCTCCAGAACCCCTTCCAATCGCTTAGTATACGTTTATAGAAAATATGGAAATGAATACGAAATGCAGCTTCAACCTGAAGTTTGCTTTGAAGATCCTAATTGAACTTAACGGCCAGCAATTTTAAGTTATAAATGATTTAGATGGCTGTATTTAACTCCCTTCACTCTCTGGCCATACAGTTTAAGCTCTTTTAAGACAAGAGAGGAAACTCCAATTACGTATAGAAAGGAAGTATATATATTATATATATTATAAATATATATATATATATATATATATATATATATATATATATATATATATATAAGAATTATTTTATTTTGGAGCATTCTAAATTGAAGTCTCAAGATCTAAAATTGCTACAGAGTCATGTATAAAGATAGACCTGTGGCATATCCTATTGGCCAAGAAATACTATGTACCTTCAATTAATATGGTGGCAGGCTAAACAAGTTAGATATCTCTTGAAACCAGTAAAATATACACTTCTGCAAAAAGCTAGTACAAGTCATACCGTCAACATGGTGTTCCAGGGCATATACTATCAGCATCCCGAGTTTGATTGCACACATCATAATTTTAATCCACCCATATAATTTTCAATAAAGTGGAGTGTTTGATACAATGGTATTTTGTTCCAGAAGTCATTTAAATCAAACAATTATTAGACCTCTTTTGCATTATTGCTTATATCAGACAGGCAACACAGGAGTTTTCGTTGTAGCCTTAGCCGGTAAGGTAGCTCGCTATTTTCCCTTAATGTTCAAATAGTTTTTCATTCTTGCATCCAAGCTATTATTTAATTGGACAAATAAATTTCTGGATTTTAGAAATGGAGAGTGATATAAAGAAAAGTGCAAACCCTTGCAATAATTTCTACGAATATTCATGTGGTAGATATATTGACAGATACTTACCAGACAGGCTCACTTCTTCTTTTATCTATCGCGATAAATTCGCGACGCTCATGGCAGAAAATACGAAAAAGGCACATGGAGTTATTGAAGGCATGGGCAGTACAAAGGATCCATTTTTTAAGAAAGCGTACACATATTATAAAGCTTGTATGAACAGCGCCAGGAACATGAATGCGTATTTCAGAGCTGTGGATGAGATTGGTGGATCAGATATAACAACAATTGGTTCATTTGACTATGCAAACTGGAACCTTGAAACAGCACTTACAAAGATGAAAGTCCAGTATAACGCAAACCCATTATTCATAATTCACGTTGGTCATGACTTATTCAATACATCACGAAACATCTTATTGGTAAGCAAGTATTGATACAGTTAATATCAGTGTAGACCGAGAAGTATCCAGTTAATATCCAAGCTGTAACCGAGAAAAGTATATCTGCATGAGAACTATGATCAATTTTCTCTTATGCCTCTTTAATTAGTATCAGAACTTTCTTCCAACTTTCATTTTTTGGGAAGATGAACGACAGCCTATATATACTGAATATTCTAACATTGGATACCCTATTACTGAACACTGGATACCCTATTTTACTAGTGCCTTGCTGTTTACCAATCACAGTCTTATACTCTCCCTCTATTAGCTGCTATCTCTAATCATAGCACTCAACATGGCTTAACCTTGCATCTTCAATCACTGTCTTACTCAATCTCTGTGATTCTTTTCTATTCCCTCTCTTCCCCATTCATGGACAATCGAACCCTATACTTTAACAGATTTTGACACCCTCACACACCCTTGCTAGCCCTCAAATCCATACAGTACTCCATCAAAGTGTTTCATTACTTATCTAATTCAGAAGAATCATATACACTGTTCTCTCAAAGCTTCGGAAGATTTGCGCTCGAAGCAGAGTACACCTCAGTGAAGAAGAGATCCAGGGAACATTAACAAACGAGAATGATTGAAAACTTGTTTAGTCTGCACGAATGTTGTGAGCACCCTTCTTCTGGTCATAGGAAGACGTTAATGCGAAAAGCATTTCCAGTATTCGACTGCTTTACAACAGAAACTTATTTTTCTAGATCTACGCCCCTGATAGCGCATTAATTTCCAAACTGGCAAGTGAAGATAGTGAGGTATGTCATAGCAAGTTAGTTTTTAGTAGTGATTGTTTTCAATTTTATGATAGTGAGAGCACCCTTGTGTTAGCACACTGTCATTACAGCATCGAAGCCGAACTTGGCAATGAATAAAACCTTAATTGTGAATGATGGTCATTCTATATAGCAGAACTTTGATTGCATGTAAATTGGTTGGATGTAGGGAGGGCTATTTGTATATTTCAAATATGTAGACCATAGAATGTCCTAACGGTCACTCTTCCCAAAGTACGCTGACAAAACGCATTGAACCGAGGAAAAATGAGGACTGATAATGGGTGATAGAAATAAGATCCCAGACCTATTGCCTATAGCTGAAATTTAGAATGACTATTGAAGCAAAAATTGTTTTAGCATCTACTCAAATTTACAGCAAGCCCCTTTTTAGAAGTATTTTTAGGAGCACTGGGGTAAATTAAAATCTACATCATGCCCCGCAAAAGAATTGGGGTTTTCTGATTAAGACCTATTAATCACCAAGCAGTATATGGATAAGCAATTCATGTAAAGCAGTCTTATACTGCAAGTCCATTTTATTCTGTTTCTCTTTTGCTGAATTTTACTTTGCTTGCTATTTAGTTTCCCAGTATGCAGGGAAGAAGGGAAGAGATTGTGGATTACGATTTAGATACCGTGGCATCGGTGAGTAAAATACTGGTATATTTAACAATCAATCAAAAGAGGCCAGGAGGTGATGTCACACTCTAATCAAAATGTATCAAAATTTCTGTTCATCTTATGCATTAATTGCAAACTATTTCGGTTGGATTTAATTTATGTGACGAGAAAGCACTAAAACTTTTCCTCACCAAAATGCTATAGAAACGGAAATTTTGTAGGTGAGGAAAAATCGATTTCTTTATTTTCGCATCAAAATTTTATTTTGTTTTGCAAGATCCATGTAAATATGTACCAATTTAATTGGAAAAATTAAAAAAACTTTTTATTTTCTCAAAATTAGAACAGTTTGATCATTTATTCATAATCAACTGCCATCTTTGATGAATCAGGATTATCATTATATTAGGGTACTATTCCAGTATTCTTGCTTCACAGTAAATTTTGGGATTTCACTGAATCATTGAATCGTTATCTTTATCTACACTTTCACCATTGGTTGTTATAGCAATCTTTGTTTCCTAAGTTATCGCCCAATCGCTTTCTTCCAAGTACAAATCTTCTGAAGCAAGGTTTCTTGGGTATACTTAAGCTTTTCTCGAAAATTTCTTAGATTCTCTCTATAAATGGCAACTTCCAATGCTTTTTTGATATCAGCATCTATTGAAAACTTTAGCCCACAAATAGGAATTAGCAAACAAATATTTTTATCAGCGTTGCCCTCGTGGCTGATAAGCAACCAACAAGCACGAAGATTTTTACCTATGGGACACGACCAAACACCTCTGAAACTAGATCTTTTTTAGATAACTTCCCCCCCCCCAAATATAGTTAGAAAGGTCTTCTGCATTGCAGATATGGACAGTGTTTTATCAGAGACTTGAAACAGAAAATCCATTTGCAAATTTTTGTAGATTAGCTATCATTGACTCGCTATATACTCTGTACTAACAAGACCCTATTTTGTGCTTTTCTATTAGAATATGCCAAGTTGCAAAGCTTTTTTCTGTTAAAGTTGATAGTAGCAAACTTCCCCTTGACCCTGTGATGTTTTAAGACTGTCGCCAAAAGTTATCACAGAAATAGCTGAATTTTTCACCGAATATTTTGTCGCCAAAATTTTTCACAATTAGTGTATTAGTGAGCTGAATAGAGCTTCTCATCTTCAATTTCTTATACTGTTTATAGTTGATACATATTGTATATCCTCACGTCCATAATTTGTTGTATTCAAATTTGTACCCATTCAAAGCTTAGATCTCCTCTCCAAAATAGACCGAAGTTTCTGCTTAATCTATTTATTGCATGTTTTGCTGGATATCAGGGTCTAGGGAACTGGCAAATTCCACATCTGTAAGTTAAGATTATATTAACCATTCAAGCGCTTCCATTAGAGTGCGAGCCCAAACTTTGATGGTTCAATGAAAACATTGCAGGGTTTACTGACTGAAACTACATAGAAAACAATTCTACCCACCACCTCTCCCAACTTTCCAACAAAGGGATGTGATAGATTCTCCTTCATTTGAAGCTATGCTACTGTAGTAAATCCTATTTATACACTATATCTATGTTTGAACTAAGCCCTGTTTATGTATAGCTTGTGAAGAGCTTCAAATCACGCTTGGGATCAAAGTTTGCTACCGATGCCAGTAGGAGAACCAGCAAATCGTTCTTTTCTACAGATATCAAGGTTTTGGAAGCAACAGAATTTGAAGCAAAGTTACTGGAAGTAAGTCTTTATATTTATATGCATTTTATCTCACAAACCTTTTACAGGAAAGTGTTTTAAATGTACAGCGAATCCGGAGCTCCAAAGCTCTATACCAGGGTGTATCAAATTACGGCCCATGGGATGATGTAGCCCGTGAGGTACTTTCACTTGGCCCTTGGAAACCTGTCTTTTTGCAAAAAACGTAGTGAAAAACAGCATCCCTGTGTTGACGTCCTTTTTATATGGCTTCTTTACCTACTGTTCAGTAGTTTATATGTTTTTCATGCTGAAAAGCTTGTAGTGCTGTACTCTGCATCATTCTTAATAATCCAAGGGGAAGCGTGTTTACATATAGTGGATGGAGCACAACACTTAATGGAGCACTGCAATTGATCTCATTACTACTGATAAATCTATTTTAGAAGCCTTCCTTTTATATTCTATATTCTAGGATATCAAAGCAACTTCTGCTGGACTAAAACTACGCGATGTGTACAAGATTGTTACAGTTGAGAAACTTAATAACATTACGGGCTACAGAGTAGGTATCAGAATTTCAATATTGCTGACAACAGCACATACTCTAAGTTCCATGTGCTATTCATAAACCGTAAACTAAATTGAAATGAATGGTGATCATGGTGATACGTAGCATATTTGCATCACAAGAAGAATCCTTGCCCTATTTGCACATAAATATATACAAAAGTACATAAACATTTGCATAAACATGTACATACATATATAAATACATACATACATATATATACATTATATATATACAATATATATATATATATATATGTTTATATATATATATATTACATACATAT
>WIPJ01001849.1:1700035-1716554 GCA_018155075.1 Cassiopea andromeda
ATATATATTTATATATATTGAGTTGCTGAAGGGCTATCTTTGTGCACAAAGAATTCATTGCAATACGTTACATCGTAATTTGAACAGATGATCCAATGTTCGATTAATAAATTTTCTGTCTAGGATTGTCATAGTTCGAAAGTAGTCCTTAGTTCCACGATCATCAGAGTTGTATCAAAATTGTCTGAGTTTTGCCATTGCCATCGTTTGGGAAAAGTTTGCCCTTCTTTGATTCTTAACTTACTATGTTGTTCAACAGCAGTGCTTCCACTTTTGTCAGGTTGGACTTCCCAAAGATTCCCTTGCTTTCAACAAAATTTTCTTGTCAAGATCAAACTTTGTCTTTAAAATTTCCTTGAAACTGGTCTTTCCTCACCAATACAACTTACTATGAAATTCCAAAGCTTTATTCTGCCAGTATACCGAGGTTACTTTGTAAAAGGGTAGGCACTTTCTAGGATTGCTAAAATCCATCTCAACTTTTGACGTCATGCTGAAATTCAATTCATTGCAAATATGTGCTTACTGACAAGCATGCAGAAAACTGAAAATTTAGACATCAAAGCTCAGGAAAGTTTTGGCCATCCTAAAAAGTGCCTACCTTGTGAGAGTCATTGGGACAACAGCAACTGTACGTCATTTTTGAAATTTTATAGCACATCTGTGATCAAGTAAAATCTTGAATCAAATTCGGACTCTTTTGCTCATCCTACACACCAAATTCAATTGCAACTTTGGAAGTTGAAAAATATCCAGAAAACGTCAAATACAAATGAAAATTTTGCTTGTAAATCTAGCGGAGATTCTTTGGACAACAAATTTCCTGAATATTCTTTAGAAATCTGAGAGGTTCCTTGATTGTTCCTTAAAAATTTCATTTTCTTTTCTTTGTGATCAGCAAAATTTCCTTAAAAATGAAATTTCCTTGAAAGTGGAAGCACTGTTCAATAGTCGCCATCACTTGGTTCAAGGTTTTTGGCACAAGGATAGCGCTTATCAGCATCAACGTTTATTCTGGCTTCAGGAGTATCTTACTTGACCAGAACTGGACCAATCAGCTTGAATGCACAAATGTCATCTTCCAAATAATCTGAATCTTTTATTCTAAATGAACGATTGCAATCCTGTTGATGATTGCCAGAAGTCTATGTTGTTTGACTCTTTCTTTGATCCAAAAGCTCTTGTCTGCAAGTCTAGAACTATAAAAATTTCAGCATTTCATATATATATATACATATATATTATATATATATATATATATATATATATATATATATATATATATATTATATATATATATTGTATATATATTATATATATATATATTATATATATATATATATTATATATATACATACATATATAGTACGCTACACATAAAATTTTATATCAAAACGCAAAACCGCAATAACTGTACCACAAATTTCAAAAACCGCAGTCGGTGTTCAACACTACAACTGAGATGCACTTTCTTGTATTCCTTCGTTTTTATTGAAGAAGTTCATAAACAATTACAAATAGACCATGTAACGCAGTAGCTAGTTTCGTTGGGGGCAGCTAATTTGTGAAAATTGGAGAGGAGAAATGATAATGCTGTAAATTTTCCTCAGGCTAACAAGGAAAGGACATTTCATGTCCCTATGTTTGTGGAAAGCTTAAGAGTCGTTGTCAAAAAAGCATATTTTACGACAGTGCTTCAGCTTCAGCCTTTTTCTCAGTTTGTTCTTAATTTTCCATCAAGTTTCAGGCTTGGGTTCTTATAGAATTGCTTTTTAGAAAGAGAGTGTACCTTCTTGACTAAATTTTTTACAGCATGAGTGGAGTAATTTTCCATTCACAGATATGAAGCCAATGCAGAGCTCTGTTGTAGTTTTCATTGAATTAAATAGCATTGAACAAAATGATTGGAATAGACGCAGCATGGTCTCTGTAGCTCTATTCAGAGAAAGTTCAAATGAATAGCAAGCACAAACTGTCTTGTGAATAACTAGACTTTCAGTCAAAGCACATAACGCTATGTGTAAAACTAATAGAAAATAGCTGTTATTCCACAGAAACTTTGCTTCTGTCATCAGGACGATGATATTTTGAGATTTGCCAGTATTAAGCAAATTATAAATTTCTCTTCACTACTCAGTAGTCTTCTAGAGTACTTTTGAACTGACAGAATTTCCCAAAGTTTCTAAAACTTTCCAGCATTTTTAGAGCATTGAAGAACGTTTTAGAACTTTCTCGAACATTTTCGAATTGTCCAACAGTAGTCATAAGAAAATTAAGGTACAGGTGATTTGGACAGATATTTTGATCTACGTTATTGCTGAGTAAGGGAGTAACCAATTGTATTCAAAGAGCAACCATTTGATTTAGATGGGATCAAGAGGTTTTGTGCAGCCAGCAGATGCATTCTACTCCGTGTGTGGACAATTATGAAGAGAAGAGCGAGGAAGTATTACGTGAAGGCATGTCATTACCAGAGATAAGGGACATTTCGGTTTTTCTGAGGGACTGGTAACTACATTCTGGCCCTTTAAAAATGGCTGAAACTCTATAGTAAATGTATGGTGTGATGAAAAGAATTCAGTTTTAAAAAAAGTATAGCAAGGCGAGGCATGCACTGTCCTACATCGATTTACTTCAAGGAGCTTTGAAGCTGAAATGTCGTCTTTGCTTCTTTCGGACAATACAATTATCCACAGTTCCCATGATGACTAACAGAATACATTTGTATGCTTGTCATGGATCAAGACAAATCCTGGACACCTAATTTCAGACGCCTATATTGAAAGAAAACTATTGCAAGTAAGTTGCTTTTTCAATGCTGGTTCATATCCATAGACAGTTATTGCGCCTCAAAGACACGATGCTTTGCAACGAAGCAACTAACCGCCTCTCCAACCTCTCTCTTTGCATCTCAAAGAGGACTACAACAGTATCAAGGTGTCGCTGAGTGCCTTGAAATTATGACTATAGAGAGGAGCTCTTGAGAGACTTCAAATTGATTTTATTCCCGATGTTATTCCAAGGCGGTTTCAGGGAAATCCTTGTTTTCCTCGCCTCTGGGACAGAAGTGATACTAAAACACATAGAAAGGACTGACCAGAGCATACTGAGCTCTCTGTGGGGAAGAGCAACATCAGGAGCCCAAAAGTAACTGATGCCACCATTGCATCAGGGTTTTTTTAGGAAAAAGTTAGAACTGCACGTAAAATCCAGCGATGCTGTGCAAGAGTTAAATTCTGGTTGCAGATGGGAGTGAACCACCTGCTTTTAGCAAAAAGGGGAGATACATTTATTGCTTCTAACAATTCCATTTCTGGTTGTCTTTCACCTATCATTTCATACCTAAATCTACCATTTTTACTGCTATTTACATTCCTACACCCTTGGGCCACTAAATAGAAAACTTTTGGACTGCACAGTGTTTTCATTAGAACTGCACAAAATTTTTTAGAGTTGCACATTTTGCGTGGAACTGCGCGTTAAAAAAAACCCTTCACTACACATCGTGGCACATCATGTTAAAACTCGTCAAGTAATTTGTCACTGTTTTGATAAAGAGTCAGCAGCTTTCAAGTACCTCCAATATCATTGTTCAAAGCAAAGTTCAAGGCAGCTACCCTTTTGTTGGACCGCAGATCAAAACAATCATATGTGATAGTTGACCAAGCTTCTGACCAGGACAGAGAAAATTGCTCGGAACAGTTTCGCTGCAGTTGTCCGTGGCTTCCTGGGTAATCACAAGGCTGAAACTGTGCGCAGGTCGTCCAGGCTATCATAAAGAATTACGCCAAAATGGAATGCAGAACATCCCTCAAAATTCATATCCTTGACAAATTCATGGAGAACATGGGAGATTACTCAGGAGGGCAAGACGAGCGCTTTTATCAATACGTATTGCAATTCAAACGCTGTTGCCAAGGATACTACAATGAAAAGGTGATAGGAGACTACATTTGGGAGCTTCTTTGAGAGAGCGAGTTGCAGTATACTCGCAAATCTCGCAAACTTACTCATTTCTATGCTTTCTTGAGTGATTGTTGATTGCATTTGGCTGTTTACCACTTAAGTGTTGTTTTTGTCAAACCACATGAACAAACATATAAAGAGATCCTTGTTTTATCACAAACAATAATTCCTCTTGGCTGAGGTCATGAAGTCAAAGTTTGTGTTGAATAAAATCTTTTTTCCATAGACTTTAAACATAAGGACTTGAAGGGCCATTCCATACGTTCCGGACGAAACCCAAAGAATTTTTCCGCTTGCCACGTGAAAGTGAAGCACCATTTTGAATGATTGATATAGTAATTGATGTATAACGTTTGGGGAATATGGTCAGCATTTGGCTGGCATCATGCATTTGATTATCAACATGCCTGTTTATTTGTGAAGAAAGATTTCAATTGAGATGAAGGACTTCCGACTGTATTGAAGATAGAGACATGTGCTCCTATGCCCAGGCCTATTAGCCACATTAAGCCCTGCCTGGCCAAGCGCTCTAGACTTTTCACTATACAACGCTCGACATGCATTTTGAGTGAAAAGTTGAGAGCGTCTGGCCACCTTGTTGAGTGAAATCGAGAGGGCTATTTTTTGTTGAGTGAAGTTTGGTCAAGCACAAAATTCTCGAGCGTTGTCGAGCTTACGCATGTGCAGTAAAAATTCTTTAATTAGTGGACAAAGGATTCTACATAAGAAGCGTTGAAAAGTGGAAGTTTTACTCCTTCAAACAATACTTCAGTGGAATATTGAGTTCCAAATCGAGCGAGAAGCGTTTGGTCACCCTCTCTCGACAACACTCGACAATGCTCAACATTTGTCGAGCAATGTATAGTGAGAAGTCGCGAGCGTTTGGCCAAGACTTTAGAAAGATTCTGTATCGGGAAATTTTGTTGAAGTTATAATGAAGAAATTTTATGAAATTTATATTTCTATCTCAGTCTATCTATGTCTATCTCTCTCTTAAGGATGAAAGCTTTATCTTTTTCTACTATAGATCAAAAGCGTCCTTCAAGTAATATCTGGCCCTGATTTATTCAAGACTGGATTCCTGGCCAATTTGTACAAAGATGTAAGTTAGCATTAAGCAAAGTCAGATAGACATTGAACTATAAATTGTATGGTTATAAACTTCCCTTAAGTGCTGTGATACTTGAACGCTGGACGATTCCCCATATGACTTATGTCCTACTTTAGGTATTGCATTCTTTATGATCATTAGTTCATACCATGGCTGTGTAAATGACGCATCTGCTGTTTTCATGACTGAAACAGCTATTATTGGTAATACTTGCTATGCCATTTGCAATTCTACGTAGGAGCATGCATTGCAGCAACTTCATGATCAACTGTGTACTCTTTTGTATCAATTACTAACTGCGATAGCTGCTGAAATAATTCTATATCCTCTATCATTTAGCTTACTATAAGTGGCAAGACATATCCTCAAATCTTCGAATCTGCTCAAAGAACTGTTGTCCAAATCAATCTGAAGCACTACTTTCAGCCAGCAAAGCGAGACGAGTATGTTCTTTATTTACCTCTGCTTTCATCCGGGGAGGTAGTTAATATTGCTTTCATATGGCGACTAGGGCTGTCCATACCTTTTGGTTTCACTATTCGGTTGTTTGGTCTGACATTTATCGAACAATCGATTACTCGGTAAAGTGGGCGTGGTCATAATTTGGTTGATTCCGCCATAGGCGTGGTGAGACATACGGCATTTCTAGCACAAAGTTTCTTATGAACGAACTCCTTGCAAAACCAATACGAGAAAACTGTCTGTTCGGCCGCTGTGAATAGCATCATAAAGAGCCATTCGATAGATTTTTGACATAGTAACAGCCAGATTGCTTGCACTTGAACCAGAGAATCGAGTGTTTTGACGCCAACCGGATAATCGGTGTATGTGACAACACCCGAAGAATCGAAGAAGTCAACTAATCGGATAATCAAAGCATTTGCCTACGCCCGGATAATCGAAGAATTTGACTCCTCCCGATTAGTCGACTAATTTGCCTCCCCCCGAATAATCGGGCAGAGAGTCCACTGACCGGATACTAAAACTGATAACCGAATATCGATTAATCGGTCTTTGTTGGACATCCCTAATGGAGATATTTTCCCGCCTTTCCAAAGAAATACATAATAGCATAAGCGTTTCAGTGATTTTCGTTTTGTACGAGCTTTTTCATCTGACTAAGGAAATGTGTTGATATGGGAAAACAGGTCCTAAACTAGACGAGATACTGGTAGTATTCAGTGGGTATCTCTGCTAGACGGCAAAGCTGTTTCTCAAGTGAACGCTTTTCTAGTTGTAATTGGCAAGGATGTCACCAGGAACTCTTCTAGGTGGGAGACCAGCCATTCTGGCGGTAATCTACATGCGGTAGCATGACTGGCAAAAACTTCCCAGGAAAGACTTCTTCACCTTTCGACAGAAGGCTAGCGTGCTACGATGACGGTGACTATAGCTCCTAGCACTCTCCTATCACCACCCCTCGTAAATGGTTTTGAAATATGGTAATTCATTGGGAAAGCCCAAGGGAAAAGTTCATATGAACAGGCTCTCAGTAACCACTTTCCTGGCATAATAATGAATGTTGCAGAAGAGCAAACGCTGCTACCATCCTAGACTGCAAAGTAAAATATTCATTGTCTGCTTTACTTAGATAAATCCTTTGCCCTACATAGCGTTTCGTGTGCAAGAAGGTATACCACAGGTCCACTTTATCACGAAGTTGAAAAGGCTAAAAGAGACTAAATTGAAGAAAAACTGGAAATGCTAAATTTGAGAACTAGATTAATAATAGCACGACAATTCAAAGAGAAGTGGAAAGCCGCTATAGGCCAGTAAAGAATAAAAGTAAAATATATGGCGCATCGAATAGGTGTAGTGATGTCACTCTTGTGGAAGCAAAGAATTTTGCGGTTTGTTAGGCAAATGCCTGAAAATCATTTATTGTAATATGCATGCTCTTTGTATTTCTTCGGAGATTTAGTTTGTCTCACTCTGACAGGCATAGTGTCTTTCGCTGTCTCATTTATTGATATTTTCAAGGCTTCCCATCAAGCTTCTGCTTGCTCCATTTCCAAGAGGACATGACATCTGTTCTTTACTTTGAAATTGTATATAGTTCAGTTGAACTTCCATATAGCGCAAACTATTGAAGAATGGTGCTCACTATGTCGAAGTTCCATCTTTTCCATTCTGTACTGTAGTCATCTTTCAAAAATCCCCTCCTGCTTCTAAAAAAGAAAGACAATAAGGAAGATAATACGGGGCGTAGCTCGGAAGGCTGCAGCTGAAGTGATAATGCTTCCACGTGCAGCAAAAATCTGTAAAATAGAAACCACCTTCAAGGCCCGTTATGTTTTTGTTTCTTTTGAGAAGTTTTGTCATAAAGAAAATGTTAGCCGTTTCAAAGAGATGGTGTGGCGAGTTGCTAGAGTTTTCATAGGAAAAAAGTTCTCTATTGAAAAGCAATCGCTTCTAACTTGAAATCTTTCTATAAAATGTTTGATTAAGTAAATTCAATCTTAAGGATACGAATTAAAGCTAGGATGTCAATGTCCTTAGAAAATTAGTAGCTGAAATAGAAAGAGCATGTACCTAGATCAAGAATTTAATGTGATATCGTATCCGTATTCTTCAGTAAATTAGCTCATAGTAAACATATATTGCAGAACCAATTTCTTCAGGAAATATCAACAGCTTGATAACAAAATAGAGCATTTTATTTGTAGATTTGACTTTGGTGGCCATGTGATGAAGCTTTATGATGTCAACGCACTCTATGTTCCATCAAGAAATCTTATAAGTATGGCATAGATCTATGTATCTGTAATCCACATATATATTTCAATTACAAATCTTTGAATCGTAGCATTAATGGTAACTGAAGTAAAAACCCACATAAACGAGCCACAAATTTCAAGAGCCTCTATTCTAAAATTCTATTATTTTAATAACTCAAATAAGAACCCAACTTTATTAAAAATTTCCAGGTCTTTACAATCAAAATGGTAAGAACTCTTAAAGATTCACTTAGTAAAAACAGATTGCTTTATGACCCCCTAGGAGTTTGATTAATGGCAAATATTACCAAGGACTGAAAATTTAATCTTTCAAGCTCTTTCATTTTTTTTGGGTATGTTTTCAAATGTAAGGAACTACTTTTCTTGTTCCCTTAACTCAATCGTTCCAAGAAGATTTCACGAACAGTAGCAAGAGCCACTGCCCTCAATGATTCATTGATATTTCTTGAAAAAGAACCTTTTTAGCCTAGGCACTAAAAAGGGAGGTTTATTGCTGGCTTTTCCTTTATCTATTTTTTCTCTGATGTGAAAATTTGACCATATTGATTTGTATCTTTTCAGTCATCTTTTAAAGCTCAAGATGTACTTAGACCATCATAAGCGTCAAATCTTGATTGGCTAACAAAGGAATCACCATCGAAGGATTACTGCCAATAATGTTGCGAGAATTCGTTCGAAAAGCATCGAGAAGCGTGTTTTGGTGACAAATAGTGTACTTTCTTTGCGAAAAACTGATAACACATAGTTTCGAATAATTGAAAAATAATTTTCAAGCATGTTTAGAAGGATTCAATTCACATTTCCAGAAGGAGCAATTTATATATTCTGCGCAGATCAAAAGTTATCGGCATTACAATTTATCCATCTATCCTTTGTTAGCCAATCAAAATTTGACGCCTATGCTACTTAGACCACTTGGTACAGCTGATAAATTCTTTATTATAGAATTGCAGCTGATTTTGAGTGAATCGTTGTCTACATATTGCAATAGAGTAGCTTTAGTTTATAATATCATCTATAATTGCTTGATGCTTGTAGGTAATGAATGTAAGGAAATATTCTTTAATTGTATATAGACTTAACACATACTTGATTTCCTATACAGAACTGCAGCAAAGCACATTGCAGTTCTCTGATCAGAGGATAGAGTCATCGAAATACCGCAAATGCATTTTGATTATTCGAAGTTATAAAGGCTTACTCATTCCGTGTCATTTCAATCACTGGCATTTCGTACCAATGAAAGGATTTAATCCCATGTGTTATAGCTTTAATTATATTTTGGTAGTTTCATACCTCAATTGAGTTGTTTCAAAACCATTATTACTATAATACATACACTTAACATATAAATCCACAAAGTTTTGGCTACCCCTCAGCAACGCATGCAGAAAGGACCATTGCATGATAGATGCTGTGGCTATGTTTCTGCTATTAGTTAGACTAGACTAAACTTGATACCTAGAACGCTCATAGGCCTTGGAGAACGATAATTTTAAGCGTACACTTGAAGTTCAGAAATATCAAGTGCACATTTGCACACCTTTTCCTTTTCGGGGGTCGAAGTCTCAGAAACTGTTCCATATTATGCAGATTGTCCAGACAGAGCAAAAAGATTTTGGAAGCAGTCAGAAAGCTACAGTCCTCCTCACCTCCGACAATTATGTTAATGCTTTATTTCGAAATTCAGTTTGCAAAAGAAATAAATAGACGGAAAAAATTTTTAAATCATATTTGCATTACTGTATTATATCTTTTATTGACAGTGATCCTGTCTGGTATAATGAGATCACCGTTTGTGTATGAAAATGGACAAAGGTAGTTACATTGCCAATAGCATCTCTCTCTCTATTTTGCGAACTATTATCTTTTCGTGCTGCTAAAGTGTTATCTCTTTTTATGGGAAATGCTAAGTGGGGGACTTTATGCACTTTTACATAAGAGAATGATAAAATACGAATGCTCATTACTTTTCTCCATTTCTGTGATTCATTTGAGACTGTTAACATCCATTAATCATCATGTTTTAGTTACATAAATTTTGCCAAGATTGGTGCCATTCTGGGACATGAACTTCTTCATGGGTTTGACAGTAATGGTAAATTTTCCTTTATCCTTATATTAGGCTTTTAGTTCTACTTTCTTATTTATTTTAACATAGCGCAAAACATAAAATGCAAGCATAATCTCCAATAAACGAGCAACCAATTTTATAGCATGAATAGGCAATGCTTGATTTTGCTGGAAGTAAAGTCGTTTAGAGGTGTGTGAACAAGCGGGGGAGCACTTCTCCCAATGATTCAACAAGATTGAATGTAGAGGCATACTACTCTGCAGTGTTTATTTATTTCATCTATCCAATCTGGAATCTAGGAGAGTTACACTTCAGAAATTTGACATACACAAATCCTGCTTTTATTGTGCACCAGCATAATCAAACGTCTCTTTAGTTCTGGCATATGTCATCATAGACATTCTGTTTTCTACTTATTCAACCAGCAAGAAGCTAGCTCTTCAGCTTTTGGCTTTGCTAGCCAGCGGAAAGATGATGTGTAGACTTTGAAGGGAAGTAACGCTTTCTGGTTTGTATTAGAAAACTTTAGAATTGCTGTTTAAATAATTACCAAATGTGCACTGCAAAAATGCAGTTTGACTTACGATCATGTAGTATTTATATTTCTTTCGTATACAGTAGCACATTTCACACTAGGAGGATTCCTAAAGATTCAATGCGACATTTTAGAAGATTTAATTTTTGACCCTTTAGAGTAGGTTCATGACTTGCAAAAGTCTCCTAATCCAAACTACACAGGGATACAATCCGACATTTTAGCAGGTTTAATTTTTGACCTTTTAGGGTAGGTTCATGACATCCAAAAGTCTCCTAATCCAAACTACGCAAGGATACAATCCGACATTTTAGGTTTAATTTTTGACCTTTTAGAGTAGGTTCATGAAACTCGGCCAAAGCCAGTCCCAAGCCCATGTGGAAGAAGGAGGAGGGTTGCCATCAGGAAGGGCATCCAGACGGAAAAAACACCACTACAATATAACCGTGATGAGATGCAAAAACCGAGAACGAAATATGGCTAGGGTGTCCCCCAGAAGCGACGTGCAGGGAACCCGCTCAGTCCTTGTGAATAAGTGTGCGAACAAGCAGAATACGACAGCTAGGGCGTTCCCCACAAGCGATGCGCAGAGATCCCGCTCGGTCCCTGTGAAAAAGTGTGTGAACGAGCAAAATATGAATATGAGAGTTGGCACCTTGAATGTTGGTACGATGACCGGGAAATCCAGAGAAGTTGTGGACATGATGGAAAGAAGGCACATCGAGATCCTTTGTGTTCAGGAGACGCGATGGAAAGGATCAAAAGCCAGAGAGTTGGGAGAAGATTACAAACTTTACTACAATGGCACAATGTCAAGCCGGAACGGAGTCGGTATCATTCTTCACAAGAAACATACAGATGCAGTACTGGAAGTAAAGAGAATCAATGATCACATAATGCTGTTGAGAATGGATCTTGGAGTGAAATGCTTAACCGTAGTCTCTTGCTATGCACCACAAGTGGGTCGACCACAGCCGGAAAAAGAGGATTTTTGGGAAAGTCTTTATGATACTGCAAGTGAGATCAAAGATGAACGTTGGATAGTGTGCGGCAACTTTAATGGTCATGTAGGACGAGACAACTCGAGTTGCCATGAAGTCCATGGTGGAAACGGAGTTGGTACCCAAAACAATGAGGGGAATAGTATCATTGACTTTGCTATGGCAAACGAGCTCAGGTTAGCGAATACCTTCTTCAAAAGCAAGACAGACACCTCAAAACATATAGTAGTGGTGGAAGACAACCTCAAATCGACTTCATCTTATATCCTATTGCCAAATGGAGGGAGGTTCATAACACAAAGATAATACTGGGTGAGGCGTGTGCCACAGAGCACCGAGTTCTATGCACTGACCTGAAGATTCAACCAATTAAAATTCGGAAATACACAATGATAAGAAAGATTAAATGATGGAAACTCAGAGAACGTGGACTCTGTAACAAAGTCTGTGATACCGTAAAGGGCAACTAAATGGAGACATAGAGGACCCAAACACATGGCGGAATGAAACCTCCGAAATTATACGTAAAGCGGGGAGAGAAATTCTGGGAATAACGTCTGGAAGAAAGAAATCAGGCAAGGAAACTTGGTGGTGGAACGAAACAGTGCAAAAAGCCATATCGAATAAGAAAGAGGCTAAAAAAATGCTTAGACTTCAATTTATCTGAAGAAAACAAGCACCGATACAAAGTAGCCAAAAAGCAAGCGAAGAAAGCAGTGGCTGAGTCGAAATGTACAGCGGACTCAGAATTTTACTCTAACATACAAGCTGACGGTGGAAGGTCGCTCATTTTCAAGGTAGCAAAGATAAAGGACAAGAAATCTAAAGATGTAAGAAGAGTGTACATGATCAGGAACAAGGAAGGTGCAGTCTTGACAAAAGATAGTGACATCAAAGAACGCTGGCGCGAATACTTAGTGAGCTACTTAACACCGAAAACAGCCGAAAACCGATCAATGACGAGATTCCAAATCAAGCACTAACGGAAAGAAGTTCAGAGGCTGAAGTCAGAATAGCGTTATCTAAGATGAAGAATGGAAAAGCCATGGGCCCGAACGAAATCCCAATTGAGGCTTGGAGAGTGCTTGGAGAGAGAGAGCTGTTTGTCTACTGACCAAACTAGCACAAAAAGTTTTCTACACAGGAAAAATGCCCGAGGATTGGAGGAAAAGCACTTTGGTTCCAATTTTCAAACAGAAAGGAGATGTCCAAGCGTGTTCAAACTACAGAGGAATCAAGTTGATGTGCCATACGTTGAAGCTATGCGAAAGAATTATTGACAAATGCCTCAAAAGTGAGACCACAATTGGGGAAGACTAGAGAGGATTCATGCCTGGGAGAAGTGGTACTGAAGCCATTTTTGCTCTACGTCAACTGTACGAGAAATGTCACAAAAAGCAAAGAGAACTGCACGCTGTCTTTATAGACCTGGAAAAAGCATATGACACGGTGCCATGAGAACTTGTATGGGCATGTCTGAGGAAAAAATCTTGTCCGGAGGTATACATCCAAATCATATAGGATATGTACAAAAATTGCGAAACATGTGTTAACACCCAGAGGGTAAGACATCCAGTTTTGAAGTTAAGGTGGGTTTACACCAAGGGTCTGGCTTAAGCCTGTACCTATTCGCCATTGTTATGGATGTGTTGTGCAGCCCTATCAGCAGAGGACCACCATGGAATATGCTGTTTGCGGACGATATTGTCCTTTGCGGACTTTCTTGTCAGGAGCTAAATGAACAGCTTGAAAACTGGAGAGAAGTATTGGAAGACGGCAGCCTCAAGATAAGTCGAAATAAAAGTATATACATGGGATCAAGTAACGTTTCCTTACAAGGAACGCAGCTGGCAAATCAAAGCCTCTTCCGATACCTGGGGTCTACTGTCACCTCTCAAAATGACATAGAGGCTGAAATTTCAGCTAGAATCCAAAGCGGTTGGACAAAGTGGAGAAGCCTAACAGGAGTGTTATGCGACAAAAAAGTTCCCCCCCCAAATAAAGGGTCAAGTCTACAAAGCTGCAGTGAGGCCCATGTTACTCTACGGTGCTGAAACATGGAATACGACTGCATGTCAAGTCAAGCGACTCGAAACTCAAGAAATGAACATGCTGAGATGGATGTCGGGTGTTACGAGAAAAGACCAGATCAAAAACGAATTTATAAGAGGATAGAAAAGCTGGAAGAAGAGCGACTCAGATGGTATGGGCACGTGAAAAGGAGAGAACCACAACATCTGGTTAGAAGAGTGATGGAGATGGAGATCGATGGTGCCCGGAGGAGAGGAAGACCCAAAAAGCGATGGAAAGATTGCATCGAAGAGGATATGCGAACGCGAAACCTCAGTCCCAGCACAGCACTGCATCGTTTAGAGTGGAAGCGTCAAATCAACGAGCGACCCTGAACAGGGAGCAGCTAGAGGAAAGAAGAAGAAGAGTAGGTTCATGACATGCAAAAGTCTCCTAATCCAAACTACGCTTCTACATCCATGCCTCTAGCATGTTTGGCTTTCTACAGCACAGCACAGCAATGTTGTTTCCAAGTTCTCTTCAAATATTAGAATATTTAAAACTATTTATAAATGATATGTAGACAACCGTAAAAAGTTGACCATTAGAAAGTTTATTGACTTTGGAACAGTTGTCTGATAGAAGTGAAAATCTTAAATTTAAAGGAGAAAGCATGAAGTGCATTCCTTCAGAGGTTACTACGTTCAGTAAATAGTCTGGCCTGAAACATAGTGTTGATAGAGTCGTTTCTATTGAGAAATTTGTTTTTTAAAACAAAAACAAATTTATAATTAAAATTCTTATAAAATGTGTTTACTAGTTGTGATTCATGTGCTCAAAATCCGTTTTGCAGATGTTGCAATTTGAAGAACATTTCCTGTATATTTTGAAGTGAAGCGGTAAAGACATTACTAAGTCTTTACTGAACGTGTCTTTTGTTGATGACATTGATGAGACATTTCTATTCCCTGGTAGTCAAAACACCAATATAGAATTACTGTCATATGCTGGTAAATTGTCTGTCGATGAGCTATGTATATGGAACAGCTACACAGCACATTAAACTCAACTGAAAGTAAGCTTAGAAAAATATTACATCATTTGGTAATATCAGAATGTCTTTATTTTGATAGGGTGGAATTATGATAAGTTGGGTCAGATCTCATCATGGACAACAAAACATTCTCAAGATGGATTTAAAATCAGAGCGAATTGTGTGAGAAATCAGTACAGTGCCTACAAATCAGGCTCAAATTATGTAAGTTTGATTGTGCTAACTTAGTGTCTTTGGTACTACGGATAGATTAGAACATTTATAACACTTCTTGCTAAGAGCTAAAAATAAAGCGTGCACTTCTATAGAGATTGAAAATAAAGATTGATTGAAGGACTGAATGATTGATTGATTGATTGATTGATTGATTGATTGATTGATGGATTGATTGATTGATGGATTTATTGATTGATTGATTGATGGATTTATTGATTGATTGATTGATTGATTGATTGATGGATTGATTGAATGACTGACTGATTGGATGAATGAATGAACGAATTTCATTACAACGGCTGGATTCACGCTAAAGTTAGAAACCACATTGAATTAAAGCCCTGTTTCCCAACCTTTTTCTTTCCGTTCCCCTTTTGCCACAATGCAATGGAAGGAGTCCCACCTCACCAAATTAAGCTAATACTATGCACGTACAGCAAAATAGACAGCTGAGCCGGACCTGGGAGCAAATATGTAGTCCCCAATTAAGAGGAAGTGAGATCCTGGCATGTCCATAAATATGTCAATAGATCACACACTATGTGCAAGAATAATCTGTCAAAGCAAACGGAGTTTGAAATTGGGGGCCTGGGGGCTTGCCCCAAAAAATGTTTTTCAGTCAACGCCATCTACAACATCGGAAAACGCCCTTTTGCAGTACTTCACTGTACTTCATTTCATCATTGATCTTCATGTTAAGAAGGAGAGGCAGAACATTCAACTTTGCTTCATTGAGTTTTGAAGGTATAGAACAAAAAAACAAAAGTTACGCCGGTTTTTCCTTTTTCTGTTGTATGCACGCACGTCTAGGCCAGAAGAAAAATCTGCCCATGCTTGTACACCAAGGAAACTGAAAAAAGTTCACTATCGCTGAACAAAATCACAAAATGATTGCACAATACACTTTAGAGCACTGCTATATACTTTCCCGGAAAAGCATTGGCAGGTTATGCCCTCTATCTCCAGTTTCTACAGTCTTGTGCACGTATGGATTAGCTGGCATCATTAGATACCAAATTATTATCCAAAATAGTATTATATTCTTTATTTTTTGTGATCGCTGATGTTAGCTTCAAATCCCCCCTTGGAAAAGTTAAATTCCCCCTGGAGAGAATTCTCCCAAGGTTGGGAAACACTGACTTAGAGTATCGGATTCATCATCGCCACCGTGTACAGAAGTGGTTCTTAACCTGGGTTCGATCCAAGGGTTTAGTGACTAAGTTTCAAGGGTTCGGCGGTTTGGTTCACACCCCACTCTCATGATTCGTGACGTCACGCTTTACCTGGCTAGTTTGTGCAATAATGCAGTGTATAGTTGTATGTGCGTGTGTTGAGTATGAAGAAAATAAAAAGCAATTTCAGTTTTCCAACTACGAATGGTTCAATGAATCCATGAATAGAACTCAGGACACCTATGCTGGGGGCTAGGAGGGGCAGTTGCTCCCTCTGCTCTCATCCAGGGTGGTATAATGTTTTTGATTCCATATTTAGTCATCATAAATTATCATACATTATGAGTATAGTTTTAGAGCACGTGTAGTTGGTTGTCGGGATTATTATTAATGGGTTTTGATCAGATATTATAATGGCGACGAGGTATCTCTGCATCTTATCGTTTCGTTAGTATTTCGTTCGTTGAACCGCTCTCAAAATGGCAACTGCAGGTAGAATCAATGTTTCTCCTCTTCCACAATTTGACCCTGTGTCAGATCCGTCCTCGTTAGGCCAGCGTTGGACTCAATGGAAGCGCCGTTTTGAGATATACATACTTGCCGTCAACGTAACAAATGATGCACAAAAGCGAGCTCTTTTAC
>WIPJ01001849.1:1717891-1728422 GCA_018155075.1 Cassiopea andromeda
TAAGAACTAGATTTGATTCGATTTGGACATTTTAGAACAAACTCGTATGAACCCCAAAGTAGTTATTCGAGAAAGGGGGAGATATAATGTTTTTGATTCCATATTTAGTCATCATAAATTATCATACATTATGAGTATAGTTTTAGAGCACGTGTAGTTGGTTGTCGGGATTATTATTAATGGGTTTTGATCAGATATTATAGGTGGCAAGAATTGCCCTTCATTCTGAATCCTTCCCATCCTTCTTTTCGTGTAAAGGAATATTTTCTAACGTGTAGACAGCATACGAAAAAGTGCGTGTATTGAAAAGGGCATTTGCTGACTTGCGGCTCCGTAGGTAATATTGTGCAGCGGCGGATTGTTTGCAAAGTGGCAGAACAAAGCTTCGACGATACCTGTTAGCAATGAAGAGCTTCAAGGCATCACTTTCTCTCTTATTCCAAAAATACAAGCATGGCTCTGATACAGGCTAAATGTTGAAAGGCTATGAAAACTATGAAAAACTGAATAAAAATTTTCTTAGAACCAAACGAGCTGTTTATGAATTGCACCTCGTCGATGGGCATATATTACCTTATCTCATACGGGACAAGAAACTTTCTCAAAACTTCAGACTGGAAATACTTGTAATTTTCTTTGCGCTGTAATAAAAGTTTTCATATCAAAATGTAGCGCAAAAATTGGTTTTTAAGCTTCGATATGTACTTTTCTGATATCGTGTACGAGACAAATACAGTATTGCAGATACTACAGCATACACTTGTATGATCAAATGATTGTTGTATTGAAGCACAGTAGATATCCTAGGAGTCGTCGTTTTTAAATTGAAAATACTGGCTCAAAGCTTGAAGAAAACGTAGGAATAAGTCAGTCAACTAATGGAATTATCGACAATTAATTGGACTAATATCACGTGTACTTTTCGATTTTTGCTCACACGTTTGGCCACGGAACGCAAACAAGAAGAAATCTGCGGAGAATTGTCCTTGCGGACTATTAAAAACAATAGGCTCCGCAAGTGAGTGAAAGGCTGTACCTATTATACAAGCACTTTTCCACATGGTTTGGTTTGGTTCAAGAAAAGTTTACCATGGGCGAGCCTTTAGACCCCTAACTTAACACCGATTGACTGTGAGACCAATATACTAAGCATTATCCTTCTAGAAGAGAGTTTGAAGACCAAAACCTACCCCTGTGTAGGAACATACATAGATATGCCCTCAGAGAAAGCCTTGCCTCCCTACTTCAGGTACGTGCAGATGTCTCTGATAGAACTTGTGGGTTTCAGTACCCCCAAGATGGTTAAGAACCACTGGTGTAGAGGAAAGGGCAATACACTATGGAAACATAGCAGATTTATCTGAATCCGATATTGTGTAAAAAGGGGTATAAATCCTGTCTCACGAACTGTTTAATGTGCAAAAATGCTTGCAAATCAAGATCAGTTTCCATGTGCTTTTCGTAGTTGCAGTGTGTATTAAATAAAAAGAAATCTTGAATTATCTTAGCAAAATCTATCTCTTACATGACAACCATTTTGGACTGAAGCAAGCTTTCTTTACTGAATGGGATCTCTCTTACCTGTGAGCTTTGTGAGAAAAATTCTTTATTTCTATCAAAAGTAGAATGCGATGTTATCGAAAGAGCGTGTATTGGTTTGAAAGGTAGCTCTTTCATGGAAAACCTATTAATATTGTTCTGAAGCATTTGGTAAAAGCTCAAATCTATGGAGTCAACTTTGAAATGAGCTAAAAACATCTAGATATAAAGGCATGCACATATATGCACCAGGCTATCACCTGAACTCAATATTCAAAGCTGGGGCAATTGAACAAATAGAGATTCTTCGTTATAATGTTTTCAGAAGGTCTAACTTTGATTTTAGAGAATACATAATATTACAAAAAATGTTTCTGTTATTTATTAGCTTGATATGTTGTTATTTTAATATAATCATCATTGCTAAAAGCTTGCTATCCATTAAGTTGTAGCTTAATGGCCAAGCATGTAGAAGCAAGCTTGTTTTTCTCTATTAGTTACCTCTAAATCCTTGTCCTATTTTTCTCTCCTAGACACAGGTGTAAGATTCCTTCTATACAAGCTTTCAATACTATAATGGAAGCCATTTATTGATGTTAGAATGATTTACACCCGGTTTTATTTTGAGCTGCTGCATTTTACCACTCTGAAAAAGGAGATCTTTCTTTTTACCTTTTGTAGCAAAAATTAGGTCTTTTTCCTAAGTGTCAATGCATGCTACGTATATTGAGGCTTGTAATATAATGTTTCCATTATCATAGACGCTCGTGAATTCGTGAATGTGCTATAATCAACGTCTCCACCAAATGGTGATCAGTTGAAACGAGCCTCTACCATGCTAGAGCAATTCTCTTATCTAGTTTGCCTGGCTGCCACCTAAGGGATGAAGTGGTTCATTGTTTCTTGGAAAGTTGTTATACTACTTTGAGAATGCATTTGAGAAGTCACGTGTTATAAGCAATACTTTTCTACATAATTGATTGACATCATGTTCATTGCATTTCAACAGATCAATGGTAGCAAGACATTAGCAGAAAACATTGCAGACAATGCTGGACTCAAGTATGCGTATCTGGTAGGCTTTTTGCTTTACACACTTATGTGAAGATTTGTTTATATAAAGATACTCACTGTATAGTGCAAGCAAATTCTTAAATTCTTATAAACAGCATCACAAGCCAATTTATCTCACTTCACTCGTGTCATCAATGGGCTAAGCTTTTTTGGAAGTGAAATGAAAACTAGCTATATAGATTGATGAAGAAGCATACCACGTCCCTTACCGAAGCAAGAGCAGACGAATTCCCGAACAGATATTAACCTGGAGTGACTAAAGATTTACGGATAGCTGACAACAGCGCTATTTCCTCACCATGTTCTCCTAAAACAACGAAACACTTTAACGTTATGGCATTATTAAGTATTTGTGAGGAGTGTGAGATATGAGGTGCTACAAGCCATAAAAGTAATCAGTTGGTCCCCTCTTAGGCAAAGATTGGCCCCCGAAAATGACATCACCTCAAAGTATACATGATACAAAAGTAAAAAAAAACATGAACACAGCTGGACCACCACACAGTAGACATAGTGATTTCTTCACCCCCAAAGGAAAATTCAGTTTGTGCCACTGCATTTGTAGTGTATTTTCGATCATCTCTACACAGAGCCATAACTCGACTCACCCACTTTAATTAAAACTGCGTTACTTTTCAGGCATACAAGAGCTACGCTACCAGACGTCACCTCAATGAATCAAAGCCTGCTGGTCTTGAAGATCTCAGTTATGATCAGCTGTTTTTTGTTGGATACGCACAGGTAAGGTTGAGAGAAAATGGGCTGCATGATCATTAATAGTATAAAAGTATCTATGGCTATCCTTTAATTTGCTTTATCGCAAGTTAAAATTTTACATGATTGTCATCAGATGTTTACAATGCAGCTTTGCATTGGATTACTAACATCAAGCTATGGAGAAAATGTCCTACTCTGTCTCTGCATAACCAAGGCACTTTACTTTTGTAGATGTGGTGCAGAGCGGCTAGTACTGCTGTAAAAGATTTCATTGCTAACACTGATACCCACAGCCCAAACGAATATAGGTATAAAATTCTACTATCTTAGTTTTACATTCAATGCTTTTAGAATATGTCATAATTACAATGCAGGCGCGCAAATACAGGAGGTGCCGTGGAACTGTAGATTCCGGAGCATTACTACAAAACAATAAATGTACCCTTTCTCTTAGAAAATTTTTGAGCTAGAAAGAGCAATAAGACACATCACACTTGAAAGTAATAAAGAGAGTAAAATCCCTGTAGCCTTTCTTCCTTGCTAAATTAAACAAATGGTGAGTTACATTGTGTTTTGGTGTGCCCTTTTTCATGGATTGGATCCCTGCTTTCAAAAATTTCTAGTTGCCTGCCTGCAAAGATACCCAGAAAGAAAATATTTGTTTTGCAAATGCCTGCCTTTTAGTTGTAGTGAGCCTGTAACTACAGATTTGTTCGCCTTTCCTTTTGTAGAGTTTTTTCATCATTCAACTAGGCGGAGGAGGCGGATGGATGTATGGCTGCAATGTTTGAAACTGACGTAACTGCATTTAGCAGAAACAATGCACAGACTCGAAGCATAATAGAGTAGCTGATGAACAAGATTTGTAATTGCAGATTAGTGTTGAACACCGCAAAACCGCAAAAACTAAAAAAACCATCAAAACCACACAATTTTAGAACCTCAAAACCACACACTCAAAACTGCAAAAACCGCAAAACCGACTTAAGAACAAAAATCAGTAAACTTGAACAGAATTCTTTCAAATTTCGATACATACTTCAGACCACTTTCTCCATAGCTATGTGTAGCATTGCTTAAATCCATTTATTGAATAAATTTTAGTCCAGGACCTAGTTAATCCAAATGAGATTGGAGTTGGAATCTGGAAACTGGCCCTGATATTTTTCAAGAGCATTCCATCGAGTATTACGTAGGTTAAAGAGGTGATCCAATGTTCCATTACATAATTCTTTTCTGCGGTGTTGTAGTTCAAAATTGTTCTTTAATTCCATAATTGTCAGAGTTGTATCACAGTTTTCTGAATTATGCCATTACCATCGTTTGGGAAAAGCTTGCCCTTCTTTGATTATTAAATCACTTTACACTTCAACAGTCATCCTCATTTAGTTCTAATCTTTTGGTACAAGGATAGCGCCTATCAACATTAACATTTATTCTGGCTTCAGAAGTGCCCTATGTGACCAGAACTGGACCAATCACCTTTAATATATCAACATCATCTTCTAAATAATTTGAATCTTTTATTCTGAATGAACGATCGCAGTCCTGTTGATGGTTACTACACGTTTGTGCTATTTGACTCTTTTTCTATCAAAATGCTCTTGTCCGTAAGTCTAGACCTATAAAACTCTCAGAATTTCATACATCCATAGCATATTGCACATGAAAGTTTATGAAAACTGCAAAAACAGCACCTCAAAGCCGCAAAAACCGAAATTTCAAAAACTACATTCACCGTTTAACACTATTGCATGGAACCCCGTCAGGGCCTATAACAGATTGGCCTTATCCACCAATAGCGATCTTGAAAATTCAAATAGTGGTCGCAAAAATAGGAAATATAGTTGCATAAGGGACAATAATTCAAAATGTTGCTTGTTAAATATCCACCATCATTGACTCATAAAATCTGAAAGGTTTGGAAAGTATAAGTGGTCACCTTCTACTGAAATTAACTGGCAATTAAACTTATGACGTTAATATTTCTTGTAGTTAATGAGCGTGCTCAGAAGTACTTTCCTCAGGACTCCATCCTTTTTAGAGCATAATGTAGTTCAGCCATCATTCTATTTCATTTGATTATCATCAAATCAAGTACTCTAAAGTACCAACTACTTTTCCCTTCCAGAGTATTAGCTTTCGAATTTTTTCCAACCATCCCGTCGCTATTCCAACCCCCATTTCATTTAGCTTAGAGAACCTGAGATCATTTCTCAGAGAATCAGCTCACTGCAGTGCGCAGAAAAATAGAAACCGCGTACAGAAGTACAAGGAACAGTTTAAAAAGCGAATTATATTTGAATATGAAATATATGTGCCTTCTTCAACAATCTGTGCCTTCTATTTTCTATTCCGTCCATTTCTCCACCCTTTTCCTTTTATTTCAACTCCCCTTTTACTAGCTTTCCAAATACTTTCTATCCCCCCGATTATTTTCATCCCTCCTATTATTCGGTAATATAGAGTTCTCTGTGCCAACACATAGCATTATTCATAAATTGCACAATGATTGGCAATTCAGATTTATATTGATTGTTATGAAACACTGTGCTACATATCATTTACAACTTTCATTCCATTTCAGAGTTGTTGGATCAGTTAGCAACTTCAAACCTTTTGCTGATGCTTTCAAATGTGGCCGGGGAACGCCAATGAGCCCAATAAGAAGATGTGAATTTTGGTGATACCTCAGAGCAGTCCTGTACTGGTGGAAGACGATGTATTCCAATAGCAGCAGCTGCTGTACAATTTCAATAAAATGAAGAGGGATTTGCAATGGTGTAGATGAATGATTAGCTTTCTATAAATAGAAGCAAGTACTGCACCTACCACGAGTCATGGGGGAGCAACAACAGATAGTACCGGGATCTCGTACCCTTTTTCGTCCTTCCCTGCCTCCTTAGAGTGAAAAGGCGTGATTCAAAAAATTTCTTGGAGCTTTGCCCTCTTGCTCCCATCTTGATTCTCCTCACTGGTTAAAAATGATGATGAGGCTTATTTTATTTCAAAGTAGAGAGATCAGTAAACTTTCCGCAATATCCCCTTCCTCTCTGAATCTGAAAAACAATCTCCTGCTTCCTTTACAAAAGCTCTACAGTTTTCCTTTTACTAATTCCTGCGTTTGGAATCTTTTTAACGTCATTTGTCTGTAGCATTTGAGAGATAAGGTTTGGAATTGCACATATCTTCCCCAAAGGACAGCTTGTGAGTCCCTACGACCGCCTTAAAAATGGCATATTTGCTGTATAATATTTTCAACACCAGTTTCACCAAATTCCAGTTGCATGAGTAGATAACAGTCAGATGATAAAATAAAAATTATTGAAAAGCGATTAGCCGCCACATAAACGCAATCTTGCCTAACTCAATGCCATTAAGTAAATATACATCCATGCATTGCACTTCGCTGCCGACTTTTTATACTGTATTTAATATTTTTGACTATATTCAAAAAGGTTAAGATCTTTTTAAATTATTTTGCCCTAATTTGACTTCTAGCCTTTTGACCGACCGCACTATTTATGAGCAAATATTTCTTCCCAGTGTAAAGTTGTTTTATTGGTAAAATGTATACTCAAGAGTAATGAGTAAGCATAGCTGAATTGTGTAAGACATCAGAGAGTACAGAAAAAGTGACGGCTCCACGGCTGTGAACTAGAGAATGATTTTTATTTCTATGCCTGGTGTGAGGACGGTCCAGACATTTAATAAAAATCTGGCCTGAGGAAGATTCTGATGCATACAAATAAGGCGATTTGTTTGAGGAAAATGGAGGGAAAACATGGGAAGCTTTATTTTGATGCTGCATATTTTGAAGTAGCTGCCGGAGGAAAACTTGACTTTTTTCTGGACTTTATTCTAGAATCTGTAAGACATAAACTATAATGCTGATTTCAACATAGTAGTGATTATATAATATGATGCAACATGGAAACTATCATGTGACTAATGCTGTATCATTATTAACTTCAATTGAATTGAATTGCTGCCTTCCTTCCTGAAGCTACCTTAATCCCTTCAATGGCAGCAGATTTCAGTGATTCTGGCATGCATTCTCTGAAAAGCTGGCAAAAGAAATAGAGGTTTTACGATAAGTCAATGAAAAATTTTCACGCGCTTTCATTTCGCGCACATTTAATTTTCGTGCACACCACAGTAAGGGAGACAATACAAATGCTTCATATGCAACCCTACATATCTTTTCCGCATGTGCAACACTCGTCCTATGATCAGGTACGATATGTTATTGATAACACGTAGAATGATAAACAGACAATGCCCTGAAGGATCTTGAGTCTCAAAATTATTGTAGTACCGCGCATTACTGCGTAGTAATTGTTGTCGTCCTTTATTATCATCAAAGGCATTTACTGTGGCATTACCTTGGGCTTTCACTTTACAATGATTGAAATAGTTTTGTTACCTAGTCTTACAGTTGCAGTTGTCTAGGATGTAGGTTGAGCTTTCGAAAAAAATTTCGTTCAAAGTAAGAATCTTGGAAAGTGATCCAGACTTGCGTTCCTTTTTGTAAAACGTCTCAACTATAATTATTTCTTTGTTAAATTGAGAGATCAAGACAATGTATTGCTTGGTATTGTAACGAAGTGGTCGTATATTATCTAGTATATTTAGTGTCGAAGTGCGTGTTCCTTTAGCTGTCATGTTTTCTGTGTCAATCTTGCGTTCATGTGGCGTGCTGTTGTGTGTAGTAAGCACCCTTTCCGGGCAATGTGTTGTATCTGTCAAATGTGTGTCACATGTCATGTACTGTGTGATTATTATTAAGTACTCTGTGTTTAATGATCTGAGTTAGTCTTCTTTGGTTTGGATTACAAGATATAACATCAAAGAGTTGTTTATATGGTCGGTCTACATTAGGCCTAGGCGTAAGGTTAGCCTCCAGGCACAAGCGTACCATCACCCAGGCACCGCAAAACGCTACAGTATTAGCATGAGAGTGAATACATTTGCTTCTTCACCTGAAGACATTCTCTAGATTGGCCATCGAGGAAGTGCCTTACAGCAGGTTGTAAAAATAGTTTGCAACCTGCTCATGTTGGCAGGTCAAATGAGATCCCTTCACCATTTCATAGTGAACTGAGTCTCATGAAACAGTTTGTGAAGGCTCATAATAAA
Organism: Cassiopea andromeda; assembly: GCA_018155075.1. Lineage (NCBI taxonomy): Eukaryota > Metazoa > Cnidaria > Scyphozoa > Rhizostomeae > Cassiopeidae > Cassiopea > Cassiopea andromeda. The sequence goes on from WIPJ01001849.1 coordinate 1,726,361, forward strand.
GAAGGTGCCTGCTTAAAAGACATTCGGGAGAGTTCCCTTGTGTGCGTGACGATGCAGTGCAATAGGGTGCATTTGTTAGACATCAAATAAGAAAAGTCACGAGAAGCGCCCCCCCCCCCAATTTCTCTCTAACATAACTGATGTGGAAAAATGAAAGGGTTTCATTTTTCGAAGTAAAGTTTAAGAGTTTCCTGGCAATATTAAATTTTCTGGCTGTCATAGAATTGTAGAAAGCATTTTGACTTGCTTTCAAGCACTGGGTTGCTGTCATGAGTTTGAAAGTTGACTTCTTTGCATGCACACTGGGATTTTTATAATGATCTGAGTTATATTCTTCCTTCAACAAAAAGCATTCAGTGCCAAATAACTATACGAAATGCTCTAAGATCTCCCAACCCTGACATCAGACATATATGGGCTAAGAAATCATTTTCTAACCTGAAGGAAAACATTTAAAACTATTTTGCGCACGAATCCATGGAAGAACAGTACTGGTTTTCATATCTGTTTAGTTAATTATTCACAATATCTATAATAAGAACCCTTATTTGTAATTAGGAATTTTTGCATTTTTACTGAATGGATGTCGTGATTAAATAATAAGTTAAAAATGGCAAGATTCTAGTCAGAATACAAATGTACAATGTGGTTAGTACAAAAATTCGAAGCAAGTTTCAAATGCCTCTTGAGAAAGCTGCGCTTCCGGTAAAAAATTTCTAAAGAATGCCGTCCTCTAATGAATACAACGATAAAAATTTCAAATCATGAACGAGGACGGTGATTGAGAAAGCAGCCATTCGTGGGAAGATAATGATTGGAGTGTTAGCTACTACACATCTAAAAACATCCAGACGTGCGGTGGAGTTAGTTTGTCAAAGATCTTTGAAAAACTAGTTTGAAAACAATGTCCCCATGTATATATCGAGTTCTACTGCCTAGTAAACAATTGATCACAGTAATTTCTGAAGAGATTGGATGTTCAACAGCAGCAGAAATAGCAAGCAGCGAACATTGAATTCATCTTAAAAACCTAAGGAACTAGCAATAACAACTTGCCACTTCAAAGCAATCAAGTTGTGCGATAGTTTGCACACGTCGGAAGCTGCATACGTGTTCCAAGACGTGGCGTGTGCGATCGCACGCCTTTCCTTCGAAAGCTTGAGACAGTAATATTGAAGTTCTTTGATATTTTTCATACTGAGAACACATGTTTTGAACGTTAACACATTTATCACACAGCCTTTGTTACACTTACTTAGGAAATAAAAACATTGCGTAAGGTTTTTTCAGTTTGCAATGAACGCCAGCCTTCCAAAAATGCCACCCTCTAATTAACGCCGCTTCATAAAGCTCAGTTTCTTAAAGAACAATGCTCCACTCTCTAGAGAAAAGACAGACGGCAATTCTATACGTACATAGTGAGCAATGGCATGTTGGAAAGGTAAGTAGAGCCCAGACTCCCGCGCGCACGTGCATTAGTTCATCGCCAGTATTAAGTGTAGGCGCTTTTATATTTAGAGTTAGTTGAGAGATGTAATGATCGAGTTGAGACATGAGTAAAGTATTTATACGAAAATAAGTGATTGCTCTCCTGATTCATCTTGAAAGAATACAACATTTGGCGCACAACTTGGGGCACGAATCAGGAGAGTCGTTTCAATTGCAACCGAAGAAACTAGTGAAATACCGAGTGCAGACGAGAATGGCGATGGCATCAGAATTATCGACTCACAGCCTACGAAACTTAAGCTTTATAGAAGAGGCAATAGGAGTGTTGTTACAAAACTCGACAACGAAGTTACAATGCTGTTAGAGAAATATGATAGAAATACTGTCGTTGCCGATCTTACAGCGAAGTTGAATTCTATCCAGAAAAGCTTGAAGGAAAAGCGCATATTGTTGCATACTTACAACGATAAAATTTTTGAAAGTTTAGAAGACGATGAATCGATAACCAAAGAGATTGAAGAAACCTCATTCTGGGACGTTCGGATAAATGAAATTTTGGAGAAAATCGACGAATTCCATAAAGGGCATTATAGCTTCGAGCGCAAATCGCATG
>WIPJ01001849.1:1729896-1745764 GCA_018155075.1 Cassiopea andromeda
TGATCGAGTTGAGACATGAGTAAAGTATTTATACGAAAATAAGTGATTGCTCTCCTGATTCATCTTGAAAGAATACAACATGGCAGATTGCTGCTAGGGGGTCTCAAATATTCGTTTAAATAAGTAAAATAGCATCTGGCTGACATTAGGAAAGTCCGATTTGATTCGAGAGCAGAGCAATTTGACTCATCGTTGCCATCAGCACAGTTTAAGGAAGTTAAAGCGTAGAGGTTGTCAACCAAGCAAAAACTGCAAGTGAGGTAATTACAGTATTCGTCATTATCGCTAACTTGAAGTGATATCATAGCAAATGAAGTCATGAATGCAAGCATAATTGAACAATGGTCACATTGGTCTTCTTAGAAATTGAGTAATTCAATGCGTACATAGTAAACAATGGTAGATGGTTGCTGGAGGGTCTCAAACATTCATTTAACTAACCACAATAGCATTGAGCTGGTGTTCGGATAGTCCGATTTGATTGGAGAACAGAACAATTTGACGCTTCATTGCTATCGGTACAGTTCAAGGCAGTCAAAGAGAAGACGTCGTCAACCAAGAAAACACTGCAAGTGAGGTAATTACAGTATTCGTCATTATCGCCAACTTGGAGTGAAATTATAGATGCCGTTGTAATAGATGTAAAAAGTACATTACACGCTCAATGCGTATCAGTGATGGCCTGACACATTTTGCGCTGGGAGGCCAGGTAAAAAAGTGCGCCCCTAAGGCTTCAAATTCCCAGTAATCAGGTCTGCACCAGGTATTTTCTGACAGGTTGCTGCCCTTTCGAAGAGGGACTGATACAGGGTATCGGCAAAATCTGGAAGATGGATTTCCCGGACAATTCACTCATAGATTTCCCTTTTTCTCTGACATGCTTTATTGCAAGCGTCCTCAAATACAAGAGAAATTATAGGAACTGAGTACTTCAATGTAACCACCAGGGATGGATTTAAGAGATGATTTTAGTGGGAGTACAAGCAGTTGAATTTCTAAAGTTTACTGAATGGTAAGAATATTGGCTGCCTGGCTAATTCTTACAGAGGTGGCCAACAGCATGTCATGCAACAGAACAGAAAATGGGGAGTACCGCAGAAGTCTCACACACATATCAGCATTAATGATTAGTGAGTAAACAACAAAAAGCGGAAAACTTGGCTTAGTTTCATGTTCGAAACTAAGTAAACAAGTTTTACCGCCTTCTGCTGATTGCTCACTATTGACTAAAGTCGAATCTCCGCTAGGCGGTAAGATGTCGCGCTGCGAAAGTTTGAATCACTCATCTACTTTTCGTAGCTAGATTTTTCCGCTGCGACAGTTTGGAGAAGCCAACCAGAAAATAGGAAATTTTTTCGCCTCGATATTTTCCGCCTAGTGGAGATTCGGCATAATGTTGAGTAAGAGAACCTTAAAGAACAACATTATCAGAGGGCTAAATAGCCAAAAAGAGCTTGCGAGTTTGCATTGACCTTCTTTCTAGCTTTCCGGCTTTTTGATGATGATGATGCTGTTCAGTCCAGTCTCTCCTTCTCAATCTTAGAATCAAGCTGCGCTATCCGAATAATGCTTCAATCACTCTTACTGATATGTTATAACAACATCCTTTGCGCATTAATTTATTAATTGTTTGAATTTAATTAGCAAAAAATTTAAGGCGCGGCAAGATCATAATATTTATCTGCTTCATAGAATGAATTAAAAGTAGGTACATGAAACTATGTGAAAATGGTGGCGAAAAATGGTGCTATATCTGTGATACTACATTATTACTTACTGATTTAAATATTAAAAATTTTTAAATGGGTAACTCTTCAGCCGTAACTGTTTTTCAAGGGGCCTCCATTTAATTACATGGTAAAGTCGAAAAAAATTTAAACGCCTAATCACACTCTTTACCAAATAACTGAAGATAATTGTAATAACTGTAGTGGTAAAAGCAAGAAATAAAGTATTATTTTTGCTTTTAGTGTACACGTCATCTAATATGCGCAAAATAATTTTTAAAGGAGGCTAGGCTAGCTGCTACCTTCGATTCTGTTTGTAGGCTGATCCACACTTTAACACCCTTGTAGAAAAACCCTTTCTGCCCATTAGAGGAAATTTTCATTGGCAACTTTTGGCATGTGGCAGTATTTCGTGAACAAGACGAAGAATCAGAAGTTAGCAACAAACATATTGAGAGGAAGCTCATGTCTAGATTTATAGACAATAGTTTGCGATTCATATTACATCAAGTCTTCAATCTTTTTCCAACCCAGGACCTTGACTTTAGGTTTGGTAGGAGTATCATAGGATGTGTAAAAGTAGAGCAGTTTGATGGGAAGCAAGCCTTTTACCGGGTGATGCACAGCACTATGGGAATGAGTTTATAACCATTAGTTTCTGGAGACAACGGTATGTGTTAAAGAGAATCTTCTGTAGATCGTTTGCACCAGAATAGATTATGTCTCCGCAATACATCATATTTAAGAGATTGATGTATTATCAATGATTGTATTATCAATTTGTTGTCTGGCAGGCAAAAATAGTAAAAGCATGAAGTAGATGCAAAACTGCGATTCACCAAAGAATTTTGGAAAGTTAACAGTGTGCTTCAAAATTATACGAGTTTGCTTTGCAAATAAGGGCAATGAGTAGCAACAAGGAGTTATAGTGAAATCCTTCGAAATTCTTTTCTTCCGTCTGAGAACAGTCAGCCCTATACTTTGCTAACACTCTGCTTGAATGATCGGGGTATACTCTTGGATCCGTCCAGGTTTGTGTCCATACTAACTATTTTAATCATTTCAGGAAGCGGCTCCACTGGGTGGTTTCATCTGAAACTGTAACAGTTGAGTACTGACAGGCCTTGCGTTTGCACGAGGCCGGTTTCATTTGGAACTCATGTTTGAAAATTGCGCGGGAGACAACTGCCCAGCTGGTGTGCAAGAACACAATAGAAGAGCAGAGGAAGCGCGCCAATCACTTTTCTCGAGCTACGTCTACTTTATATCAGGACCCATTTGGAACCGTTTCATTCTTTTCCACGAGTACGGTTCCAATTGGGACATAATTCGAAAGCAGACCCATTGAACCGCTTTGCAGTTCCAAATAGAACCGTTCCGAGCAGTCCTGAGGAAACACTATGCCTATCCGTAACTTGAATGTTACGGTTTCACTTGGAACCGGTCCCTTGGCAACGCAGCCTTAATGCATACAATGCGGATAAAACCTAGACGTGCGTGAACGTAGGCCGAAAACGGGCAATTGTATAGTCTGGACAGAGGTTATGTATCAGGTGCTTATTTGTAGTGAGCAAGCAATTGCCCCATATGCTGCTAAAAGTTTGGCGATAAATTTAAGTTGGTCACTTGCCATAGCTTATTGTTAATCGATAAATTCTATTGCGTTCAGATGGCCGTTCTACATTCAAATCAAAATTAGTGCGAACAGTTTCTCAAAACATCTAATGCAAGGAGAAGCAGCTCATTAGGATTGATTTCTACCAGAGTCTTCAGCTGAAGCTAAGACAAAGAGATTAGGCACCCTTTGGAGTACGAATGTTTGCATGATGCTGCATCTACTGAATTCGAATGTCTAAATACCCCTTGTAATTTATCTGTACAAGTTAGCATTGTTAAAGTTGTTCTGTTAGAGAATTGAGATTATCTTTGTGTGATCCAGAGACGGAAATTACAGGGCTGGGGTAGATTAGAGCCCCCTCCCAAGGTTAGAAAATGTCCGCAAATCTGAAATTTGTTGGTAAACTTGGATTTATTTTTCATTAAGACTTTGAGCTTTGCTTGCTTGTGTGTGAAAAACATTCGATGGGTAACCCTTTCAGTCCCGAAGGAAAACACATAAGTTCTTTCTACCCTGGAAACATCAAGTAAATGCATGCGAAGAATTGTGGTGCAAAATTCTGCAAACTTTCCTTAGAATAAATGGAAAATTAGGATTTTCCGGGGATTTCAGATGATCTAAATTTCAAAGCTTCCAGGAGCAGTATGCCACCAGACCCTCTAGTCGATTTTCATTTAAAAACTTGTGCAATATTAACTTAAGAATGAACCAACTTTTGTTATTGGATGTCATCAAAGAGCCCCATTTATGGTTTACAAACCCCACTTCTGTGGAAAAAAATACTGGAGATAATAATAATTAATCAAATATCTTTGTCTTGGAATAATTAGAAACCATCTTCTGTGGTTTCTGAATATCTACGTTTTACATGCTTGTTTGTTTGAAATGTAAAATGTAAGCCGCTCATAACAAAGGTGTGCCAAGCTTTGCCTGGCCGACCTTCGCAAACAGCAGTTTCTTCAACAGATTTTGAAGTAGGAGATGCATTTATTTGAGTAGGAGTTGCAAGACCCTAACGCCACTAGAAGTTTATTCATCATATAAGAGAAAATAGACGTCGCAAATCAAATATTTTCTGTCAGATGCGACAGCCGACGACTGATTGTGATAATCTACGATGGCACGCTACTGGAGTAGACACAAAATGTATCGTCGGTTAACAGTGTGTGTTCCCCACCAGAAAAAATGCTTAATTTCCGCCACTGTTACAATCCAATATTTTGATACTTTGGGTTCTATGTTAGTGGAGAGAACTTGATTTGCGCGATGAAGACAATATGTTGTCGATCAAAATAGTTATAGCTAATGGGGTTTTGCAATGTAGTTGAGTATTCTGTGCAAATTTTTAGATCTCCAATACAACCAGAAATGGCCGCATCGGTTGTCCAAGACCCTAGCGACGGTGATATAGAGCTTTCTGTAGCAACTGAGGGCCCAGAAACAGACTTCAAGCCGTACCCTCCAAAGCCTTGGTTCAAAAAGAAGAGACTGATTCTTGGATCAGTTATCATTGGCATTTTCTTGATCGTTGGAATCGTTCTGTTAGTCCATTTTGCTACTAAGGATTCTACCACATCCAAAGGATCCGTATTGATTTTACCACAATTTGAAGGTAGGCTACTACATTTGAGTATAAAGTCATAATTAACTTTACACTTTAGTGCCTTTTCAATATTGAGTGATGTTTTCCATTCTGCCATTCTTAGAAATAGAGAGCACGACATGTAATCTATTGAAATATAGTTTTAAAATAGAATTCATTATGATCCTTGAAGGTTGCAGTAATGCTTTGATGAGGAAATATGGTTGATCCAAAATATGCAATGTTGATTACTCCACCAAGTCATTAGTCATTCATTAACATTGTTGGGTTCCATCTGAATAGCCCTGTTGATAGGGGCGTAACTTCCATATATTTTTGAAACTCAGTAATCAGGGACGTAACTTTCAATTTGTCACGGCACCTCATTTATCAGGGACGTAACTTCCAAATGTTTCTAGGAGTTTCAGAAGCTTTGCCCTATGAAATGAGGCCTATCATATAATAAAAGATTTGATATAAAGCCATTGCAGCGATCATACTTATCAAATACAATATTGTATTCGCCAGGTTTACAAGTTCATATTTTATTAATACCAAACTGTTTGTTTCATGTAAAGGTCACTACAGAGATTCATTCAATGCAATTTGTCTTAGCTCCAAGGTAACACAAACAAAACCCACTAGGCAGGCCTACAACTACTAAGTGAGTATTGTTGAAAAGAAGAGGTATAGTTATTGGAGAACTCTAACAACAAAACTTTTGCACTAACATGGAAAGTAGAGGGGGAAATGGGGATGTAGGGGGGCTTGCCCCAAGGAAGAGCTTTTCAAGATCACGCCCTCTTGGAAAGTGCTCTTTTACAAAATAGTGTTAAATTGCTATCATCACTCATCTTCTGTGGAGAGAAGGAGAAACTGATTTGAAGAACTGAATACAATAAACAGTATCAAAAGTTTTTGAAGAAGGGCAATTCTATTCTACTGAAGAAAAAAGTAGGGACCTTTATCTCTAGGACCCGATCCATGCACTTTGTATACGCTCATCGAAAATGTGGAGGTGAATTTGAAAATAATCCTCAACGTGAAGTTTTACTTTAACATTTAAAGCAAAACTTCACGCTGAAGTAACATTCTAATTAAACTTAAAGACCCGCTATTTTAAGCTAAAAAATTATGTAGATGGCTGCATTTAACTCTCTCTGACTATACACTAAGTTCTTTTAAAATGTATAGTTAGAGCGAGATGAGCCATCTACATTGTTTATATCAATTTTAAACTACGTACAATGTAGATGGCTCTTCTCTCTCTAGCTATACACTTTAAGCTCTTTTGAAGCAAGAGAGGCAGCTCCATTGACGCATTAAAGGAGAAGTATCTATCGAAGTCATTTTGGAGCACTATGAATTGTAGATCCAAAATTGCTACAGAGTAGTGAATAAAGATGGACCTGTGACATGTCCTATTAGCCACCAAGAAATGCTATGTACCTCAAATTAATATGGCAATAGGTTAACCAAGCTAGATGTCTTTTGAAAGGGCTTATAATGTTACCATCCAGATTTTGACTGCACACTATCGTAATTTTAAGTTACCAATATAAAATCCGATAAAGTCAAGCGTTTCATACGATGGAACTTTTTTCCAGACGTCCAGACGTACTTACTTGAACTCTCTTGCATAGAAAAGCAAGCAGGACTTTTCATTGAATCCTCAAGCGTTAAAATAGCTCACTATCTCACTTAAACTTTGATGAGTTTTTGGTTGTTTGATCTAAGCAGTAACAGGGTTGCCATTACTCCTGGAAACTTCTGGAACCAACTGGAATGCAATTTATTTCCTGGAAAATATAAAACCCCTGGAAAACTCATGGAAGTCAATTTTTTGAGACTAAGTTGAAATGTGATAGCTCAACAACTCATTCCATTGAATGACAATTGTTGTTCTATTCTAAAAATTGGTGATTTTAGACATTTTAGAGAGTTTAATTCTAATACCTTCATTTCATTTCAAATACTATTTCATTTCAAATATTATAAAGAGGGTGGCCCCTCAGCAGTGCGGGCCCTCCATAACATAGATTACAGAATAAAAAATATATAGATAATAGTTAAAAACAAGTAAAGTGAATCTAGAAGGGTGCTAAGAACATGATCAAAAATTAAGCTTACCAATAAAACTCCAGGAAAAAAATAAATAAAAATTTCGTTTTAAGAACATACAAACGAGAAAAGGAAAACTCAAGTACTAAACTAATTAAGTGTTGTATAAAATTGAAAATGACTTATAGAAGATTACTTTATCTGGGGGCAAGCCCCCAGACCTCCAGTTTCCTCAACCGTACTTGCTTATCCACCAAACTTTTCGGTAGCTAGGCTATTACTATTAGACCTTTATCGTTTTTATTTTATGTTCAATTTTACGTGCATGGCCATTCTTTGCAAATAGCAATTTGTATAGAATAGCCATGCACGTATCTCTGCAATGCACTACAGCAGAAATGATCGTAATTGACAAATTGCGTATATAGATATGAAAAAGGATGTGTACAGTATAGGTGAGGCCGTACAATAATATATCCATGTGGGATGGGGTGCCCCCGGAAACTAGAATAAAGTTTCCATGGTAAATTAGTGTTAAGAGCTAGTAATTAGATAATTTGGATAATAGTGGTATGTCGCTTTTGTTGGTGGTTGTAGTATGCCAAAGAAATATGCCTACTTGCATAGTGTATATATCCATTTATATTTGTAATAGATAAAACCACCAAGAATGTAAGTCAGTATTGAATATGAACCCAGGTACTTAACAGTATTGAATATGAACCCAGGTACTTAACAAGTTAGCAACATAAGGTTAGTTGAGACTTTAGGAGATCTAGAAATTTACCCACTCAGCTATATGGCAGCTAGACAGCCTCCACTACTGCTCTACTTTATTGATTCTGCGTTCTATCGAAATTTACTTAGTATAAGACACATGGTTAACGTCAAAGAGCGATAAGGTTCTCCAAAAGACTCCGGGAAAGCATTTTGGAATGTACTGGAAAACTCCTGAGATTCCATTGCAAAATATGAGCGGCCACTCTGAACAATTTAATTTGAAAAATTATGTCTTGAATTTCAGAAATGGAGAGAGACATAAATAAAAGTGCAGACCCTTGCAATGATTTCTATGAATATTCATGCGGAAAATATATTGACAGATACTTACCAGACAGGTTCAATTCTTCCAGAAGTGTCGATAAATTCAAGAAGCTCATACAAGAGAATGAAAAGAAGGCGCATGCAGTTATTGAAGGCATGGGAAGTACAAAGGATCCATTTTTTAAGAAAGCGTACACATATTATAAAGCTTGTATGAACAGCAGCAGGAGCATGGATGCGTACTTCAGAGCTGCGGATGAGATAGGCGGATCTGATATAACAACAACTGGTCCGTTTCACTATGCAAATTGGGATCTTGAAACAGTGCTGAAGAAGATGAAAATCCAGTATAATGCAAACCCATTGTTCACAATTAAAGTTGGCCCTGACCTTTACAACACATCACGAAACATCTTATTGGTAAGCAAGTGCTCATGCAGTTAATATCAGTATGATATCAGCGATAATTATCTATGCTGTAAGCGAGGAAAGTATCTCCGCATGAGAAATATGATCAATTTTTCTTATTTATCTTTTAAAAGTACTAAAACTTTGTTCTAAATTTAATTTTTTCTGCAAGATGAACCATGGCTTCAGATCTACTGAATAATAATCTCATTTCAAATGTAGACATCAGATGCCCCTCTTTGTCAGTGTTTTGCTATTGACACCTGTTGACCAATCACAGTCTTATACTCACCCTTAAATACCAGCTATCTCGTAATTTGCCTAGTCATCTTCCCACTATAGCACTCAGAGTGACCCAACCAAATATTCCTTGCTTTGCAAAGCCGTAGTGATTCTTTTCTGCTCTCTCTCTTCTCCATTCATGGACCATCAAACCCTATACCCCCACTTAATCATATTTTGACGCCCTTACCCACCCTTGTTAGGCCTCCAGTCCATATGTTACTCAATCAACGTGCTTTATTACGTAAATGCGCTATTTTACTTCTTATTCTTTTCTATTTCTTGATAGTAGAGTCACTCCATGTCAAATCATCAAATCAACATAGTGACCTGATCTCATGTTTTCAGAATTTGATGAAATTTGGATGTCACTCACTTCCATTGCTACTAGAGCAGGACGTACATACTGTGTGAGTGTGGGGGCGTAACACCCTCCAATCTTATATCTACCCGGAAAATCTGAGGGCAGTTGGAAAATTGAAACCTTATATAAAAACGCTCTGTTAGAAATAGCTTATCCTAAAAAATATTAATTTCCCGACTTCCCTAAGATTTTGAAATTGCTGCGTTTCTCGACTAAATTTTCAAGTTTATTGGTGTCATAAATTCAGTTTTCACGAATGACACTACTTTTCCGATCAAGCTCTCGTTCTCATCATAAAGTTCAGTGATGAAAAAAAGAACATTCTATTTCATAAAAGGTCACTACCTCAAAACTTCTTTCTCACAAGTTTTCTTTCTTTTTCTTTCTCAAAACTTCTTTCAAAATTTTATAGAGGGCACTACCTCAAAACTTCTTTCTGGGGTTAGCCCCCAGACTCCCATTTAAAGGCCATAGCTATGACAGATAATATTTGCACATAATCTTTCATCCATTGGCGAAGATTAGTGTCATCATAGTGTGCCATGCAAGAGATTCTAATTCTGAATTTGATTTCTACATAAACGCTCCTCCCCCAATCCTGTTCAGCTGTCTTGGTGCCTACTTTGTAATAGTAAATTTTCATAGTGAATGGTAACAGTAAACAATAGCAAACGATTATCAAAGTTTAGACCTTCATAAAAAATGATAATTGAATTTATCATTCGGATATTATGAGCTCTTCACTCCCTCCTCCCCCAAATCTCCATCAATGTACGCCCCTGATGAAACAGATATCTTTTTTAAACTTGAGAATCAATAAAAGTTTTTCTTATTGCCTTTCGCTCTGGCCCACTCTCCTGAAGGGTTGCCCATCCCTATACTAGAGAATCCTGAAAATTTCATCACATTGTTTTCTTTCGTGTGAGAGTTACAGGAGTATGAAATTTTTTGGGGGGGGTGCCGTGCCCACTTTTGCAGTTCCCATAAACCCAAAAGCAATGATAAGTCAAGTATTTGGCGTATCAGCTTTGTTGAGGGCTCACTTTAAAGGGTTTCTATCGTTGGATGTGGAGAAGAGCGAATGGATCAAACATAGTGACCACTATTACTATCTAAACTGGTGATAGCTCTTACAATCTTTTGTCACCCATCATGAAATTTGACACACAGGTAGATAGTAGGCAAGAGAGACAGCAATAGTTCCATACTCTTGGGAGGTGGATATATTTGGAGGCATTTGAACTCAGGAAAGGGAAAAAAGGCAAAATGCTGCTGCATTTAAACAGTTTGCCTGTATGGTAAGAGAAGACATGTAGTGATCGCTGAACAGATCTCATGAAATCCTTTAGAATGAGCCCTCACCCAAGTTCATACGACAAATAAAACTTCAATTTTCATTATTTTTGGTGTTTTGGGAAGTGCAAAAAGGTGTGCGGCACCCAAAATATCACACATCTGTAGCTTTCAAAAACGGAAGAAGATGATTTGATAAAAGTTTCGTGATTTTCTATTGGAAATAAAAGTGAGCGACATACCGCATTTCATTAGATCTGAAGACATGAGGTCAAAAGTAACTTCAAAGTGTGTTGATTTGACATGGAATGACCCAATACTTCTTCTCTGTAGCAGCGCAGGTGGCAAGAGAAAGTAATCAATTATGGCATCGAAGTGTTCTAGCTTTGTTTCCATTATTAATGAGCACACATGTAATGTAGCAGAATCTTATAAAAATATTCTCCCTATGTTTCGGGAAATTTACGCTTGAAGCAGAGTACACCAAAGTGCCTTGGAGATTTTTCAGAAACGACAATGATTGAAAACTTGTTGAGTCTGTAATAAAGTTGTGAGAACCCTTCATAATTTCATAGGAAGACTTAAGTACGAGAAGCATTTCGTGTATTTGACTGTTTAACTACAGAAACTTATCTTCTACAGATCAAAGCCCCTGATTTCGTGCTAACTCCCAAGCTGGCAAGTGAAGATAGTGAGGTATATCATAGCAAATTGGTTTTTGGTAGCGATTGATTTCAATTTTATGATAAAGAGACCATCTTTGCGTTAAGAAACAGTTATTACAGCATCGATACTGAACTTGGTGGTCAATGAAGCCTTAGTTGTGAGTGATGTTCATTTTATAGAGAAGAACTTTGATCTTAACTAATATTGGTTGGGTGTGGTGAGGGCTATTTGCATAAAGTAGTTATGCAGACCACGAATTGTCATGACTGCCTCTTATCCAAAAGTACACTGACAAAAAGCAATAAATAGGAGAAGAATGAGGGTTAATACAAGCACAGCATCATTGAGTGATAGGGATGGGGGGCTTTAGCCCCCACTTTTTGCGGAGCAGTGACGTCAGACAGATGAATATCCCAAAGGTAGTATTGTTATTGACTTCCCAGGCCCCCAATTTTCGTCCAGCCCCCACTTTCATTTCTGTGGTGCCGTGCCTGCGATATATGGAGATAGGAATGAGATTACAGATCTATTGCATTTTGTGGCAATATGGAAAGGCTTCAATTGAAGTAAAAATGAATTGGGTTCTGCCCAAGTTTACATCAAACTCCTTTTTAGAGGGATGTTTAGGAGAATTAAGATAAATAAAATACATAGACCAAAATAGGTTTGGTGCTTTCTGATTAATACCTATTAATTGCTTTTCCACTCCACCAAGCGGTCTATATGGGCGAAGTAGCATAATGGTTAGAACGCATATCTCCCTTGCGGAAGGTCTACGGTTTGAGTCCGATTCGATACTCTGACTAAATGCCCAATCACTACTCACCCTGCAGCGAATGGGTAACTGGTAGCAAAACTGGGGAGAAAAGGGCGGCGAGGAAAGGAACTGGCCACCCTACCTCACATGCCGATGGCTCAGGATAAGTGTCCCCTCTAACAGGCACTCCCCTACATACGAAAGTATACGGGACTACTTTTACTTACTTTGAGCGGTCTATGGATAAGGAATTCATGTAAAGTAATTTTATATTGCAAGTCCATTTTATTCCGTTCTCTTTCGCTGAATTTTATTTTGCTTACTACTTAGTTTCCCAGTATGCAGGGAAGAAGGGAAGAGATTGTGGATTGTGATTTAGATACCGCTGCATCGGTGAGTAAAATACTAGTATCTTTGACAATCAATCAAAAAAAGGCTTTTGTGAAGTTCAGGAGATGATGTCACACTCTAATCAAAATGTATCAAAATTTCTTTTCATCTTATGCATTAAGTGCAAAATATTTCTGTTGGATTTAATTTATGTGACGAGAAAGCACTGAAACTTTACTCACCAAAATGTTATAGAAACGGAATTTTTGTAGGCGAGGAAAAATCGATTTCATTATTTTTGAATTAAATTTTTATTTTGTTTCGCAAGATCCATATAATTATGTTCCAATTTAATTGGAAAAATTCAAAAAACTTTTCATTTTCTCAAAATTAGATTTGTTTGATCATATATTCATAACTAACTGTCATCTTTGATGAGATTCTTCATCCCCACTTTTACCGTTGGTTATTACAACACTTTCTGCTTGAAGCATTTATTGGAAAGACTTGAACCAGATAACCCATTTGTGCATTTGTAAATTAGCTACCATTAACTCACTACATACTGTGTTCTAATAATTCACATATTTGGTTCTTTTCTCTATTAGAACAAGCCGATTTCCAGAAGCTCATAGTTCATAGTACTAAACATTCTCTTGATCCTGCGATATTTTCAAGACTTCTCCTGATGGTATCACCAAAGTAGCCAAATTTTCACTGAATTGTTTTGCCAAATGTATTTCCACCAAAACTTTTTCAAATTTAATAGATTTAGTGTGTTGAATAGAGCATCTCATCTTCAACTTCTTGTCCTCTTTATATTTGATACATATTGTATATCCTCATGTCCATAGATGGTTGCATTTCAAATTTGTACCCATTCAAAGCTTAGATCTCCACCCAGACACATATAGCTGTTTCCATTATTTCTTGCATGTTTTTCTGGATATCAGAGTCTAGGGAACTGGCAATTTCCACTTCTGTAAGCTAAGATTGTATTAATCATTCAGTCGCCTGCAATAGAATGCGAGTCCAAACTTTGATGGTTCAATAAAGGTTTTGCAAGGTGTACTGAATAAAACTCATAGAAAACAATTCTACCAGCTACCTCTCCCAACTTTCAAACAGAGGGATGTAATAGATTCTCCTTCATTTGAAACTATGGTACTATAGTAAGTCCTATTTACACACTATATGTATGTTTGAACTAAGTCCTATTTATGTATAGCGCATGATGAGCTTCGCATCACGTTTGGGATCAACGTTTGCGACCCAAGCCAGCAAAAGAACCAACAAATCGTACTCAGCAACAAGTAGCAAGGTTTGCGAAGCAACAACATTTGAAGTACAGTTACTAAAAGTAAGCTTCTTATGCATTTTATCTTACACACCTCTTACAAGGAAGTATTCTATTATATATAGTGCCCCCCTGAGCCCCAGAGGTCTATACTTGGGGTATCAAAACTGCAGCCAGTGGGAAGAGAGGTCACCCACGAGGCCTTCTCTTTCGGCTTGCACAAACATTCTTGCTTACTGAAAAAGTGAAGAATAAAAAACAACATCCCTGCGTTGATTCTTTTTTATTTGGACCCCGAGTGTGCACTCATCCTTACCATGTACTATCCAATAGCAGATGCGG
This sequence comes from Cassiopea andromeda, assembly GCA_018155075.1. NCBI lineage: Eukaryota > Metazoa > Cnidaria > Scyphozoa > Rhizostomeae > Cassiopeidae > Cassiopea > Cassiopea andromeda. The sequence goes on from WIPJ01001849.1 coordinate 1,743,668, forward strand.
CCTTCAAACTAAAAAGTTTGTAGAGCCCTGTTCTACACCATTTATAATGAACGGAAGGGAAAGTATTTTATTCAATGCATCGAACTCAAAATGTATTAGAGCCGGCGGAGACGTTCAGGAAATGTAGTAGATGGAGTACACTGAAATTATGATGGGATATCTAGCATCCCTCAGTCCCCTTAAATGTGCCACCAGGACAATATTTGTCTCTTACTATTCACAGCTTTCTAACAGTTAGTGAGGGCCTATTCACTTCACTTCAAGTCCATCTTGTGCTGACTAAGGATAAACAAGATTTTTTAACCTTAAGAGGTTGCAAATTTATCTTCATTGTAATGAAGGTGAATATTGTTGTGGTGATTAAAACCACCGAATGTAGCTCAACAGATTATGTTATCTAAAGCTGGATAGGGCATTTCTTGGTGCTCCACTTGCAAAGACGCCTTCAGCACGAGGACAGAGGGGGGCCTGGCTCCCCTGTCCTCCACCAACGGGGACGGGGGCAAGATTTGCCCTTTCGATAGAAGACTTTGGGTATTCTTTTTGTGCTCCATGAGCTATAAATAATCCCAAAATTTGCATTTTCCGGCCATATGGGAACCCTAATTTTCTTGGTATTAGAGAATTCCTTGAAACTTTTTAATGTTATACAAGTGTTGTTGTAAGCTCTCCAGCCCAACCCCACTTATAAATCGCGAAGGAAATATTGCTGCAAACTTGAGAAAGTATAGCGATTATTGACAACAAAAGCAAGTTAACAATGATGTCTTTGGAAGACTCATTTTCAAGGTGACAACTTGAGGAACATGTCCCATTTCGTTCAGAATTGTTTCATGCTCCTTTGAATAATTTGTTATTCATGGACAATTCATTCATGTGCCTTTGAATAATTCATTTCTTGGTAAAAAACAATAATTAATGCTCTCTTTGATGAATAAGTGGTGCCAGGTAGGTGCACGTGTTCATTGAATTCTGCAGCTGAGGTATCGTGTTGTGAACTAATCGTTGAATTTCGTTCTCCCTAACAAGATCTTTACAGGTTATTTGCTTTTTCATGTGTAGAAGCATACCTTTTTCTGCATTTGTCTTAATATTTTTCTACTTATTTATTTTTGTATTATTAACATGGTAGTGATAATGCGATATACTTCTTCTAATTTATTAAATATGAGTTTGATTTGTTATTCGAAATGCAAAATTTTTCATTTCTAGTAGTACCTTTATGACGCGGGCGGGAGGTCTCCAAAACTGTGCTCTTTGACATAAACCAATGGCGCAGCAATAGGGTTCTTCTGTGTCCTACTAAACAATCAAGTTAAGTTCCTTCTTCCTTGTGATTTTTTATCATTAATTTGGCAAATTTTCAAGTTTTTCTGGATGTCTACTTGCTCATCTGTGTCTAAATATTTCTTTTACCAACCACAACAATGGTCAATTTGTTGACTTCCGTTCTTTTTATCCCAATTTCACATTTTCTTCCTTTCTTCCCTTGCTTTATTCAATCACTTGGAAAGTCTTATACCTAATGCTCCACCTCTTTCTTAGAGTTCATTTTGCTTTCAGTCTGTATGTCATAATGTTTTTCTATTAGCTAATGCTCGTTGCTTAGCGGTGATACTGAGTTATATCCTGGCCCAGAGACCCTAAATTTTTGCTGTTCTAATTTGAATAGGATAACAGCATACAATTACATTCGATTGCCTCTCATCGAGACATATAACACTGTATATGAATGTGGCCTAATAGGTGTCGTGGAAATGCACCTAGACTGTAGTGCAGAAGAGGAAAAACTAATATTGAATGACTACTCTTTTATAAGACAGAATCATCCTCAGGACATTAAAAGAGATGGTGTCAGACTCTATATTGAAGACTCTCTGCCCTATAAAGAGCCACAGCACGAAAAAGCGGCAACATAATTTTGACATACTGAAAGCTTTTTTCGTCCGACACTCATCAGAGTATGAAAACGTCGGATAATGACCTAAAGGTAAACCTAAATTTATATCCAGATGCAGTTAATGTGTTAGGATGCGTCTAATTGGCCCCAAGTGTGACCAATTAGGACCTATCAACATAGTTTACTTAAAGAGTCCC
>WIPJ01001849.1:1746775-1761653 GCA_018155075.1 Cassiopea andromeda
CCTAATTGGTCACACTTGGGGCCAATTAGACGCATCCTAACACATTAACTGCATCTGGATATAAATTTAGGTTTACCTTTAGGTCATTATCCGACGTTTTCATACTCTGATGAGTGTCGGACGAAAAAAGCTTTCAGTATGTCAAAATTATGTTGCCGCTTTTTCGTGCTGTGGTAAATTTCTGCAGTATCAACAGACTATTTTTCCTATAAAGAGCGCTCTGATATTGCAACGTTTCCCGAATGCATTGCTGCTCAACTACAAATAAGCAGGAAAAAATTTGTTTTTACCGTTATCTATAGGAGCCCTGGACAAAATCACGAAGAATATAGAAGTTTTTTGATAAATTTTGAACTGATGCTATCTAAAATTTTCGCTGAAAATCCGTGTTCTGTTATATTATCAGGGGATTTCAACTGTAGTTCTACCCAGTGGTGGGTTAAAGAGAACGAAAATGAAGAAGGAAGGACATTCGACCCCTTGATCTCTGATCTTGGCCTCCATCAGTTGATCAATGAGCCAACTCATATAATTGGTGAACATAGATCTTGTATTGATCTAATTCTCACCAATCAATCTATCATTATCCTTGAAGCATGTGTTCACCCATCACTCCGTGAGTTTTGCCACCATCAATTTGAAAACAACGACTCCTAGGAAATTCACTGTGCTGCATTCATTTGATAGCACAAGAGGGTGCTGTAGTATCTACAAAATTGTACTTGTCTCGTACATGATATTAGAAAGTGCATATTGACGCTGAAAGACCCATTTTGCGCTACATTTTGAAATGAAAGCCTTTATTTTAGCACAAAGAAAATTACCAGTATTTTCAGTCTGAAGTTTTGAGAAATTTTCTCGTCCCGTACGAGATAAGGCAATAAATGTCCATCGCAGAGGTACAATTCATAACAATTCATAACAGCAATTCATAACAGCTCGTTCATAAAGCAATTTCTTTCAGTTTTTCATAGTTTTCATAGCCTTTCAACATTTAGCCTGTATTGAAACTATGTTTGTAGTTTTGGGTTAAGAAAGAATGTGATGTCTGGAAGCTCTTCATTGCTAACAGGTATCGTCGAAGCTTCGTTCTGCAACTTTGTTGATAGCAATGAATTTGCCGCAGCGCAATGTCACCTATGAAGCCGCAATGTAGCAAATCTCCCTTCCCATACACACACATTTTTGTATGTTATACTACGAAAAGTTGGCACTCTGACAGAGCCGATAGTACTTTTGTTAGTAGAAGCATCGTCATTTATAAGAGGAATGAATCTTTTCAATTGCTCTGATGCCCTAACGAACAGGTAAAATTGTTGACTCATGTCACGTTCAACGCATGTTCCAACTTAATTCCAAAAAGTTCCCTGGGTAACCATAAAATATTGGAACATTTATTCGAAAAAAATCGTGCTCATAACTCTTTACTAAAAATGATCAGCCAGCGGAAAGGTATAGTGAGATTCAAATTATGATATCTCTAAGCTCAAAATGGTGGAGGATGCAAAACATAAATATTTCTCCAACAATGGGGCGACACTTGCTGATTCTTCTAGTAATAGGAAAGCTGTGATAGGCCGTAGATTTTATTCACCTCTTTTTCGCTGCTTTCACATATCAGTATATTCTTAGGACATTAGGTCATAATTAGGTAACATTCTTATTTAGATTTGCGTAGTAATCACTCCTTTTGTTATGCTTGTTTAGGGTCGCTAGGACACGGTTATGTATGTGCATTACGCACAATTTAATTTAATTTAGTTATCCATATCTAGGTTGTCTTTTGTTAGAACAATGCAGAGTAAAGTAAGTTTCTGTAGTATGAGTAAGTTTCTGTTCTATAACGTATTTAGATTTATGAGGTAATGGGACTAATTTGGGTATCTCGTACGGTATATAAAGAAGCATTGTACAGCAACTTAGTCAGTCGGGTTCAGCAATCGCATTAGTGAGTTGCTGATCATTTAGAGTTGATTGTGTATAGAGAAAAACTTAGTGGTAAATTTGAGTTTTCTCTCGGCTATCCTGTCACAAAAGCGCACTGGTCACTTGTTAATAAGATTCTAAACAGGCTAAAACTCCTGAAACTCCTCCTCTCCTTGAAAACGACACTTTTGTTCTTGAACTTAAGACCAAAGCTCAGATTTTTAATGACTATTTTATTCTATAATGCTCAACTTCGAACACAGGAAGTGACATACCTCTAAATTCAACCTTCAATGTTGCAAAGCTCACTACTATTTCCATAAATAACTACAAAATATTAAAAATCATAAGATCACTAAAGCCTGATAAAGCCCATGGTTGGGACAACGTTTCTATCAGATTGATAGAATATTGCGACAGTGCATTAGTATTATCTTTGAAGTTAATATTTCTGAACTGTTTATATAGGGGCATTTTTCCTAAAGCTTGGAAATGTGTGAATGTTGTTCCAGTGCGCAAAAAGAATGAAAGAATCTTAAAGGAAAATTACCGACCAATTTCTCTTCTGCCAATATTTGGAAAAATCCTTGAAAATTGATATTTGATTCCTTGTACTTTCATCTAGTTGCAAGTAGTTTATTGAGTCCCAGCCAATCTGGTTGTCGTCCGGGAGAGGCTGCAATTAGTCAGTTGCTTTCATTTGCTCAAACAATTCAATCTGCATTTGATTGTGATCCCACTCTTGAAGTTCGCTCCATTTTCCTTGCTATTTCAAAAGCGTTTGATAGGTTGTGGCACAAAGGCCTTCTCTTTAAGTTAAACAGGTGTGGTATGTCGGGAAATCTGCTTAGCATTCTTCGTAGCTTCCTCTCTAATCGTAAACAGCGAACAGTAATGAACGGCAAATCTTCTAATTGGGGAAAAATTTCTGCAGGTGTTCCACAAAACTCTAACCTAGAGCCCTTCATGTTTTTTGTTTAAATCAACGATTTGACCGAGGATTTTAAGTGCACTGAAATTGTTGCTGATGACACATCTCTGTTTACTATTATTAAAGACCCTACAGCAGCTGCTGATGATATGAACCACGACTTGAATCTTACACAACTATGGGCTAATGAGTGGAGGATGCCTTTTAATCCTGATCCTGGAAAGCAAGCTATAGAATTAATTTTTTCAACTATGAGAGACAAAAATGGCCACCCAATGTCATTTTTTTAGAAAAGTACTTGGACTTCTGAAATTTCTCTCCAAGTATCTTTCTCGGAAAACCCTAAACTTTCTTTTTAAACTCTATAGTAGACCTCATCTAGATTATGGTGACGTAATTTACCACACTCCAAATAAAGGAGATAGTCTGCATTGCCATGGAAATGTCCTTATACAAACTCGAATCAATCCAATATTCTGCAGCCTTAGCAATAACTTGTGCTTGGAGAGGTACTTCTCGGGAAAAGAGCTATAGTGACTATTTTGGGAATCGTTGTATTCTAGAAGATGGAGTAGGAGGCCCTCTATGCTGTATAAAATAATTAATAACCTTATGCCTAACTATATTATTGAACCTACCCCAAACCTGAATCAATCTAAATACAATCTTCGAAAGGGCATGAACTAACAAATATAAGGCTAGCTTTTTTCCGGACGGCTTACTTGAGTGGAGCAAATTGAACCCTGAGATTAGAGAATCTTCTTCCATCAATGTTTTCAAGAGCAGACTGCCTTCACTTATTAGGCCTCCTAATTCTGTTCTTGACATCTACCATCCGCATAGGCTTGCATTATTAACTTAACTTAAGGTAGGTCTGAGCAAGCTAAATTATAACACATTCAAGCACAATTTCAGTGAATCAATAAATCCCATGTTCCCGATCAATGATGGTATGGAGGAGGCAGAAAACTGCCTATTGCTGTGCCATTCTTTTCTTGCACAAGGCTATGACTTCCTGGCTAGTGTCCTGCCGGTGCTGCCCTCTTTTGATTTAATTAACGTCCCCAACCCTGTCCTTTTAAAAATTCCATTGTATGGTGACAAAAGTTGCCATTTGAGGTTAATAAATGTATTCTGCAAGCTAATATTATGTATATTCTAATGACAGAACGTTTGACTTAATAAAAATAATCAATTTTCGGTAATCGCCATCAACCCTGCTACTCATTCTATTTTGAATTAGCTTTCTGGTTTATGCTTTTAGGAATGTACGTCTTAATCACCACATTTTGACCAATCTATTCTTACAAGAACGGTTCGCACGCTCGTGTAAGGGCCCTTGTGCAACCATGTGAAGTTTTTCCACGATTATGTTTTTTGTCTTTTTCGCCAGTACTTTTTCTCTACTTCCCCTTTACCCGATCCTGAGATTATATGTACCTTTCGGACGTTCCCCCATTATCTAATGGCCACGGGGTAGCTAATTATAGACATACTCCTCGTGGTATCGTCTTTGCTGTTGTCGTTGTAGATGATTACGAGTATAGAACAAAAATTCATTGTCATGAAAGAGACTTACATATGGTATGACCTCTAAGTCGTATCTTTGGTGCCCTTTGGACAAATCTTGCCCCTACCTTTTTCTTGTGCAGGCGTCCCTACCCGCTTGGCCAACGTCAATTTCGTTTACAATAGAGTTTCAACCAATGAAATGACGGCAAGATATCAATAGCCATTGTACTAAGAGTCCTATCTTGATCAATTTTCAGAGTTGGATTGAATTTTGTGGGCAAACTCGAATGTTCCTCGAAAGAATGCGAAAATCTCTACTGGTCTATCATAAAGAAGCAGCTTGAGATCACTGACAAAATACAAAAGGATCAATAAATTGGCTAGGAGCCTGACTATATGGGAGATTTCAGCCCATTTTTCCGGGCTAAAAGTTCCCCTCGGTGTTGCGGTCAGATTATTGTAAAATCAAAGCTGTGATTACATGCGAGAAGTTTCAGCCCACTTTTCCGTGCTGTACATTCAACCCTCTTTTTACAAGTGGGCTAGGACTTTTCAAACGACAGCACTTCCATATAATTGCAAATTATAATGCCTTACCGGGCTGAAAGTAGCGCAGAGTAAATTCCTTCAGCGATTTGAAGTGAAAATAGAGGTTTTAGATGGTGGATACATCGTATGATTGGAACCCTGATTAAATGTCTGGCAGCTTAAAAGCTAAATGTATGTAGGAAGCGACATATTTCAATGTTGGTAAGCCCAAGTAACACGATTCCCTGAGAGAAGAGATGGCTCGAAATTTTCAGGAGAAACTCTCTCAATTTGGGCCTGTGGATAGCATTCAAACCCCTCTGCATGAAATCCAAAGGGTGATCTGAATGAGTACGAGCTTATTGAATTGATTTCTTGCGCAATGTTAGCCCAGCAAAGTTGTAAAGAATATAACCAATTCAAATTTCAGCTCTGATAAAGTTATAAATGGGCTGAAATCTCACATATAATCAGGCTCTATATCTTTTATGGTACGGAGCATACCCTGCCATAACATAGAGCGCTATGAGGAAATCACCTTGCACTATTCATAACGTAAAATGCACAAGGTAGATCTAGTGTGAATGAGTGAAAAGTGAATGCTGTTGTATCTTGTTGTATCTTTAAAGGATTGAATTGCTTCATGATGAAAAAGCTGTTTCCTGAAAATTCTTGGTAGGGCACTGCCTCACCCGCCTCAATGGACGCACCACCACTGATTGGAGTATTGCAATATGTCTCATTATCACTGATAATTATATTTTAGCAACCTTCGTGTGGTATATTTTATTCTAGGATTACTACGCAATGTCTAATGGAGTAAAACTTCGTAATTATTACAACATTGTTACAGTTAATGAACTTAATGGCATTACAGGCTATGGAGTAAGTATTATACTTTCAATATTGCTGATTTTATCACTTACTTTAAGGTCCATACGCTTTCCTTGAACCGTAGAGCATATTAAAATGAAAGGTAAAACGTAGCATACGCATATCATATGAACAATTCTCACCAAATCTGCATGTAATTACTGTTGAACCTAAAGCCCTGGCCAAACGCAACGAACAATTCAACGAAAAATGGTCAATTTTCATGTTCTGCGAATGTCCGTCGCGTTTCGCCACCCTTTTCGATGATAAATTTCGTGTTGGGCAATGTTCGGCGTTGTTTGAAAATTGTTTGATGAAGATGAAAACATTTCTCGAACTTTTTCAAGTTCTGCAACTGTTCGTCACGTTTGGCCACACTAACGAACATTTCACCAAAAAATTAGATTGTCCATTACACGCAAGCATATATAAGAGACTTTCCGACCAAAATTTGCTTAGTACTTCGTAGATTTTTGAATTTGAATAAATCTAACACTGACTAAATTTAAAGAATCATGAGTAAATGCATAGGGTAGCAAGTTTAAGGTATTAGCGGGATGAAGTGTCTAACAGCTCTACACCTAAAATTTGGTCCCCGGAATTATCATTTTAAATAAGACCATGCTTAATTCTTATCATGTTCATGCTCCATTCCTATCTTTCTCATAAATCCAGTAAAGTCATACGAGTCTACATACTTTACTTGCTTGCTTCTGCGTTGGCGCCTTTTCATTGCAAAATGTTCTTTGAAATGTTCGTCGCGTTTGGCCTGAGTGGCTAAGCGCAACGAACAATTCATCGAACATTTGAAGTGAATGCTGAACATTGTTCGTGGTATTGTTCCTCGCGTTTGGAAAGGGTCAATAACAAGTGCACAGTTTCTAATATATATGTATGTATGTATGTATGTATGTGTGTGTATATATATATATATATATATATATATATATATATATATATATATATATATATATATATATATATATCCCGTAAATTCTCTTTTAAGCTCTCAGGGGAAGCTTGTTGATTTCAAGAACTTTACCAGAGGCCTATAGGAGAGGGCTCAGACTAACTTTTTGAAGCATGAGAAGGTTATCAGTAGTAAAATATGTATTTGCTATTTGAAAATCAAAAGCAAACTTTTAGTATTAGTCTTCTAGGTTAATAATACCGTCATCGTCATTATCGCAAGTGAACAAAAACATTGCATGAGAACTGTACGAGACTTGCTCTTTTTCAAAAACGTTGGAATTCTCAAATACTTGCAGATTACAGTAGAACAACCAAAATTAAAAATTTTATTGAATGACAGTTGATCTAAAATGTTTTTATCTTACGTTGAGAATTATTGCGTATTAAACTTGATCAAACTTACATTATTTACTTTTATGGAAACCTACTTGCATTTGGTATTGTTTATTATTTTTAAAGGAAGCGTAATAAAGTTTGCGACGTATTTATGTATAATATACTATTAGATACTCCTTTGCTGTTCTAGAATAAATAACTGTTCAGATAAGCACATTTGTTTTGATGCTTTTTCCGTACCTTGCAATATTACAAGATTGCTGTTTGCTCCCAATCATGCGAGTTTTGCAAGCTCACTCACATGTAAACTTTCTAGATACGCTGGTCTAAACTACTGCAAAGTCTATATCCAAAAGGACTTTCATTCAACATAAGCAACAATACTCAAATTGGATTGATGGTACCTTGGAAGTACCTGGAGAGAGTCAAGACCTATGTTTCAGGTTCAACCAGAAGGTTTGTATGTAATTTTTGTGAGGAGGTTCAAAATTAGGGTGCTGCGAGCGGTTGGGCATGAGGCATAGTTTGCAATATAACTAGACATGGCCAAACGATGTTAAAAGGGCGTGTCACTTCTAGAAGACATTATATCTAATGCAATCATCCGATAAGAAAATTAGGCACCAAGTAAGGGCCATCTAGTAGGTGGAGTCCTCTAAACTGGCTCAACAAAGTATGAACAGCAACAAAGTTCAATTTTCATGATTGACGGTACTGCACCTCCATACTCCCCAGAGGTTTCGCCTTTGTTCATGAGTCATAGCCAATTTTCAAACAATATCTATTTAGCTTGATGCAGACATCAATAAGGTATTGAGTGGCATAAAATATCAGGGAAATGCTGATTTAAGATAGTTATCAGAAATGGTCCTGATCAGGCATACGTAAGAAGTTTATGATTTCATGTGGTAATGGATAAGCTCCATTGGAATTTCATCGGTGTAGGTCTGCCTAAAGATATCTCATTTCACAATACAAATCTTTAAACTATAGGAAATGTTTATACTTTCTTTGTCAATCATAAATATCTTCTTATTAATTCCCTCTAGGAGCTTGCCGAATTACTTTGCCTGGTTATTGCTGAAGAAATTTTCTCCTGTACTACCAGATGACTACATTGCTCAGTACTACTTCAATGCACCAGCCACTGACATGGGCAAAGAAGGAAAAGAAAAATGGAGAGCATGCTTATTAGAAACTGAAACAACTATGCCATTGTCTGTTGGGATGATGTTTACAAAGGATGTCATCACTCAATTAAAAGTGGACAAGGTGCATTTATGTTATAAATTTTCATCTCTTTCTTATCATAAGGAAATTTACTGTGCATTAGAGATTCTCCTCCTTTCTCTCATTGTTGTGTTAGTGTTCTTAGATTATTGAGAAAAACTAATGCTTTCACTTTGGCGTTTCCGATATCAAAACATTGAGGGCTAGTTCTTGTAATTGTTGTTAGGCGTTATAGCTTCATCTATTTTGTGCTCAACATACAGTAAGATCCTTTATATAAGAACCTTCATGTAATAAATATCTACAGCTTGAAATTGTATATTTTGACTTCAAATAATTAGAACCTTTTCAGCTTTATATTCTAGCTAGGTTCGTATTAATGGTTCACTTTTTCTACTTATAATTAGACCCGGCCTATGTGCCAATCAGTCCCTTTCATGGATGCTCCAAGCATAGTACACACATATTGTAATAGGCAGGTTCAAACCTACTTTTATTAATCACAAAGCTTTTATTGGCTAACTATATTGCCAGTCTTTCAATGCGGAATAGCTAACTTTCATTTCCCTAGCATTTTTACACCTAGTATCATAAGAACGTGAACAGGCTCAATTCAAAAACTTTAGGTTCTTATATGCAGGCTGTCTTCAATAGTTAGTACCTACCTACGAGATTATTGAACGCATTATCTTTAGACAATGCACTCGCTCTTACTTTGTATTATCTACTCCTTCGTTGACTTCTTCAAATGTCACAATGGTTTTCCCTCTATTCTCCCCTTGAAATAGTAAGAATTACATGAAATTGGTATGAAAACCCGTTGATCTTTCATCTATTCTAAATTTCTTTCTTCTGCTTTTCCAGTTGTCGGAAATGCTTATGGAAATAAAAAGTGTATTTAGAAAGGCCAGCAAACAGTTAGCATGGTTAGATCAAGCGACGAAAGATGCAGTAGAGGATAAGGTTTATGTACTTCCAATTATCATTGCGAACCTACTTGAAACATCATTAGAAATTTTGTTAGTTTTGTCCATTTGGATTGTGGGTAGGACTAGTGGAGGTATCGCTAAATTGAACAGCGTGAACCTTACAAGTGAAGCAATTTCCATTCACAGAAATGCAGTCACTGCAAAGCTCAGGTGAGGAATTGTATTCAGGCGTTTTCATGGAAACATTGTCATGAGGGCGCTACATCGCCCGCGCAAACCAGCCTAGGGGGGCGATGGGGCAATGAAAGTTTTTTTTTCATTGGCACCCCCTAAAGTTTCTAGAACATACAAGTGCTGGGTCTGGCAACAAATTGAGTCATAGTTGTTAGGGGCTAAATCATGCTTTTGCAAATGTGAGGCCCTCTGCGCAGGCCCCCGAAAAAAAGAGGAAGGAAGGGAATATTGCTGGTGAATTGAGGGAGATAAGGACGTTAAATAACTGAGAGCACTTAGTTGTTTATTTCGTTTTGCTCGTGGTGTAGATGTTTGTTTGAAACATATTGGATTTGGCTTAAAGAAATAAGGAAAAAGAAGGACTAGTTTGTTTGTATTCATCGAGTTTTTATTGGATTACTTTGCCTTTGCTGTACGTGCATAACACAAAAGCGCTAAATTATTCGCATAAATTGGTCTGCATGGGCGTTTGCTTGGGCAAGGGTGACTGCCCACCTCAAACGAAAAGGTCTAATTGTATTGAATGAAATAGAATGAGTGAATCGACTAGAATAGACTGAGTATTGTCTCTATCACTCTATTCAGAGAAAGTTAGAATGATAGGCAAACATACTCTGCCTTTTGAATAATTTGAGTTTCAGCCATAGTGCATAATTAGCTGCAGGCATGCAACTAGGTGGGTTGGGTTCTTTTTTCCAGACCCCTACCACTTTTATCAAAAGAAAGAAAGTGTCATTTTTTGCAGTACTTTCTCTATTCAAAAAGGGCATTTCCCTAGCATGGAAACGGTGTGATCCCAAAATTTTCTGGGAGGTTTGTCCACTGTCCACCATTTTCCTTTCACTGCCGTGATGAGAATTGTCAATAAGAATCATTGGCCTTCACTGCAACGATGTCAGTAAGCCTTTCATAGTATTTCCTCCCTATTTGAATCTGCAAAGCAATCGAAGGCTGTATCTTGTTAAAATAGTTTTAGTATGTCCCATTTAGTAGATTGGACCCCTGTCCTCTAAAAGCCCTAGTTTTTTGTCTGAGTTGTATGTATTCTGAAATACTGTAACAAAATCCGATGCATTGCATCGCACATCCAAATTGAATAGCAGTTTGGCCGAAAGGTGAAGGACCACTGGACACTATCATTTATATAAACAAGCTCTCTTTAAGCTCGTTTGGTAAGCCATAAACATCTAGTTCATCCAAAAATTGAATGATTTCTTTCTTCCTAAAACAAAACTGCAATAATTGCTATAAGTACCAAATAACCCTTAGATGTTAGTGTGTAGAACAATGTTTATTCACATGCACAAGCATTCCGGATTCATTGTGCTTGAGATATAACCATAACTTTAGAAGAGAAAACCCTGGGAATCAGTCAAATTGGTGCCATGGGCCTGGGCCACTTCCCATTCTCTAGGTAGCTTCAAAATAACATGGTAGCATTCATTCTCTAGGTAGCTGCAAAATAACATATTCAAAATAACATAACAAAATAACACCATAACATAAGTGATCTATAAAAGGTTTTCATGCACAGATCAATGGTTTCAGCTACCGTACCCTATTTAGACAGAACGTACCTCTATATTCAAAAAGACTCCTGGTCTCCACTCTTCTTTCTTTACTTCCACCACATAACAGCCGAGACTACCTCCGGCTCTTTAGGATTCCTCTGATTTTTGATGACACAGTTGTCTATCTTATCTGCTGACATGTGCAAATTATTGTTGATGAAAGACATCAAGGTTTGTAGCTATAAAATATTTGGCTAATTTGTGCAGCACTTAGCTAAAAGCTTGATTGTTTACTTGTGAAGATTTCATGCAAGAGTTTGGGGTGAAGGGTTTCTGACTGCATTGAAGATGAAAGCATTTGCTCATAAGTCCGGGCCTCTCAGCCAGTTTGGAACACTTCTATATCAGAAATTGCTTTGCAGTTATGATGAAAGAATGTCATGAAATGCATATCGCTCTCTCAATCTATCTATGTTTGTTTCTCTCTTAAGGACGAAAGCTTTGTCTTGTTTTACTTTAGATCAAAAGTGTCCTTCAAGTAATATCTGGCCCTGAGTTATTCAAGACTGGATTCCTGGTCAATTTGTATAAAGATGTGAGTTAGCATTAAGCAAAGTCAGATCGACATTGAACTATAAATTGTATAATTGTATGGTTATAAACTTCCTTTAAGTGTTGTGATACTTCAATGCAAGATGATTCTGCATATGATTTTTGTCCTACTTTAGGTGTTGCATTCTTTATGATCATTAGTTCATACCATGACAGTTTATTTGATGCATCTGCAGTTTTCATGACTAAAACAGCTATTATTAGTAGTACCTGCTACGCCATTTGCAATTCTACGTAAGAGCATTACAGCAACTTCATGATCAACTGTGTTCTCTTTTGTATCAATTACTAACTGTGATAGCTGCTGAAGTAATTTTATATCCTCTATTCTTTAGCTTACTGTAATTGGCAAGACATATCCTCAAATCTTCGAATCTGCTCAAAGAACTTTTGTCCAAAGCAACCTGAAGCGCTACTTTCAGCCAGCAAAGCGAGACGAGTATGTTTTTTATTTACTTCCTATTTCGCCCGCGGAGGTAGTTAGAATTGGTTTTATATGACGAAATTTTCCCGCCTTTTCAAGGAAATCCATAAAAGCACAAGTTTTTCAGTGTTTGTAGCTTTGTTAGGGCAGATATCTACTTTTTGTCTGACTGTGAAAATGTGTTCATATGGGAAAACAGCTCCTAAACTAGAATGGTAGTATTCAATGGGTATCAGGGATTGCACCAGGACCTTTTCTAGGGGAAGGAAAGATAACCCCTACGGTGTTTATCTAAAATACGATGACATGACTGCTATGAACCTCCCAGGAAAGACTTCTATACCTTCCGCCAGGGGGCTAGAATGCTCCGATGGTGGTGACTATAGCCCCCTAGCACTCTCCCAGCTCCACCCTTGGTAAATAGTGTTACTCTATGTGGTGAAGTATCAGCTGATCAAGATTCTAGCCTCATTGGGAAAGCCCAGGGGGGATTTTTTTCATGCGAATAAGCTCTCAGTAACCACTCTCCTGGTACAATAGTGAATGTTGCAGAAGAGCAAACGCTGCTACCATCCTAGACAGCAAACTAAAATATTTATTGTTTGCTTAACTTGGTATAAATGCTTGGCCCTACGTGAAGTTTCATGTGCAAGAACGTGTGCTGCAGTTCCATCTCCTTACCAAGATGAAAAAGTAAAAAAAGCCTAAATTTAACAAAAACTGGAAATACTAAATTTGAGAACTAGATGGACAGTAGCATGAAAATTCAAAGAGAATTGGAAATCCGTTATCGTTCATGAGAGAATAAGAGTAAAATATCTGGCGCCCCAAATATATGTGGTACTGTCACTCTTGTGGAAGCAAAGAATGTTACAGTACTCTATACACATGCAAGCAGAGAAAAAGAAGTGGGGATAGAGAGAGTTAGGAGCTACAATGTTGATGTATGGAGAAGTACCAAGAGCTCTGGGGAGAGATCTGTGAATTATGAATAGCTTTCTCAATAGCAGATGTCAGCAAGTTGAGGCTTGGTGTTAAGCAGAAATTCACAAGTATAACATCACTAATGGTATATTATTCTTCTTCATGTCTCTTGCCGATTGCGTTGGAAATCATGCGCTGCCACGCATCTCTGTCTTCCAAATGTCTTATGATGTTATTTGGCTTTGATAGCTCACTCTCATGTTCAAGCACCCGCATCGGAGGCTTTAGAGGACATACCCTTACCTCTAATTTCTAACTCAATAATTACACCCCCCCCCTTTTGCTTGAAACTACGGAGAGAGCTACCCCCATTTCTAGAAGCAACAGTCACAATGCTTGTTGAATCATAGCAAAATCGAGTTGCTGAAAATGGTGTAAATAAAATGTTACTTTGTTTGACCCACAAATTTGCTAAAAGATAGCTTGAATATTGTCCATACATTTATAGATTATAGTGAATCACCAATTGATCTTTGCCGTCTTAAAGATAGAAGAAAGGCTATTAAGTGTGGTGTGAGGAACCGAGGTGGAATCCTTCATTCATTTATTCTATATACGCCTAATCAGTTATAAATAAATAAGTATCAACTGGTGAGACTTCAAATTGGTCACTAGCAAGCTCATAGTGTCGCCGTTTTTAGTACTGGGAAAAAGAAAGGGATTTATTTATCTTTACGTTTAGGGGCAAAACCCAGAGAGACAATTATATTTCATTGTCTCTATTCTCTATGTTCACATCAAAATGATAGACAATCATATTATTGAGCATAATGCATACTTGAATGCTTAGTATAAATTACAGGAGAAAATGGAAATGAACTACTGTTTTGAATTATGTCTTTGCTATTGCAATAAAATGATGTCTCCAAGTAGTATGGGTGAATAATCGATTATACCACACTAATGAAGTGCAAGCAGCAATTTTATTGTTAATTTTATTATAAATAGTTTATTTAGCAATACAAGACACCAAAGTCTCATATTTTTTCTGGTGTGGTGCATTCTCCATATTACTGAAGCTAATTTAAATGAATTAACCTTTAAATAGCATGATATTATGCAAAAAGGAGCATCTCACTAAGATTGTACAGGAAAATATGTATATCAGAGTTTTTGTCATTGCAGTATCTATAAGTATTTCTGGCTTGAAGCATATTTCCCAACAAGTGTGTTCATATATAACTGTATGCATACCTTGCTAGATAATTGTACTGTGCAAATGTAGAATCAGATAGATGGATACATATTGTTTTAATAGACTGAGTTGATAATAAGAAACCCCTTTTCTGAAAAAAGCCCTTTTTCTGGATTCTATGTTCTACGTTTAGGATGGAATTCAACCCTCTTGTTAGAGATTTTAAAGACACAGGTGCTTATACTTGACAGTGGGAACTGAACCGCCGGGAGCTTCTATCTTTTGCTGTTGCTACAAGCTGTTGCAGACTTTCCCTTCTCATTACGTGTCCAATAAACTTTGCTTTCTTTGCTTTCAATCTTGATCATCTCATTTGAAGATAAGATGCCATTATCCTTAGAAAAGTAGTAGCTGAAATAGAGAGGATATGCACCTAGATCAAGAATTTAATGTGAGAAAGTATACATGTCGTTTAGTAAATTAGCTGATCATCAACATATATTTTTGAACCAATTTTTACTGGAACTTTCAACAGCTTGGTATCGAAATAGAACATTGTATTTGTAGATTTGACTTTGGTGGCAATGCAGTGAAGCTTTATGATGTCAATGCATTCTATGATCCTTCAAGAAATCTTATACGTATGACATAAAGCTATGTATTTGTTATCTAGATATATATATATATATATATATATATATATATATATATATATATATATATATATATATATATATATAT
>WIPJ01001849.1:1761855-1791030 GCA_018155075.1 Cassiopea andromeda
TATATATATATATATATATTTATATTTGTATATATATATCACAAGACAAGTCTTTGAATTGTAACATTAATGGTAATGACAGTAGAAGCCTGCATATAAAAGCCACAAATTCCAAGAACATCTGCTCTAAAACTTCATTTTTTAAATAGCGTAAATAAGAACCCAACTTGCTCTAAAAAATTTTCAGGTATTCTGGATCGAAATGGAAAGAACTCTTAAGACTGGCTATTTAATAACTTTGGAAGGAAGTAGTTGATAGCAGACATCCGCAAGAACTTGGAAGTTAATGTCTTGAACTTTACATTTCCTTTTAGTAGCTTTCAATTGAAAGGATCTTGTGCCCCCGAACTCACTGGTCGCAAGGCAGGCCGACACAGTGAATCAGGTGACCGGGTTCAACCTCGAAATTCTGGGACTACGTCCTTTGCAACTTAGGACACACCCATTTCTAAAATGTTCCTATATCAATGCTCTTTGACGGATAATCATTTGAAAAAAGCTATGTACGCTATATGGCCTCTGTCAAGTCTCTACAGTCTTTCTCTGAATTCATTAAAACTTGTTTTATTTAGTGCTTTATTAAAAAACATCGACTTTTCCTTGTTGCATGCTATTAACTGCCCTTATATTCTACCAGAGTTCCATCAGAACGGCCTAAGTACTCTCCATGAATGACTTTCCGATCGCAACCTGGTCAAACCCTGTGAAGCCTATAAAAGTTGAATGGAGTTTCGTATGGCGCAACTTAGACAGGGTTTTGACCGGGTTGAACTCTGCGAATGAATGGTTGACCGGGTTCAAATTTCCTTCTCCTACGCAATTCAAGAGCCACAGATATTCAACAGAGACGCTTGCTGTGCTATTTGATATGGCACTGTGCATCAGTGAGAGACATTCTGCTGGCCAATTGGGCATTGTGTTGTGTTGAAAATAAAATACAATAGCTGCAAGAATCTTGATACGCTAGTATCCATTCAATTGTAATGATAGGAAGGAGAGGATTATAAGAAACTTTGTAGAAATTTGAAATAGTAATAACCATCATCACTTTGATAGGAATTTTTTGAAATTTTGACCTGGTTATTGAACCAGGTCAATCCGGTCTAGATACGCCCCTGCAAGGAGAGAGAAACTACTCTCAAGGAGAGAAAAACTACCCTCAATGATTCATTCATGTTTCGTGTCAAGAACCTCTTTAGCCTAGGCACTAAAAGGGGGGTTCATGCTCGTTTTTCCTGCATCTATTTTTTCTCTGAGGTGAACATTTCACCACATTGACTTGTATCTTTTCAATCGTCTTTGAGGCTCCAAATGTGCTTAGTCCGTTTGGTACAGTTAAAACATTCTCTGTCAAGGAATGGCAACCTATTTTGAGTGAAACGTTGCTTAAATGTTGCAATAGCTTTAATTTGTATTATCATACACAATTGCTTGATACTTATAGATAATTCATGTAGGGAGATATTTTAAAATCATATATACACTAAAAGCTTAAATTATATTTTGGTAATTTTATACCTCAATTGAGTTGTTTCAAAACTATTATGACTATCACACATGCAAATAAAATATAAATCTACAATATTTTTGGTACCCCTCAGCAACCCATTCAGTGAGGACCTTTGCATGATAGATACTGTGGCTATGTTTCTGCGATATGTTAGGCAAGACTTAACTTGATACCTAGAACGCTCATGGGCCTTGGAGAACGATATTTTTAGGCGTACACTTGAAGTTCAGAAGAATCAAGTGCATGTTTGCACACCTTTTGCCTTTTGGGGGGCCGAAGTTTCAGGGAATTGTGACATATTATGAAGGTTGTCAAGACAGATCAAAAAGATTTTGGAAGCAGTCAGAAAGCTACAGTCCTCCTCACCTCCGACAATTATGTTAATGCTTTATTTCGAAATTCAGTTTGCAAAAGAAATAAATGGTAGGAAAAAATTTAAAAATCATATTTGCATTAATGTATTCTATCCTTTTTTGACAGTGATCCTGTCTGGCATAATGAGATCACCGTTTGTGTATGAAAATGGACAAAGGTAGTTACATTGCCAATAGCATCTCTCTCTCTATTTAGCGAAGTATGATCTTTTCGTGATGCTAAAGTGTTGTCTCTTTTTATGGGAAATGCTAAGTGGGAGAATTTATGCACTTTTACATAAGAGAATGATAAAATACGAATGCTCATTACTTTTTTCCATTTCTGTGATTGACTTGAGACTGTTAACATCCATTGATCATCATGTTTTAGTTACATAAATTTTGCCAAGATTGGTGCCATTCTGGGACATGAACTTCTTCATGGGTTTGACAGTGATGGTAAATTTTCCTTTATCCTTACAGTAGACTTTTAGTTCTATTTTCTTATTTTTTTCAACATAGCGCAAAACGTGAAATGCAAGCATAATCTCCAATGAACGAGCAACCATTTTTATAGGATGAATAGGCAATGCTTGATTTTGCTGGAAGTAAAGTCGTTTAAAGGTGTGTCAACAAGCGGGGGAGCAATTCTCCCAAAGATTCAACAAGATTGAATATAGAGGCGCTCTACTCTGCAGTGTTTATTTTGTTTCATCTATCAAATCTGGAATCTAGGAGAGTTGCACTTCAGAAATTTGACATACACAAATCCTGCTTTTATTGTGCACCAGCATAATCAAACGTTTCTTTAGTTTTGGTATATGTTATCATAGACATTCTGTTTTCAACTTATTCAACCAGCAAGAAGCCAGTTCTTCAGCTTTTGGCTCTGCTAGCCAGCTGAAAAGATAATCTGCAGATTATGACCATACAGGCCCGAAGCTATGGGGTGGCAAATTCGCAAAATGTGCACTACAAAAATGCACTTTGACTAAGGATAGTTTGACATTCATGTTTCTTTCCTATAAAGTAGCAACATTTATAGAGGAAGGACACGTAACGTCTATCGTGGAAAGATACACTATCCGGTAGTTTAGAAGAATTAATTCAAAAAATCCTCATACGCTGTAAGTTCTGAACAAATGTAAATGAAAATCTTGACCCCTTGGGATAGGTCCATGGTCTGCAAAAGTTTCCTATTTCAATTTGCACTTCTAAATCCATACCTCTATCCAGCTCAACTTTCTACAACTCAGTATCGTTCTTACCAAATTGCCTTCAGCCATTCAGATCTCTGAAAAATTAATGAATTGGTATGTGAACCATGGTTTTAGGACGGCTTTAAAGTTATGAGGGTTGTAAGCTTTCAGCCGGAATGAGCAAGGAGGCAAAGCGAAGCAATCCAGAACATCTTTCAAAGAAATTTGACTACTGAAACCAGCCCTTGTAAGCCAGGGTGCACTCTACGTTGATCATACGATAAGCATCTTTCTCAATATTTAATTATTACACAATAGATAGTGTAACTTATTTAGACACCAATGCTTCAAGGTTACTTTCTGTGAGTCATATAGGAGGAAGATTTTAAGGCTAATTTAGACAATTTCGTTATTACTCCGCCAATTTCACAAGATTTCTTATTAGGCATGCGTGAAATAGGTAAAATGTTCATTTGTGATGGTTTCATGTAGTTGCGCAAAAGGACAAAGCAAACATTCTGAAAACTCTTAGTAGAGTCAGGAAGAGGGAGTCTAGGAGCAAAGTCTCTAATAATTTTGCCTTCTACATCCTTCAGACTGTTAGAAAGTATAAGAAGCAACTCAGCATATTCATCTAGCTCAAGTTTCTTGGAGGAGGGACTTTGGTAGACACCATTAGCTCTCTGAAGACTTCCTTAGTTCAGTATTGATCTGCTCATGGATGAATGACTAGATTAGCGAATACGCTAATGCATTTAAAAATTCAATTATCCGAGTGATTTCATGTGAGCGAAAGAGACATTCGGGGTTTTCTTTTGTAGGCTAATGCAGTTCCTTCATCCACACCGGACATCTTTTGAGCTTATCTACATGGCATGTAACCTTTCTTACAATAGCCCCATTTTATCTCCAACCATGCTCAGGCTGAATGTCTATAGGCTTCCTAAGAATTAAGAAGGAATATCAAGAATGCAGCTATTGCTATGATTATTAAAGAAGCCACAAATGTCGTTACTATTATGCCAAAAGCCTTATATTCCGTGTTTTTGTCATTGAAGCAGTGGGAAGCCCCATTGGGCCAATAGCAATGCTATTTCGTCTATGTGAAACCTACGTGTGAAAAGTTGAGAATTCGTGTCGGAGTCTTTTCTGCGCTTATTTTCCATTGCAGTTAAACAGCAGTTTTTCCAACAGACTTTCTGGCAAATTTTCCCGAATGAAACGAATTTCTGCCCAACTGGGGGCTGCAGCCCCTTGCCCCCGCCCCGTATGCCTATGGTCTGAACAGCAGTAAAAAGTTTATCATTAACGTATTGGACTTTGCAACAGTTGTCTGATGAAAGTGAAAAGCCCAAAATTAAAGGAGAGAGCATGAAGTGCATTCCTTCAGAAGCTATTAGGTTCAGAGAAAATTTTGGGTTGAACCATAGTCGGTTCTATTGAACAATTTATATATCTTTCTAAACAAAATCTAATCTTTAATCCACATTCTTTTAAAATTTCTTTACTAGTTTTGAGTCCTATGCTTGAAAATATGCTATGCAGATGTTGCGAATTGAAAAGCATTTCTTGCATAGTTTGAAGTGAATCGTTGTAACGAGTTCAGAGGAGCAGAGCCAGAAACACAACATTATTCTTCGTTATCTAACTCATACTCCTTCTAAGCTAAAACATTCATACAATATCAAGCAATCATAATCATACATAGAGACACCGACACAGTACGTAGCACGACATAGTAGAGACATCACATCCGTTTCACAACACAGCACGTTACAACTCAATTCGCTATACGCAGATAATAAATCAACACAAAGCAAAATATTACATCGTTAAAGACATTCCGAAGTCTTTACCAAGCGTGTCTTTTATTGATGAAGTTGGTATGCTAGTAGCATTACTTGGCAACCAAAACTGTCAGAATTACTGTCAGATGCTGGTCAATCGTACCGATATGTTTTGTATATGGAACAGCATCACTGCACATTAAACTCAGCTGAAAGTGCGTTTAGGAAAATATTTCTTCTAGTGATCCCTTAAAGCTGTAAATATTGATATTGCATGTATGTTGCTAATATCAAAATGCCTTTATTTTGATAGGGTGGAATTATGATAAGTTGGGTCAGATCTCACCATGGACAACAAAGCATTCTCAAGATGAATTTAAAGTCAGAGCGAATTGTGTGAGAGATCAATACAGTGCCTACAAATCAGGCTCATATTATGTAAGTTTGATTGTGCTAGCTTTTTTGATATTACGGATAGATTAGAACACTTGAACACACTTCGTGCTTAGAGCTAAAAGTAAATAATGCACTTTAATTGAAATTCAAAACGAACATTAACTGAGAGATGGAATGATTGATTGAAAGGTTGTTTGAACAAATGAATGAATAAATGAATGAATGAATGAATGAATGAGTGAATTTTATTACAATGGCTGGAGTCAAACCTAACTTAGAAACCATATTACCTCAGCATATGCGTTAAACTTTGATTGGCTAACAAAGGAATCACCATCGAATGATTCCTGTCAATAATGTTGCGAGAATTCTTTCGAGAAGCGTGTTTTGTTGGTAAATAGTGTACTTTCTTTACAAAAAACTGAAAACACACAGTTTCGAATACTGGAAAAATATTTTGCAAGCATGTTCTCAAGGCTTTAATTCACATATCCAGAAGGAGCAATGTATATATTTTGCACAGATCAAACGCTCTCGGCATTACAAGTTATCTATCATTCCTTGTAATGTTAATGTGTTAGAACCAACTTCCTCTCCACCAACTGGTGATCAGTTGGAACGTGCTTCTATTATTTTAAAGCATTCTCTTATATAGTTTGCCTGGTTACCCCTAATGGATGAAGTGGTTCATTGTTATTTCCTGGAAAGTTGTTGCACTACTTTGAGAATGCATCTTGGAAGTCACCTGTGATTAGCAATCATTTTCTACATTATGTATATTTATCAATGTTTAAGTTTTTATGTGTTATGGTGTTCTTTTTTACTAAACTCACCATAGGTATGAAATTATCAAGATGCAATTTGGGTTTATATCATCTTCATTTCATTTCAACAGATAAATGGTAACAAGACATTAGCAGAAAATATTGCAGACAATGCTGGGCTAAAGTATGCTTATTTGGTAGGTGTCTCGTATTGCAAACTACTGTGAAGATTATTCTACTTAAAGATGATGAAAGCAGAGTGCTTGCAAATTCTTCTGAAAAACATCATAAAGCCAATGTATCTCACCTCACATATGTCATTGATGTCATGCCCTTTTAGAAGTGAAATGAAAACTAGCTATACAGATTGAATAAGAGGCATACCAAGTTTCTTCATGAATCAAGAACAGGTGAATTCAAGACCAGATGCCAACTTGAAATAAGTAAAGAGTTACGGATAGCAAAAAGTAGCGCTATTTCCTCACTTTACACTTTCTGAGAGGGTGTGATGTAAAGAGAGCGACAAACCCAAAAGGTAATCAATTGGTCCTTTCTTAGACAAGGATCGGGCCACGAAAATGACATGATCTCAAAGCATACACGATGCAATAGTAAAAAGCATGAAGAGAATCCCTTGGACCACCTGGCCATGGCAGTCGACATTGTACATGCTGTATGTCCAACATGCAGTTCGTTTGTGCCACTTCCTTTGTAATGAATGTTCGATTTCTCCTATACACTAAGCCATAACTTTGACTGCACTATTTGCAACTGCGTTACTTTTCAGGCATACAAGAGCTACGCTGCCAGACTTCAACTCAATGAATTAAAGCCAGCTGGTCTTAAAGATCTCAGTTATGATCAGTTGTTTTTTGTTGGATACGCACAGGTAAGGTTGAAAGAAAATGGGCTGTATGATCAGTAATAGTATTAAAGTATCTGTGGCTATCCTTTAATTTCCGTTATCGCAAGGTAAAATTTTACATGATTGTCATCAGATGTTTACAGTGCAGCTTTGCATTGAATTACTAACATCAAGCTATGGAGAAAATTTACTAGTCTGTCTCTGAATAACCAAGGCACTTTACTTTTGTAGATGTGGTGCAAAGCGGCTAGTATTTTAGCGAAAAATAACATTGTTCGCAGAGATACCCACAGTCCAACCCAATACAGGTATGACATTCTACAATCTGAATTTTACATTCAATGCTTTTACAATATGTCATAATTACAATGCAGGCGCGCAACTACAGGAGGTGCCCTGGAAATATACACCCCGGGGCATTACTGCAAAACAATAAATGTGCCCTTTCTATTAGAAAATTTTGAGCTAGAAAGAGAAATAAGACACATCACCTTTGACAGTAATAAAGAGAGGAAACTTCTTGTAGTCTTTCTTTCTTGCTAAATTAAACAAGTGGTGAGTTACATTGTGCTTTGGTGTGCCCTTTTTCATGGATTGGATCCCTGCTTTCAAAAATTTCTAGTTGCCTGCCTGCAAAGATACCCAGAAAGAAAATATTTGTTTTGCAAATGCCTGCCTATTAGTTATAGTGAGCCTGTAAATACAGGTTTGTTTGCCTTTCCTTTTGTCGAATTTTTTTATCATTCAACTATGCGGAGGAGGCGTGATGGATGTATGGCTACAATGTTTGAAACTGAAGTAACTGCATTTAGCAGAAACAATGCACAGACTCAAAGCATAATAGAGTAGCTGATGAACAAGATTTGTAACTGCAGATTAGTGTTGAACACCGCAAAACCGCAAAAACTGAAAACTGTCAAAAACCGCGCAATTTTAAAACCGCAAAACCACACACTCAAAACGGCCAAAAAACCGCAAAACGGACTTTAGACAAAAATTACTAAAATTGAACAAAATTCTTTCAAATTTAGATACATACCTCAGACTACTTTTTCCATAGCTAAGTTTAGTATTGCTTAAATCAATATATTGAGTAAATTTCAGTCCAGGACCTAATTATTCCAAGTGATATTGGAGTTGGAATCTGGAAACTGGTCCTGATATATTTCAAGAATACTTCATCGATTATTTCGTACTTTGAAGAGGTGATCCAATGTTCCTTTATATAATTCTTTTCTGCGGTGTTGTAGTTCAAAATTGTTCTTTAATTCCATAATTGTCAGAGTTGCATCACAGTTTTCTGAATTATGCCATTACCATCGTTTGGGAAAAGCTTGCCCTTCTTTGATTATTAAATCACTTTACACTTCAACAGTCATCCTCATTTAGTTCTAATCTTTTGGTACAAGGATAGCGCCTATCAACATTAACATTTATTCTGGCTTCAAAAGTGCCCTATGTGACCAGAACTGGACCAATCAGCTTTAATATATCAACATCATCTTCTAAATAATCTGAATCTTTTATTCTGAATGAACGATCGCAGTCCTGTTGATGGTTACTACACGTTTGTGCTATTTGACTCTTTTTCTATCAAAATGCTCTTGTCCGCAAGTCTAGACCTATAAAACTCTCAGAATTTCATACATCCATTGTGCGTTACACATGAAATTTTATGAAAATCGCAGATACAGCACCTCAAAGCCGCAAAAAGCGAACTTTCAAAAACTACATTCGCTGTACAACACTATTACAGATAGACGTTTCTATGCGTGTAACCCTGTCAGGGCCTATAACAGATTGGACTTTTACACCAATAGCGATCTTGAAAATTCAAATAGTGGTCGCAAAACTAGGAAATATAGTTGCATAGGGGACAATAATTCAAAATTTTGCTTGCTAAATATCCACCATCGATTGACTCATAAAATATAAACGGTTTGGAAAGTATAAGTGGTCAGCTTCTACTAAAATTAACTGGCAATTAAAATTCTGGCGTTAATATCTATTGTAGTTGATGAGCGTGCTCAGAAGTACTTTCCTCAGGACTCCATCCTTTATAGAGCATAATGTAGTTCAGCCATCATTCTATTTAATTTGATTATCATCAAATCAAGTACTCTAAAGTACCAAATAATTGTCCCCTCCAGATTATTAGCTTTCGAATTTTTTCCAACCATCCCGTCGTTATTCCAACCCCCTTTTTATTTTAGCTTAGAGAATCTAAGATCATTTCTCAGAGAATCAGTTCATTGCAGTGCGCAAAAAGTAGAAACCGCGTACAGAAGTACAAGGAACAGTTTAAAAAAGCGAATTACATGTGAATATGAAATATTTGAAATATCTGTACCTTCTTCAACAATCTGTGCCTTCTATTTTCTATCCCGTCCATTTCTCCACCCTTCCCTTTTTATTTCAACTCCCCTTTTACTAGCTTTCCAAAAATGTTCTATCCTCCGATTATTTTCACCCCTCCGATTATTCGGTAACATAGAGTTCTTTATGCCAACATGTAGCATTATTCATCAATTGCATAATGAATGGCAATTCAGATTTACATTGATTGTGATGAAACACTGTGCTAAATATCATTCACAACTTTCATTCCATTTCAGAGTTATTGGATCAGTTAGCAACTTCAAACCTTTTGCTGATGCTTTCAAATGTGGCCGGGGAACGCCAATGAGCCCAATAAGAAGATGTGAATTTTGGTGATACCTCAGAGCAGTCCTGTACTGGTGGAAGACGATGTATTCCAATAGTAGCAGCTGCTGTACAATTTCTATGAAAATGAAGAGGGGTTTGCAATGGTGTAGACGAATGATTAGCTTTCTGTAAATGGAAGCAAGTACTGCACCTACCAAGAGTCATGGGGGGAGCAACAACAGATGGTACCGGGATCTCGTACCTTTTTTCGTCCTTCCCTGCCTCCTTAGAGTGAAAAGGCGTGATTCACAAAATTTCTTGGAGCTTTGTCCTCTGGCTCCCATCTTGATTCTCCTCACTGATTAAAAATGATGATGAGGCTTATTTTATTTCAAAGTAGAGAGATCAGTAAACTTTCCGCAATATCCCCTTCCTCTCTGAATCTGAAAAACAATCTCCTGCTTCCTTTACAAAAGCTCTACAGCTTTCTTTTAGTAATTCCTGCGCTTGGAATCTCTTTAACGTCATTTATCTGTAGCATTTCAGAGATAAGGTTTGGAATTGCACATATTTTCCCCAAAGTAAAGCTTGTGAGTCCCTACGACCGCCTTAAAAATGGCATATTTGCTGTATAATATTTTCAACACCGGTTTCACGAAATCCCAGTCGCATGAGTAGATAACAGTCAGATGATAAAATAAAAATTATTGAACAGCGATTAGCCGCCACGTAAACGCAATCTTGCCTGACTCAATGCCATTAAGTAAATATACATCCGTGCATTGCACTTCGCTGCCAACTTTTTATACTGTACTTAATATTTTTGACTATATTCAAGAAGGTCAAGATCTTTTTAAATTATTTTGCCCAAATTTGACTTTTAGCCTTTTGACTGACCGCACTAGTTATGAGCAAATATTTCTTCCCAGTGTAAAGTTTTTTATTGGTAAAATGTATACTCAAGAGTAACGAGTAAGCATAGCTGAATTATGTAAGACAACAGAGAGTACAGAAAAAGTGACGGCTCCACGGCTGTGAACTAGGAAATGGTTTTTATTTCTATGCCTGTTTTTAGAACGGCCCAGACATTTAATAAAAATCTGGCCTGAGGAACATTCTGATGCATACAAATAAGGCGATTTGTTTGAGGAAAATGGAGGGAAAACATGGGAAGCTTTATTTTGATGCTGCATATTTTGAAGTAGCTGCCGGAGGAAAACTTGACTTTTTCTGGACTTTTTTCTAGAATCTGTAAGACATAAACTATAATGCTGATTTCAACATAGTAGTGATTATATAATATGATGCAACATGGAAAGTATCATGTGATTGATGCTGTATCATTATTAACTTCAAATGAATTGAATTGCTTCCTTCCTAAAGCTACTTTAATCCTTTCCATAGCAGCAGATTTCAGCGATTCTGGTATGCATACTTTGAAAAGCAGGCAAAAATAGGCTTCACGATAAGTCAATGAACAATTTTCACGCGCTTTGATTTCGCGCACACCACAGTAAGGGAGACAATGTAAATGCTTTATATGTAACCCTACATATATTTTTCACATGTGCAATACTCGTTCTACGATCAGGTACGATATGCTAGTAACTGACACATAGAATGATAAATGGACAATGCCCTAAAAGATCTGAAAGATTTTGGTAGTACTGCGTATTGCTGCGTAATAATTGCTATCATCTTTTATTATCATCAAAGGTATTTACTGTGGCATTACCTTGGGCTTTCAGTTTACAATGATTGAAATAGTTTTGTTACCTAGTCTTACAGTAGCAGTTGTCTTGGCTGTAGGTTGAGCTTTCGAAAACAAATGTCCTTCAAAGTAAGAGTCTTGGAAAGTGATTTAGATATGCGTTCCTTGAATTTAGTAGCTATGTTTTTGTTGTTTAGTGATAGAAAATAGCACCTTTTTGTAAAATGTGTCTACTATAGTTATTTCTTTGTTAAATTGAGAGATCAAGACAATGCATTCCTTGGTATTAACATGAGAGTGAATACATTCGCTTCTTCACCTGAAGGCATTCTCCAGATTGGTCATCGAGGAAGTATCTTACAGCAGTTTTTAGAAATATTTTGCAATCTGCTCATGTTGGCAGGTCCAATGTGATCCCTTCACCATTTCATAGTGAACTGGATCTCATGAGACAGTTTGGGTAAGGCTCATAACATAACTGATGCGGAAAAATGCAGGGGCGAATCTAGAAATTGATTCAAACTTGCGTTCCCTAAATTTTAGTAGCTATTTATTCTTTGTTTACCGATAGAAATAGCACATTTTTGTAAAAGTGTCTACTATGCTTACTTCTTTCTTAAATTGAGGGACCAAGACTTCAAAAAGTTCACGGGCTTTATTTTTCAAAGTGAAGCTCTTAATGTGCCCTGGCAAAGTTAAATTTTCTGCCTATCATAAAATTGTAGAAAGCATTTTGACTTGCTTACAAGCACAGGGTTGTTGCCATGAGTTTGAAAGTTGACTTCTTTGCATGCACACATGGAGTTTTTACAAGAATGATGGATGATATGAGTAAATGCATGGTGAGCGCCTTCAACAGGACATGGAAATTATGGAAAAAAGTTATAGGCAATGAGATTTAACCATGATGGTGGACTACTGTTGGTACCAGAAACGCTACTGTTAGAGCAGTAGGTAGTAAGGGACTTCCAAAAGAAGATAACCAATACCTTGCACTATCAAGGACAAAGAGCAAAGGTATGTTAACTTAAAATAACTTTGCTCTTTTGTCCTTGTTGGTAAGGTATCGATTAGATCAACAGAATTGCCCACTGTTTTGGCTCAGCAAATACATATGTAAGTAAATTGATTCTGATTATACAAAAACTGCAGCATGGTCAAATTAGGTACAAATCTCTATCTGTGTGAAGAAGATAAAAAATATGGCGCCTAGTGCTGTCAAACCAGAAACTCTGATAAACGTCAGACTATAAGACCTTGCCTTGGCTCACAAAAATATCTTCTGACTACTCATTGTTTTGAAAAGAAGCAGTTTCAAACCATAACTCCTGTTCTCCTTATTCCCAATTTGGCACAGTCTACTTTTCAGGCATCTTATGAGAGGAAGTATTTCGCACACATAAGTGCGTGAAAATTAAGATTAGATGTGCGTGGAAATTTCATGAATTAAGGTACACCTCACTAAAACAGGGGCCCACAACTAGGGGTGTTTGCACCCCCTGATCATGCGGGGCATTATTCTAGTTGGTGCAAGAGGTATCCACCCTAATTACAAGATATTGATCTATTTGATGCTCTTATGAAGCCTAGGGCAACATATAAATATATTGGATCCCAATTTTACTCAATTTGGATTTACGATAAGCACGTTCTCTCATTAGTATTGTTTCCAGTTTGCAGATGATGCAGCGGTGTTCGACAGTAGTTACCGGACTTGAACACGAAAATCAAACACTCTTAATTCAGGAGAAGGCCAGGGGGCTATAGTCCCCATCGGAAGTTAAAAATGAATTTTTCGGAGACTTTTTCCATTAAAAGTATCCTGTTAACCGTATTTTAGCCCCCTCGTTGGAAGAGTCAGCTCCCCATCGAAAATACCTAGCCCCATCCCTGTCTTAAATTTCACACAATGGTTTACCTGAGCTAAGCAAACCGGAGAGAGGGCGGAGGGGAGCTAGTGCCCTTCTTGCCCTTCACTTAGGGGAGCAGAGGGAGCAAAAGTGCCCTTTTTGAATCCCCTTTTAGACATAGATTTGATACAATAGAGATCAAATAAGCTATATAAATAGGCAATATATGATTGGAAGAGAGATATATTTGTATAATTGTGTAAAATATAGGACCTGCTAAAGGATGGAACGAGAAAGTCTCAAAGAGGTGCCTTGGGTCTCAATAAGGTGCCTATGCTAGGCGGTGTCTCAAAGAGGTGACCATGCAAGTCTGTGACCTTTTGCTCCTGTTGGCCTTCCTTTTCCAACTCTCTTTCAGGCGTGCCTGACTTGGGCAAGCATCAGGGCTGTAGAACTGAGGGGCTCAGCCCCTCTAGTTATCTGTTTCTCATTTTAGGGGGGGCCCAAGCCCCTTAGTTGTTTCAAGCAAACAGTGATTCAGAAGAAAAATGATAGGGCTATGATATTGATGTTGTGTTGTGAATAGCGAAAAAATAGTTTTTCTTAGTCCTTGCACGTCATCATGGAACCATTTTGGTACTCGTGCCAGGTTCTTCACTGATCACGTTCTCGATCTGTTCATTCGATATTTTGCTTCTTTAACTTCTCCTTTTTAACCTTGTATAAACAATTTTTGGACCGAGATTTAGCTATTGTTTTTCGTATGTAAAATTTGTAAGTATATTCTGTCACAGAGAATCGAAAAGTCAATTTGCCGAGAAAAGACGAAATTTTTGGATTAAAGTTTTAGACGTAAAAGTTAGATGCTAAAAGCCAAAATCCGTGATGCTTTGACAAGTTACACATAGCCGTTTGTTGATTCTGTCTTTAGAGTTGCTTGTTCTTGTTGTTAGCAAAGTCGATGAAAAAAGTTGTGTATGCTCTGCGTCTGACGCCGCCGTTAAAAGTTTGAAGCCGTGAGTTTATTAGTCTAATGGATTTATCTACGTTTTGAGTATATTACTAGGCCTTAGAACTGACATCTGTGATACCCCCTTGAAAGTGGTATTACAGTTGCATGTTCTTAGAATAATCCACCTGCCTTATTGTGTGACCGGGTTACAGGCTTACGCTCTGTTCTATATATTACCTTACACTACTATTGCATATTTATGAGGAATAAAGTGTTGAGACACCCTCACTATTGTCGTAATCTTCAGTAAATTCTGTAATAATTCCATACCATGCATTTGAGTTCCCAGCACTTTTATAATTCTACACAACCTCCTAACAATCATCCCAACCTCTGTCTCTGGTTGCAATTATAATTATAATTATATCTGAAAGCTTCCTTGGAGCTCTTCCTATGCAGTACCATTGAGAGGGGGCAGGGGAGAAGTTACCCTAGGGCCTCTAGGCCAAAGGGGCCTTTCCAACCCTCAATGAATCAAGGTCTGTGGGCCCCATAAAGTAATGTCAGCAGTAATTTTCCAAAGTCAATTTCTGTTCCCGACACTTTTTTGTCTGGGGGTCTCATCTTTTCTTTTGGTCTGGGACCTCTAAAGTCTCTCTACACCATATACACCGTATATATAACGCATTAGGAAGTTTCCAAAGATAATTTATCATTGGAGACTTCCTAATGTGTGCATTTTTTTCATTGAAAATGAAAGTAAGTCTAACATGCAATGATTCCAACATGGTACCCCATTTCAGGATCTACTGTAGTTACATTACAGTACTCACATAATGAGACATGAGTACAATAGCTCTGTCGGCAACTTCAAGTCTGTAGGCATCGGCTCCCAGTGATCGGCACTTCTTATTGCCTTTTAGAACGACTTCAGTATAAAAACCGTTAAGGCTAAAGCAGCAGACCAATAATTCCAGTCAACTTTCGAAAGAATCCATATGCCATTAAATTTCATGACCTTCCACTAGCATAACTATAAACCAATATCTGACTCCGATGTCGGCACTACACTAGCAGCTAACCGAGCCCTATTTGTGCGCTTCTAGCTCAAAGAGATTTTGACATGATCGTTATTTTGCTTTTTTATAGATTTAGACATTTTTCAGAACTGTTACGTAGACAAGCACAAAAATATGGCACCAAATTGCTGCTGAGTTGGAAAAATTCCTCAAGACCCCATCTAGGGACCTTTCGCATTCAATTATCGTATCGCAGCAGCTCAGTACCATTCCGATCATGTTCGTTTCTGAAAACAAGCTTTCGGGTAAAGAACAAGAGATGCTCCTAGGTTGCGTCAGCATATTGCTACGCAGGTACACTTGGAAGGTGTGCTCTCCGTGGCTGCGAGTGCTTCTTGGGCGAATTTACCCTTTAGGGTGACAACCAAACAGTGGCGTTTCTAAGAGGGGGCCAGGAGGGGCCATGACCCCCCCAAAAATTTTTTGGCCCCTTCATTTGCCCCCCACTTTTAAAAGGAGTTTTGTTAACTTTTACCACCTACTAAGAAAAGGCTTTTGTCAGGTTTCCGAGTTTGATGGTCTGACTTTCTCACAGGATTTGATTGTTTCCCTTCTTCCTGCTACGGAAATTGCTATAATTCTCTATTGCTGAATCACTCGCAAACTTTGCTTACGAAATAGGCTGTGAAATTAGCTACTGTTCATCGAGATTTGTTTTCATTCAAGAACTAATGCCTTTTAATAGTGGATAAATTTGTAAGTTTCACAAAGCGAAAAGATGTCACGCCTGAGAATGAGACAAAAGTCAAAAAGGCTAAAGGAGAAAATTTAGAATTAATGGAAAGCCCAAACGACATATTTCAGAGGACAGGAGATTAATTAGCTAGGCCATTGCTAAAGGCATATCCAAAGCACATGGACGGGAAATCTCATGGCAGATCATTTGTAGCAAGTTGGTATGAGCGCCATAGTTGGGTGGAATATTCCCAGGACTTTGATGCTGTGTTTTGCTTTCCCTGTCGACATTTCTGCCCCCCTGGTTACGGCAACGCTGAAGAGGCATTTACGAAGACTGGATTTCGTCGCTGGAAGAAAGTACATGGAAAAGATGGCGCAATAACGAAGCACGTCAACTCTCAATGCCATAAAATGTCAATTATGTCGTGGAATGATTATAATAGAAACAAGGCTGCTAAAACATCCGTAGAACAGGTTTTAAATGACAGCTATCGTAAGAAAGTTAGTGAAAATCGCCACTATGTGAAGACTGTCGGGGAAATATTTCTACTCACAGCAACCCAAAATATTGCACAGAGAGGGCACAGAGAAGGTGACGATGTGAGCAATCCAGGAAATGTAAAGAAGATTCTTCAATTCGCAGCGAAACATGACCCCGTTATAGCAAACCGAATAAAAAATGGACCAAAGAATGAAAAGTACACTTCATCTTCTATACAAAACGAGATGATAGAAACCCTATCCCATATGGTTCTCGATGAAATATTGGAGAATGTTCAAAGACCAAGATTCTTCACAATGCAAGCTGACGAAACTAAAGATATCAGAAAGACTGAGCAATTATCAGTAGTCATAAGATTTTTTCAGAAGAGTCAAAAACCATTCAGGAATGCTTCCAATGGAGGCATGAAATGCTGAATCAATAAGTAAAGCTATCTTGGGCAAACTTGAGCAAATGGGTTTGGATTATAAAGGGTGTCTAGTAGGTATGGGATTTGATGGAGCTAGTGTTATGAGTGACAAGCTAGGTGGCGTCCAAAAACTCATAAAAGATAATTCACCTATGGCTTATTACCTGCATTACTACGCACATAGAGTAAATCTTTTGCTCATCGATACAACTAAAGTTGTACGACAAGCTGATGATTTCTTCTCATTACTTGAACAATTATACATTTTCATTAGCAATCCTACTGTACATGACAATTTTGTGAAGCTGCAAAAGGAAATGCACCCTGGAGAGAAAATACGAGAGCTCCAAAGCCTTAGCGAGACAAGATGGTGGGCAAGAGCAACGTCTTGCAAGAATGTATTAATTCGTTTTGAATGCATCATAAGACTTATGCGACAGGTCTCAAGCATAGATAAAGGCGCACGTGCAACTACTGCCAGAGGTCTCTTCGCTCAGATGAATTATAACTTCTTACAGTTGCTACATTTCTTCACTGACATCTTATCTACAGTGAATAAATTTCTGAGCAACTTCAAGATCCTCGTTTGGATTTGGTAAAGGCTTGACAACTCATTTCTACCCTTCAACAGGAGTTGGAATGCAGAAGAAACGTAGATATGATAAATTACAACGAGGAAGTTGAATCGTTATGCAGAAAATGTGGCTTAAACTACGAAGAGAAAGAGCGTCGATCTCAAAGACCACCAGATGCCTTGAGTGATTACTTTGTCACAGATGCCATTGGAAAGTCAGCCAGAGCGAATTCAGAAAAACCACTGCATGGCGATGCTCTTATTCAAATACTGGATTGCCTGTCTGAGCTTGATAGAAGATTTTCCGGCGATGCAAAGGTGATTATGCAAGGAGTTTCAGCACTTTCACCAACGTCTGAGAGCTTTTTGGATCATTCAGCATTGAAGGAAATTGCATTAAGATATGGCATCTGTCATGATGGATTGATTCATGAAATTCCTTTGGTAAAGAGGCTAGTTACCAACGACTGCACAACCGTTTTAGAATTTCTCACACAGCTTTGCCCCTACAAACAGGCATTTGATTGTCTTTATAATTTATTGCTGATTTCAGTTACATTGCCTGTTACCACTGCATCATGTGAAAGAAGTTTCTCGAAAATGAAACTTGTTAAAACGTATTTGAAAAACTCAATCTGTCACGAGGGCTTGAGTCATTTGGCTCTTCTATCAATAGAATCAACTCGTGCTGAATCAATAGACCTAGAGCAGCTTGCTGACGAGTTTGACTCACGACATGACAATCGCCGTATTAAACTACACTAAAATAGAGTGGACCCTAAGGACCATTGAGACAATCTTTGAAGAATTTTTTATACTACTACATAATTTTTTCTGTTGGTAACTAACAATTTTTGTATTTTTTCCATTTGTAGCAATTTTTATAGGACTGACATCCTCCAATGGGCTGTATTTTCTAAATTGCTAAATTTTAGGTTCATGTAGAGAAAACTATAATAATTCAGATATATGTTCACTGCCCCCCCCAGATTTTACTGGCTGGAATCGCCCCTGCAACCAACTCCTACTAAATTCCATATCAGATTGCACCAATCGATCAGCCCAATCGTACTAATCGATAAAGAGTCCGAATAGCAAATCCTGGAACTGGCACTTCAGAAGGTTACAGTAGGTGCGGTTTTTAGTAGCATTCTTTGCGCGTGGGCAGTCACATGATGCCACAGGCATTTCACACCTGTCATCAAAGTGCATAGAGAAGCAAAGTTTGAACGCAGGCGGGTAAATGGGAAGTAGACAGAGCTGTGAGAGAATTTGCAGGGAAAGGTAAGGTTAATTAATGATTAATTGGGTAATCCGGACTTTCTATCGATTAGTACGATTGGGCTGATCGAATAGTGCAATCCGATATGGAATTTAGTAGGAATTGGTTGTCACCCTAAACGGCAAATTCCCCACATAAATGTGTTTGCCAATGTTGCGCAAAAGTAGGAAAATTTAAGAAAAATTTTCTGTAACTTGGCTGTCAAAAGGGAGGCTGCGCTCCCAATCCTAGGTTGGCAAGGGGAGTTGTGCCCCCGAGCCCTTCTTGACTACAGCCCTGCTTCCACAGCGAAGTAACGAGTCCCGGGAGCATCAGGCAGCGTTTACACGGGGCCGACCGAATATTTGGTCCTTTGGAAGTAGGCCGGTCAAGTTCGCGAACAGCCCCGTGTGAACGGCTTTGGCCAGCCGAATATTTGCACAGTACCACAAAGAGGATGTAAATATGCGATCAAAAGGCCTTTAGTAAATGACAGATTGTTTTTAATAAGTTTTCGCTCCAAGAAAGTTACTATTAGTTTGCCATTGTACGTTTCTCAACCTGTAATGGGTAAATAGAAGCATAGATGAATGATGTCGTGCACTAATTTAAATTCTGATGTCGGTTTTGAATGTAATAGCAAATGTAGTAGGTACTGCTTCGATGGTTACTATACCCTCAGATAACTTCCATCATACGCTGTCCTCAGCCAAAATGAAATTCATTTCACTTTCTTTTTCTTTTGTAAGCCAGTTTCTCACGTTTGCAAACTCGTCTGATTGAATGAGAAGTAGATTTGGCACAATTCATACTATACGCATGTCATGAACTTGACTGACCGGCCCCGTGTGAACGCAATGCCTAAGCGACCGTTTTTTTGGTCGGCTGCGTAACCGACCTAATATTTGGCCGCTCAAATATTCGGCCGGCCCCGTGTAAACGTAGCCTCAGACTTGCTAGGATCCGTGTGAACAGAATGGCTTGTGTAAACAGAAAGGCTAACTGAGACAAAAATTAAACCGATGTACAGCGAATTCGTGTCAACAGATCCTGACAATCCCAGTTTTGATTGGAGAACAAAAGGGCTCGGCCGGGGGAGAAACCTCTACTCAACTCATGTTGTGTTGTTCTTAATCCTCAGTCCGAGATCAAATCCGAAACTAGTAGGAAGTGGAAGGGCAGACGTTTGCAACTAAGCAAAGCTTTGCAATATATGTGGTAAGTGAATGTTATATTATTATGACCGTAAGATAGTGCCACAAATACCGTTCGATGATTACACGATTGTCATTCTTGCGAAATGAACAGGTACAATGATTGTTCAGTGCTTGCGGTAAACGAAAGTCTTCGTGATACCTGAGCCCTGAAATATTAACGATTTCTCCACTACACATTTTTACATCGAAACGTACCACCTCACAATAGTTTCTTGCAATCTTACCGCTACCAAACGTGTTTAAATGCAAACAATGCTTCCCTAATGATTTCAGTCCGAGTTTCTTGTAGACTTCTTCTGAAATGTAGCTTCGCTGACTACCGTTGTCCAGCAAGATGCGTACTTCCAGTCGTTTTCCACTCTCACGATTGCATACGACAGCTTTGGCAGTTTGTAACAACACACTGGCACCTTTCTTTCCGATCGAAGTTGTTGTTAGGGACGAAGCTTCCATTTTTTCAGGCTGCTTCACTTCCTGCGTAGATTTGGTAGGGTGGTTTTTCCCATTGCAGTTAGTGCAACGCTTGAACTTTCTGCACTGTCGTGCTGTGTGTCCAGTGGTGATTTCTAAAAATTTTAATAAGGTGGGCTCTAGACACAACGGCGCCCAAAGTTTGGGTATGGCCCAGCTACAATCACGCCCATATTTTCAAAGATGGAAACATGATAATTTAGTTTAATTCTGATATAGTATAATTAACAATAGGAAATGCCTCAAGAACCATATAGAAGTGCACAATTGATCATAGCTCTTAAGAAGCAAGGCCAATACACTCTGAAAAGCCAAGCCAATGTAAAATGTTTAGGGGGCTGAGCCCCCCAAAATAAGCAGAAATTTTTACAAGAGAGGCTCCGCCCCCTGAACCCCCTAGAAATCACCCCTGTGTGTGTCCCTCACGCAAGCAAATAAAGCAGCCCCAATGCTTCTTCAACAGCGCTCTCTTTGCCAAAACATCATGTTCCTTCGTACAATCCACCGTCGAGTGGTTGCCATCGCAATAGCAGCAACTTTGTCTTTAACGTAACTCCCCTTTGCTAAGAGTTAGGGTTTTTGAAAGGGTTAGGGTTTCTGGAGGGTGGTTGGGCGGATGTCAAGATTAGTCATCAATCATTTTCCAAACAATTTGTACATCAAAGGAAAGTACCCACCAAGCTTTTTAAAAATATGGAAAAAAATTTACGGTTTACCATATGGTTACGAACTTATAACACAAAATACCTTCCAAAACAACGCATGTTTTACCATATTTGGGCAATTTCATAATGGCGGAAGTAAGAAAACTAACGCTAACCTTGATGGCTAATCTTGACATCGGCCGATGCCCATACCAATGTTTGCAGCCATGGCTTTCTATGTAGATGATGGCAACCATTCTTTTGAGAATTTATTATTTTCGGCCAATTTTTCAGAAAGACATACGACAGTAAATCGTACTGGGCACAATATCAGTGCTCCACATCAGTGGCGGACACTTCTGGGGCGGGGGGTGGGCAAGGGGGCTACCGCCTCCCATTAATTTCATACTTGCAAAATGTAACAAAGACAAAGAGGCAGATTAACTATTTGCAGTGGCATACAGACAAGATCGGCGCAACTTTTTTTTTGTTCTACGTCGTCAAAATTCGACGAAAGCATTTTAGGGGTTGAGTTTTCCTTTTCAGCATAAAGATCAGTGAAGAAAGTAACCTACATCCTATTTTCTAGAAGGGCGTTTTCCAACGTTCTACAGGGCGTGATCTCCATAATTTTTTTCTGGGCAAGCCCCAAACCCCCAGTTTTCTCCTACTTTATTTATATGGTTTTAGGTTAATGTTCCAGCAAATGCTATACATGACATGCACCTTGATTTTCATGAAAAGTACGTTCCCCAAAAAAGGAAAGTCATTCACAGATTATACGTAGTGTGATTTATGGGCGTGCCCCTTTTACAACCCAGCCCCCACTTTTCAGGTGCTTCCTACTCTCAGGTGCCAAATAAACGTCCCCCCGCTTATCACTTTTTCACTTTTTTCCAACCCCCCAGACCTTATTAGGATCCCCCGTTTATTAATTTTGAGGAAATTGACTTTTTTTACAAACCTGCAAACTGAAAATATACCTACTGCGCATGCTCTTAGATTCCCTTTCGGGAATACCCTTTAGCTCATGAACTTCAAGGATGCTTATTCCCAAAAAGTGTTGCAATACGCATGCGAGTACTTCGTGCTATACGCGTGGATCTGGACTATCGTGCGATTTCCTGTTCAGCTCGACCTACAAGCATACGCATCGCAGGGTGTCCAAAGCAACCCTTGCAATCAAATGCAGGGTGCTCGGTTTAGTGCGAATGAGATCGAAGATACGCTGCACAAGAAAAATGTATTTTCGTGCGAATTGACATCGAAGACAACAATTGGAAAAATTATGGTCGTGCTGGGCATGACAAGCATGACCCTTAACTTCACCACTGTATGAAGTCAAAAGCTGAAAAAATTGATGATGGCTTCCACAAACTTATTGCCTATTTCCACCAGCACCATTTCTACAGAAAATGGGGTAACTTGTACCACCTTATGCTATGGAATATAATGAGAATAATGAGTCACAAAACCTTGAATGTCGTTTAGTTTAATTTTGAAATATATGAAAGTGATTTCATGTGCAGTTAAACAACCTTCACAGTACAGCAGGGTCTTTCGGTTTTGTTTTAGAAATGGAAGCCTACGGAAAAACTCTAGCCCATGATTCCAGTGAATCGAGGAACCCCTGTGTACATATGGGTGACCAACAAACCCTGGAAACCTGGAAGACCCTGAAAAACCCTGGATTTTCTTTGCCCTTGGAAAAATACCTTGGAAAACCCTAAAATTGTAGCCCACCCCTGAAAAAGTGTTCACCAAAAAAGTGTCCATCAATATTTGGCCTTGCAGTGCTGTTACATTTTTGTAATCCCTTGCGGTAGTGGAGTAGGATCTATGAGGGCGTAGGGAAAAATGGCAGACTATGTCATGTGACAACCTGCCTCGTTTTCCAACAAGGAAACGAAGTTTCAATTAAAACAAAGAACAGACTGTGGATAGGCCCATAGGCATTGAGGGCACGGG
Organism: Cassiopea andromeda; assembly: GCA_018155075.1. Classification (NCBI taxonomy): domain Eukaryota; kingdom Metazoa; phylum Cnidaria; class Scyphozoa; order Rhizostomeae; family Cassiopeidae; genus Cassiopea; species Cassiopea andromeda. Next base: position 1,784,692 of record WIPJ01001849.1, read on the forward strand.
TAGTACAGTGGAGCGAGGCAGAGTTGGAGGTCTAGAGGTGCACCCCCAGAATACCTGTAAGGCCACACCCTCTTGAATGTCAGAGCGCCTGTTTGCAAAATATAGTTGCATTTACTGTTTGTCTTTATGCTGAGAAGGAAAAACTAGCATTTCTAGTTTTTCTTCGTAGAATTAGACTTTATAGAAAAGTTTTATTTGAAATATAACTTTCTTATTACGAGCGATCCCTATCTCATAAATGCTATAGGAAAAACGTTTGAAAACTTAGCACCCGGCAAAACGTGTTTGAGGCTCATGCATTTAGTTGGCCGGATGACACCCAAGAATTCCTTATCTATAGTGTCCTGTTGTCTCTGTTGTCAGTGGTGCATTTACCCATGGGCACACTGAGCATGTGCCTTAGGGCGCCATAGAATTCTTGAAATTTGGGGGCCCCGAGGTAAAGCTTGAAAATCCTTTGAAGCGCTATTGATTTTAGTCTTCAGTTTGAAGTGAGTTCCAACTTTTTCGGACTAGGGTATTGTTGTTGGGGGCAGGTGGCAAGGATCGATTTCTTTTTATCGTATTGAAATGTATATTATGTGAGTTCTTTTGTTGAGTTTTTATCACCAATTAAGCATATAGCCAGTGGGTGTAGTTTCCTCCTTTTGGAGAATAGAGCACTTTCACTCTTTTACTGGACAGTTTCTTTGTGTACAGTTTGCAAATTTGTCAATTGTGCAATAACAATGTGCACTTTGAAATTTGTCAATTTACATATTGCTGTTGTCTTCTCTACAGAGTATTTACGAAGCATAAATTGAAGTTTTCTGCTTCCGATCAAATAAGAAATTAGCACATCTCCTAACTTGCAAAGGATAATTTTCCGATATTATAGAAAACACAGTTCTAAAATTTTTCTCTGTGGGCAAGCCAACAGACCCTAATTGTCCTGTACATTATGAAAAAATATTGTAGTATATAGTTGTTGTTGTTTTATGTGTTACAAGTTTTCGACTCTCAAATTTAACTGCTACATCTTTGCACACGTGACAATCGATTTTGGTATACCGTAAGGGGCTCCAATCAACATTATGCCCAGGGCCACAATAAAATTAAATGCGGCCCTGCCTTTTGTAACAATTCACTCTTTGCTAGATACTAGTGTTGGAGGTAAGAATAACCCAAGTTGTAGCTTTATTGTCAATTTAGATCTCACTGCTGCCTGTCAATAGTCCTCTAGTCTTGTCGCTCAGTATTCAAAATTTCTTCTTACTGGGTGACATTTTTTGGTGTACTGGGCGACATTTGGTCACCCAGTCATACAGTTAAAATCTGCTATAATGTGTAGATAAAGAGCTTCCTGGGCGATTGGGAAATTTTTGTTTCCTGAATGTGTTCCATGTAGCTAGTGTTGAATATTTGGGTAAACTTTCTCTTCCTAGGTGTCCTGACATGAGGTTGTTTTGCTTCTAACTTTGGCGTACTGCGTTCTTTTTTCATTGTTAATGTTCAAAATTCGATAAAGTCTGATTGAGGGACCAGCCGTTCCTTCTTAGTACTAAAGCCAATCATGAAAGCAATTACAGTCTATTCTGAAAAGGAACGTTTTGCGATATTTTAGAGTGTGCTTCCTCAACAAATTTTTCTGGAGTTAAGCCCCCAGACCCTCATCTTCCTATGGAATGCATATGAAAAAGAACGTTTTTTCACATTCTTTTTCATCCATTGGCAGAGATTTGTAACAAACAAAGGCTCTCTAAATGGGCGTCTAAATGTTTGCCCTCCCCCCTCCAATTCAGTTCAGCTGTCTACAAGCCTGAATATGGGTGGGTACAACCAGATCTATACGTGATAATAATTCTTTTCGAGAACATACTCGAAAATCTCCTGTAAAACTTTGGAGATTTAGCAGAAAACCCCTGGAAAACCCTGGGAAAAACTTTCATTTTATTTTTGGCCATCCTGTTGCATTGTTGCACAGGAGAAGTAAAAATTATTGTCGACCTTAGCATTCGTGTAACTTCTGTTCACTGTTTAGATACTTCTTTTTTCTGCTCTTCAAAAGTTCAATTGGTACAAGGTACCACAGTATGTGATTACTTTAGAAGCTAAGAGATTCTAGCTGCTGGTCCATGTTGTCCCAAACTGTGGTTACTGGTACCAGCAAGGTATTTTTTAAATACAGGAAATATGGCACACCTTAAGTTTGCAAATCCATTTGGTCATAAAGTACTAAATTTCTTCCATCTTTCTATGAACCAAAAGCAAATGAAAAGTAATTGGGAAAAATAATATAGGTAAGCAAAGCTGAAAAGTGGTCCAAGCAACCCCAGATTACGGTACTGAACATCCTATGGCTATTCCGGGTACACTATCAGAAATGATCAATCTATAGGCACAGTCAGGGCCATGGGTAGAAATTTTCTGTGGGGAGGTATCGGATCCTGTTTTAAGATATTTCGTGCCTTAATGTGCAACTTGCAGGAAAATTATTTTCGCAAATGGGCCTTCTCAAGCTTAATGGAAATGCCACACACCGAAAAATTCTTTTAAAAGACAGATATTTCTGACAAAAGATACCCTCTTGCTTCACCCAAAAGTATTTTTTAGAAAATATGTCGAAAGGTGTACGCAGCGGCGTAAATTGCATACCTTTCCAAGGAAGTTATTTGTCCTGGCCTTGCAAATTGGAATAACGGGGTGGGGAGAACTGTTAGGGGGGTTATTCAAAAAGTACGTAACGGTTGGGTGTGGCTGGATGTGCACTATTTTTATGACAAACTGGTACGGAAAATATAGGGGGTGAGGGGTGTACATTATTTTCCTTACGTAACACTAAACATTTATTACAATAGCTCTACTTCTTCACTTTCTGATGAAAATGTTCAAAAAATACTCATATAAACAAAGAGGTTAAGACCTTATTGACCTTGAATCTGTCATTATTCCTAATCGTTCTTTAATTTCAGCGATTTTGAGCTATTATCTTTTGCTATACTGCACCAAGCTATATTTTTCACGTAGATAGAATCTGGTTTTGGGGGTGGGGGTCTCATACCAGAATCTTACGTAACAAAGAAGGTGTATCAGCTCGCATCTGACAAGCTGTTACATAGGAGGGGGAGGGGTGGGGAAGTCAGAATTGCATGAAAGCGCCTTTCCAGACCAGCATTAAGTGCGAATGCCAATAGAACTTCACGCCAAATTTATTATTTTCTTAGATAAGCTGCAAAAAGCGCAAGCCGGTTGCCTGTTAGCCTTGAATTTTGTTTTATTTCCTGGGCTAGCAGTGCTTTTCTCTGGTAAGGTTTCTCGAACAGTTCCATGTCTTGAAAAAAACCGTTTTAAGAATAAATTGTTTTCATTGATATTTCCTTGAATCTGGTTTACGTTTTATTCATTTACGAAGTGCAAAATCACTATCCTTCCTTTCCTCACCAAGAAAATGTGCTGAGAAATTCTGAAGTTCTGCTCTACCAGCATACCAACGTTATTATGGTGTGGAGGAGCTAGGGTGTGAACTAGAGACACTAGGAAAATTATTAAAAGGAGAGAAAATGGTGAAAGACTTGGATTAAGAAACTAGTGGAAGTTGTTGTTGGAATTTAGAGTTAATGTACTTGAAGTGTGCAAGTATATCAATTTTATTTTGTTTATCCTGTACCGTAAAGCTATGCTGGGTTCATTACAGTAGCAAATATATTAGAGCAACAGCAACAGCATATAATTTGCTCTAATAAGAAATTGAGACCGTCCCATGCTAGCATTTTTTGTTATCCTACACGCCAAATTTAATTGAAACTGAAGTTCTTTGAATAGTGAATTTCACGACAAGTCATTATACATTAGAGAATGTCCTTGATTTTTCTTTGAAAATTTCGTTTTATTTCTCTATGATCAGCAAAATATCCTTACAAAAAGAAATTTCCTTGAAATTGGAAACACTGTGGTGCAGAGAAATCCGAAAGACCCAATGTTAATGTCATTGTGGGCTTTCCTAGATAGCAAATGCTTTTTCATTCAGATTTTACAAAGATTTGACAGATTTTCATATTTCTTAGATTTTCAGGATTATTGAGCTCTTTTGAGATTTTTTGAATATTTTGCACAATTTCATATTTTTTGAAGATTTTCGAGATAGTCAAAAGATTTTTCGAGAAATGAAGGATTTGTTTGATAATTTACTATTTTATGAATATTTGCTAAAGCCTTAGAGCTGTTATAGAAGCTTGAAAGAGTTCTAAAGATTTTTGAGGCTAAAGGTTTTCCAAGATTTTTCAGATACTTCAAAGATTTTACAGATTCTACGTCAACATGTGTGATTTTTACAGTGATTTCCCCCTGCTCTGTTTATTCTAACTATTTCTTGTACACACATACATACATACATAGATAAATAATCTACGTCATAACGCTGGATAGTCTACTATGTGTCAGCTAATGCTGATGTGGACCTGCTTCTACTCTAACAGTAATATTATATTTTTTTTAGTAAGTAATGCCGGGGAAAGGCCGTAGAGCCTATAACAAAGCCCCGACAAAGGAAAAACTGAGAAAGTGAGGGGAAGTTTACGTAGAAAGGGAGACAAGATCAAGTTTGTTGATGTTAGATTTAAAAGATGACAAATTGTAGGATTCAAGGAAAGTAGTGGGTGGCAACATAGGCCTAACATGTAAATTTGGCTGTCTGGTCAAGACTTGAAATCTTACAGAATATTGATTCAAAAGGAAAAATTACATGGGTTTGGTAAATGCACCATAAATCTGAAGTAACAAAGCCTAAGTGTGTCAGTAATAGGTAAGTTAACATAAGATATGAAGTTTTACAATACTGCAAACTGTATTTATGAGGCCAGCGACGCCCGAATGATAGTTCGGGACATTTTGGTTCCACCCGTTAACAGGGTCTATATTTATACAGCCATATGAATAGTACTTTTTCTGATCGTAGAGCCCCCGCTGTACAATATCATTTTCACGTGATATAGATGATAGGACTTTGCAGTTGTTTATGTCAATATACGATGATTCTTTTTACATCGCATTGATCTATTACAGGAGTGGCCAACCCGTGAACTTTGTTTTTTTATCTGTGTTTACTTCGCTCGAGTACAGTGAGGTACAGGAAGGAATTGGAGTGATGTTCTTATGTGCCCTGTGTCCAGATACGTTTGTTTATAAGAAGCCTACAATTTAAGAAACTTTTAGAACTGCAATAAAGCAGCTAAGAAACTTTGCACAAATAGCAAATTGCAATCGTTGCCTGGTTGAACGTAAAGTTGTACCAAAGCAATGTGAATATGACATGGCTTTAGAATTTAACTCGTACTGACGCACTTTGTTTGTTGTAGGACAAGCAGTTTGCTACATTCACCTTCTACGTACGCTTTCACAGCAATTTAGATCGCTAAATTATGAAACTTGTAAGAAACTTTTAGAACTAGTGTGGCCAAATATTAACAAACTTTTAGTACTAGGCCATGAGCTAGGTTTCTTATTGAAAAACGTGTATGTATGATATTTTAATGTCTCTGTGTACGCTGGATTTAGAAGCAAGATAAAGAATGGGGAAATACATTTTTTCCCACCAACATACTCTAGAGCACCGAATAATCGAGCCTTCCCTATTATTATTTTTTGAATTTTTTCGAGCCCCCAGCTTTTACTCCAGCCTCCCTTTATTGAAATTTAGAGAATCTGAAATCAGGTCTCAGAGAATCAGTTCTCTGCAGTGCGCAACCAAATAGACACCGCGTTCAGAAGTTCAACAGTGTAAAAAAGCAAATTACATATGGATTGCTATGTTCGTTTGAAATATTTACTGGCACCAACCAGTGTTTTCTATTTTTAATCCCAACTATTTTGCTACATCTCCTTTATTCCACCCCTCCTTTATTGATTTTACAAAATTTTCCATCCCCCGATTATTACCATCCTCCCGATTATTCTACTCTTTAGAGTACCGTAATTACTCGGAAAACCGCCGCCCTGGAATAAGCACCGTACCGTAATAAATTTCAGACTAAGACTATCGCTGTTTCAATAGTGCTGGTTGTTTTTTAAAATGACATGCAAAGCATTAAACACAACCCAATAAGTCAGTAAATGTTTACTTTGTTATTTCATAAGCTTTGAAAGGACGCACACTCATTTACATTGTGTTGCAGTTCTAAGTGACTGTGTTAGCCTTATTTTCATCATGTACTAGTTCATTGAGAAGGTATAATGTGTTGTTTAAAATAATTTTTTTCTTTCTTTGAAAATATGTGTCCCATTCGAATAAACGCTGCATTGTAAAGAACGAGGAAAAATAAGCGCCGCGGTACTATTCGAGTTCTTATGGTAATCAATCCGGAA
>WIPJ01001849.1:1795151-1818219 GCA_018155075.1 Cassiopea andromeda
AAAAACAGGAAATATAGTCACTTGCCGCGAGCAACAAGCATAGGCACCGCCATTACGCATACCCTACTTACAATTTTTAGCAATACAAAATCAATATTCTAAAGGCAAAATAATTAGAAAATACGCACGTATGCTGAAACGAAATAAACAAGATGAGTAATAAAAAGCGCGAGACATAGCGCGGGTCAGTGGAAACCCCGAAACTTGGCAATGAACTAGACTTCTTGTTGGATATATAATAGCCTTGAATCAACCAAATATTTACACTAATTACATAAATCTTGTTTTGCTTTGAAGCTCTTACCTTAACTTCGTAGCATTAAACTACTGGCTGTGTACTCTTAATCTGAACTCGTAACTCTTAACTCGAAGCGAATACCATGCTAAATATACTATGAATTGTGGTATTCGCTTCGAGTGCTACACTTGACAAAATTTCAACCACTATGCATTGTGCAAGTGTGTCTTAGATGGAAAGAATTTCTGGACTATTCCACATTTTGTTTGTACGGCAAATGATATAAAGAAGGAACTTCGACCAAGCATGATAAATATCGCTATTATACACAGTGTCTTATATAAAAAAATTGCACAAGACGCATGAAATGAAGCCTTAATTAACAATGAAACAGAGTATAACGAAATGATGCTGTTTTCACAAGCTTGTAATTTGCTATTGAAGAGATATTTTCGGAGGGCAAATTCTTGAAAGATTTCGGGGCGTTTTATGACGTCATCTGAATAGCTAAATGGAAGGAGAATGAAAGCATGGGAGATCAACGTAGACAGATGCTCCAGAACTTGCTCTAAAATAGTTTGCTAAGATTTGTGATGCAGAATTGTGACGCCAGGTGTAACGACCCTCTTCTAAGTAAGGCTTACAAACTGCTAGAACATGAAGAAGTGTTTCGGGTAAATGACAGAAAGAGCATTCTGAGGATCGTGGAAATTCCATTCTTGAGTTTGCTACGAGTGGAAAATGAGTTTTTGTGGTACTTAATTTATATCTAGTCTATTATTTGTATATGAGGTGATGAGCTACAGCTACAATACTTCCTTGTTATTGTAAAATGCAAAATGCTGACTGCTAATCCGTTGCATAGAACGTGTATTAGCACTGAGTTATGGTCTTTAGCGGTATCATTGTTTAGCTCTACTCAATTTTCTCAAGAATTCCCACTTGTATATTGTTTTGTTGAAATCGGCACTTTCACATTTCTTAGACTATCGTGATATAGCATTAGTTTTGAAAACAAGGATTGCAAAGAGGTGGATCACTAGGGGGTGTTCAATAATTACGTCGCGCTAAAATTGTCACTTTTGAACCACCCACTCCTCATTACACCCCCCTCACGATGCACAACAGCCCGATGTAAAACGACGTTTTTGAAGCAGTACAGGGAGATGGGAAGAAGTTTTTTGCTGTGCTTTTTTGAACTACAGCAACAGCAATAACTGCCAATATGGAATTTTTAAAGCAACAGTCAAGAATGAATAGCACATAAGTAATAGTTGCTTGTCCAAACTGGTCCCATATCAACATCATTTTATACAAGGTATCCTCTTCTATAATGGACTTCTCGAATATCACCTTCCTATACATTACAGATCAAGTGAAAACATATTTTTCGACATCGAGCAAAAGCCTTGGTGTAGTTGAATGAAAATTAAGCTGAATATAAACATTTGAAATCAGGACTAAGGCCTGGTTTAAAGGTCACATTTCTGCCGCATCGAATTAAATTCAATGCAATTCGACAGTAACACGGCAAAATGCGACAGTGTATTTAAACGTCGAATAGAATTTGTCGCATCAAATCAAATGTGGCGCTAATTACTTTCACATATGCTCTTTATGCAATTATCATACAGCTTTGTTGTCGAGTAATTTTGGCGGGCATTTAGTAAAATTTCCTTCTTACGCGTACAACACAAAATTCGAAACATGAATTCAGAAGCTTACAATAACGACGACGTGGATTACGTATCGGGAAACGAAGACGAACGAGAACAAAATAGTCTCAGTGAAAACGAAGAGAGGGACTCATTAAGTGTTCAAGACGATGATGCTCTTTTGAAAGTGATTAGTCCCAAGGCCAAACTGAATAGGAAACTGAAAATATCTGGTTGCAAGTCAACGTGGCATGAGGAGATAACAAATGATTTGTGACTGTTTCTTTTTTCTTTTCTTTTCTTGTTGATGCTAATTTCGTCCATGAACTCAATAAATTTTTACCCATTTTCGCATGTATCCGAGCAAGAGGAAACGGGTCCTTACTTCAATTCTGAATAACAGACATGGAAAATTGAAAGTTGTGGTTTTTATTAGTCAGAATATCTGTGCATGGGGGAGGATGCGTTCCTACAGCCTCTTCATGTCTCAGTTCTACCATGCTACTTTTTTATAGTATTCCACTGTTCTCCCCACGACTTGTCATTCTATTTATTTAAAGAGGACCTGGCTCATGCTGCGTACAACGTTCATATAACAAAATTTGTGAAGCAAGAGTGAAGCAAGGGTGATGCAGAAGCAGAAATGAAGCAAGGTTATCAAGTTTTTTTGATATCCTTGCTTCAACGCATGCTTCATGCTTCACTCTTGCCTCACTTGCTTCACGGCTGTTCACGCGCGACTTGCTTCTGCGTCTGCGTCTGCATCTGCGTCTGCTTCTACTTCAGAAGTGTGAACCAGGCTTTTATATAAAGCTAACACAAAATAAACAGTTGAAAATGGAACTAGTGTTGGCCGGAAGTGCAATTCAGTGCAACTGCTAAATCCAAGGAAGTAGGAATATAAATAATGTAATCAATTTATTTATAGTTAGCTTACACATAGCTAAAAGGTAATTTACACCTACTGAAAAGGCTCAAAGAAAACAAAATGTATTATTACAGAATAGTGTCATAAAAGCTAAAAACAAAATATTTGCATCATTGAGAAAGTAATAAACTATATATTAATTGTAATGGAAAATAAGTAGTTCTAAGTCAAGAAGCCAACTTGCGCTACATATTGTCTGCATATTCTATAGGGGCAAGTTTGCTTTATAACGTTTTTGAATTCATCTATAGTTATGGAATTCTTAGCTTCATCTGGCACTGTAAGTTACAATGTAAGCCATCACAAAAACACTGCACTCTGTATTCCATAGGATATTGTCTTATTTCGTGGTAACTCTAAGCTATTCATTCCTAAATTATATGAGTTTTTTTTTGGCGCAAAGATTCTTTTCATAAAGCAAGGGCTTAGGCCTAAATTTGACTTGTATATTTCTGACATTGATAGTTGTAAGTTCCTCTGATGGATTGACACTGAGTTGTCTTTTTGCAGTAGTTCAGGAAAGTTAAACGATGTATCATGATATATAATGAGCAGGGCCTTTTCATGAATACCATTTATTCTGTTGTTCATTCGTCTGTCAGAAAATATCAAAATTAGGGGGCAGTAGGTAAATTGAGATAGTAAGAAAGCCTTCATAATTTGCCTTAATTTGTCCCTATCAAAGTAATTAGAGATCCGAGATAGGGCGTGCAGCTTCTGATTAGTCTTCTTATATAAGGCTGCTACGTGTGATTTAAAAGTAAGCTTTTTATCAATAATTACTCCCAAGAAGTTTTTCTTCTTTACTTTCAGTTATTACCTCTTCCCCAATTTTAAAGGAAAGTCTTTCTCTACTTTTACCAGAAATGAGCAGATGACATTTCTCAGCATTCAGTTTCATGCAGTTATTATCAAACCATACAGCACTGTTATAGATAGCAGTTTCGAATTTTCGAATGACATCTACAGCGCTAGTCTTGTGTGCATAGTATGTTATGTCGTCTGCGTAGATGCACACTTCAGTGTCACCCTTAATTATAAATAGATCGTTTATGTAAATGTTGAAGAAGAGGAGTCCTAGTACAGATCCCTGGGGCATACCTTGAATTGCTGTTCTCCATGAGCTAAATGATCCATTCATCTTTCTCTTTGCCTTCTTCCATGCAATTAGTCATGCATCAATGTCAGCGTTTCTTTTCCAAGACCATAAGCTCCCAATCAAGAGATCATGGTTTATGCAATCGAAAGCCTTCGGTACATCTATTAATACAGCGCCAGTAGTTTCTCCACGATTCACTGCCCTTTTGGTGCACTCAACAAATCTGAGAAGGGCGTGTCGAGTGCTATAATTTTTGCGAAAACCACAAAGGCTTGAGGAGAGAAAACTGCTTACGAATAGCTTTATCTGATTTTCGAGTATTTTCTCAAGAATTTTTGAAATGCTGGGGAGACATGTTATTGGCCTGTAATTTTTTTTTAATGATGCATCGTCATTCTTATGTAAGGCCATAATGTCGCCAGGAAGTAGTCAAAAAGTTAAGTTCATATGCGAGATTCACCATCGTTAGTAAAAGAGACAAATTTTTTAAGCTGCAAAGGGCGCCTTACCAACAGTTTTGTGACAATCCTGAGGGACAACTGCCCCCTGTACTCCACATTCAAATGGCTGTAATGTTATCCTAATAATAAAAGCGGATTGCCTTACTGGTGTCATATTAGGGCATCTGGTTTCTTGACTAGCAGGGAACTACAACTCTGAGAACTAGCACCATGAATATCTCTAATCCACAGTTTCCAAACCTATTTTATATCGCGGCACACTATTGAGCTCTTTGAATATTTGCGACACACCTATCACAAAACACGAACAATTTCTATTCGATATGCCAACTTTCGATATGCTAACTTTCAACTGTTTAATGGAAATTGGAATCACCTGAAATAAATTCAAAAATGAAATCTCTTCGCAGCACACCAATAATCATTCCGCGGCACGGTGGTTGGGAACCACTGCTCTAATCGATTCAGACATTTGTAGTATTTGCCTGTCTCGCCACGAGGGCACTGTTTCAACATCAACATCATCACGTTTAGTTCTCATCTTGACAGAGTCGAGCCCTGGTTACGGAGCATCGTGATTGACTAAGAGAAATTGATCTCTGGTCAGAGCGATGTTTCATTGGGTGAAATGGAACATTTTACTCTCACTAGGGCACGTGGCAAAATTGTGTATGAAATAGAGAAATCTGATTGGATCCAGGGTAGTTGAGCCTCTGTACATTACAGACCCACTGGGGCTCGGAATGAATGCGGCTTTTGATAGAAAAGCTGAATAGCGATTTGGTGAGCATATCCCCAATAAACTGATTGGATAATGCTTTCTTCGTGGTCCTCAAAAGACACCTGGTAACTCTGAAGTGGTTATTCTGGGAAAAGAGTGAAATAAGCAGCGATATGGCTTTATCAGCAATTGTCAATAAGGAATAATTCTGGTTATTTCTTTTGATAATTCAGTCAGCTATTTAGGATTGAAAATCTGACCAGTGCTCAAGCCTTGGCAGTCCTGGTTTGGATCCGCCGCTGCATTATCTAATACCTACTAATGTCAGGAGACTGAGGCACCTATACTTTGACTTGAAGCAGGCTGTTTACTTCGCAAATCTATCCTTTATGACTTTCATCGAGAAGCACGTCGGAGCCGGAAGGGGGGATGGGGGCTGCAGCCCCCCATAGTTTTTGCTAGTGTATGGTGCCAACAATAGGTCGCCTATCATATCTAAGAAAGAATGTATTTTGATATTCAGAAAGATAGCTTTCTTGCAGTCTGCGGATGAACTTACAAAAGTTACAGGAGCTCCGTCCCTGACCCTTATTTTCACTTCCAATAGGAGCTTGCCGTTGATACCCAGCCTTTTCTTCTCCGCTAAAGATCAGCTTGCTCCCTAGCTCCTTTAACAAATTCTATTGTGAGTTTCATAAGTATATGTTTCAAATAGATGTTCAATATCTAGATAATCCTTGTTTTTGACATTTGCACTAGCGACAAACACAGACAGAAAAAAGTTAAAGGAAAATGGGTTGAAATTCAACATCATATAAATGGATATTAAAAGATACATGCTAGCCAGACTTATTTTTAGTAGCTACTTCTTTTAGTAGCTAGTACTAAGGTACTGTGGATTCAACATAATTTGGTGTATCCTCCCTAGCTGGGATATCTGCACAAAAAAGGTTTTCTTATGCATGGTTTCATATGGGAGCGAAATTTGCTTTATTGCTCGGAAGTCGGCTATTTCTGAATGGGCTTATGGTTACGAAAAGCCCCAAGCAGATCAAAAAGCAACCGTTCCAACCTTTCTCAAGTAAAAATCAAATATACTAAAGAGTGAAAAAGTTCAATGCATTCTTTTGTATAAATGGATATTTGCCAATTACAAACTGTTTCTTAAACACAGTACTAGAGTTTTTTAATTTGTTACTAGCCGTGTAGTAGTTCCTTATAAATCAGTTTGTAGATGTGACCTGTCTGCTTCATATTTCAGTATGGTGACCTATCTTCACAAAAGTTTTTCCTTTCTTGCATTTTAAGACTTCATTTTATTTGAGAACAGACTTTAGATTGCATTTTTTTATTTTCAACTGTGAATTCAACTTAAGGTTAGGATTCAAAATTCACTTTCAATTTGGAATTTCATTTTGACATGCATTTTCAATTTCACTTTCACTTTCGTTTTCATTTTGATAATTCAATTTTTTCGAACAGCCCAAAGTTATCAGCCTCGCATTCGCGTTAAAAAAAACAGACGGCCTTAGGTGATTGAATACCTAAACTGGGATATCTTTTATAAAACTGTGTAACTTGTGAGAGCAAATAGAGGAACCGTTTATAGGGACTTGAGTCTCAAAACTCCAAAAAGTATCCTTAAATGGACAAAATTTTGTGGTATTGTTGATTAAAACTATGGAATAGCCTACCAGCAGAGGTATTAAAACATCTACTTTCGGAACTTTTCTCACTTTCATCCAATAAGTTTACATTTTACTTCCTCTTTTTAGTTTTCTAAATTTAGCCACTGTGTATAGCGTACACCTCTAATTTTCAATCAAACATTGGTTCAAATCATTTCTGACATTTTTCTACTCAGAGAAAGGAGTGTAACCAACGAACGTTGTTGAGCATGTGAGACCATGATAAAAGACATTTATCATTAATGTAAAGTAAGCTATGGCTTGACATTTTCGATTTTGTTTAGCTATATCTTCGGCTATTACGCTATTTCGCAAGTAATATACCAGCACATCTGAGCATATAACCCGAGACCTCGTTTATAACGTGCTCCCAAAATTTGATTCTTTTTAGGTAGAATATTTTGTGCGTTATACTCAAATAAATACGGCATCTACTTTTATATCTATTTATGCTCGTTTCAGGCAATGCTTATTAGACTAGCATTATATTATATTATATTACGTTTATACTATACTATAGTATAGTATATTATATTTTGTAGCACTATATTATATTACTTATTGTTAGATTATATTGTAATCAGGTTTTTATAACACCTCTGTAGTGCCCTTGAAAAACAGCATTTGCTGAAGGGCTACCCTCTTTAGATATCTGAAATAAAATGAATGAATGAATTGTTTCTTTAGATTCCTGTGCAACCAAAAATGTCTGCATTTGTTATCAATAACCCTAGTGCCGGTGATGCAAAGTTTGCTGGAACATACAATGGCCCAGATACAACCTTCAAGCAGTATTCATCAACAAAATCTTGCAACACGAAGAAAACATTGATTGTTGTAGCAATTGTTTTCATAATTCTACTGATAGTTGGAGCCGTACTGTTATATTATTTTCTTAAGAAAGACACAGAAAGTTCTGCTTTCTCCTCAACTCCACCACAATTTAAAGGTATTCTGTACTATCATTGCTGTTACATTTTTATTTCGTTATGCTATTATATACTGTATTGTTATGTGTTTCATTAGTCTATATCTTCTATTAGATATTGGTGTTTTTTCTATAGTGTAGAAAAATGTGAAATATCCTTCCTGAAATAACTAAACAGGCATCGCTTTTGTATTGTTTCATAGAATATTTAGTTTAATTAGTTTATTTCTGTTTTTTCTCATTGCTTTTTGTAATTCTTTTATAGTTATACTTTGGTAAAAGGTTTTTTTTTAAAGTAAACGTTTTCAACTTTTATACAGGTTGTTGTAAACAACCCCTAACAAAATGAATGCGTTCTCAACACTCTAAGTCGACATCCGATAACTGCTTTTGCTGCTCACTTTTGTATTTCGGCAGGGAAGTCTCAAGAAGTTCTATTGCCTATCAGAGGTGGAATCCGGGTTAGCTGCATCCACACTACTAAAATTTAGCCTGGGTTAAAGTAGGCCGGGTCGAACCCGGGTTAAATGTTGTAATGTAAACAGGCCAAAACCATAAATGTTCAATCCCATAGGTACCAGCTTAGTGTGAAGTTTGAAAACTCAATGGGAATTTAGCTCGCCCCCCCCCCAACCCCCGACGCTTCTCTCTCACAAGACAGCTTCTCAGCAATATCCAATGAAGGACAGGATATATTCTCAGTTTGTGTGAGAGCAATTAAAAGAGTTGCTTTTTGCACTTTAAGAATCTTTCTGAATTTCACCCTTTCTGCTCAGTTCTTTTGTATCTTGAGAAAGAGACGACGATGATGCAATTTCACTAAATCGAAACATAACAACCAATCCTAATTACAAACAAAACGTGATATCTTAAACAAATTTTCTTGATCCAAGTGGAAATTTTATTGTCGGTACAGTTTACAATTTGTGATGAAAAACTCAAAGCCTTGAGCTGATGAAAGAGATAGTGCAAATAAACTATATATAGGCAGATGCAGTTTTTTTTTAAATTCAGAGCATAAGGAAGTTAGAACTAGTTTTATCCAACGATGATAATAAAAGCAGTTTAAGAGCCGACTAGGATGATTATTATTATTATTATTTTGATATGATATGCAAGTAAATAGTACAAGGAAAGCCAATAAGTACAACAGACTTATCAAGGACCTGTCATCTACCTATAACAAAGTTACTTTTATTAATCTCTCCATGGGTGCTCTTGGTGTTATGGGCTCTTCATGTGATTCCTTTCTATCGTTGCTTCAGGATCTAAGCTTTGACAAACTTGTTCAGAAAAGAATTATTATGAAGACCATCAACATTGCCATTAGGACCTCATACTTCATCTTTTGCCAAAGAAATAAAACATGGAACAACCCAGAACTTCTGATCATTTAATTCTTTTTCTGATTATTTTACTTTTGAGTTATGTTGTGTGTTTATTATCATTATTATTTTGGTTACTTTTCATGTATAGTACAAACTAGCCAATGGTACACTACCATTGTATGAGAGGTGTATTATTGTATGTAGTAAATATATTCATATGAAAGTTTGAAAAAAAATGAAGAAGATGAGGATGAATATACGGACGATGCACAGAAGGCTAACGCTGTACTTTGCATCGAATAGATTAAAAGGGTGCATTAATTTGATCTCTGACCTCATATCATAGTTTTTCTATGTGAACTCTCAAAATTCTTTAAAGGAAAAACTTCATCGTGAAAAAATTTGGTCTCATTTGAAGATTTGTCGAAGAAATTTTTTCAAAATATTTTCCCAAAATACTTTCACTAAAGAATTTTTTGCAGTTAATGCGTACGATTTTTCGCTCACTTTAGTATGAGCCTTATTCAACACTGTTCTTCATAATTTACAATTTAAAGAATTTGGCTTTACACAACTGTCAACCTAAAGCTGAGAAATTTGCTTAACTTCAGTTAGGATCATTGCTTTTGGAGAAAGGGGTGCTAACACGCTTATGGAAACCCTAGCCAGAATAGCCAATTTGCCACTGGTAATGCCTAGTGGCTTACCATGAGTGTATTCACTGGATATTCTCCAAGTAAAGAAAATTAAGGGGGAATCTACAAGAATGAGAATCTAAGTTGAAAGCAATTGGGGAAATCTATTAGGTGGATGTTAGGTTAGAGGTAGTCTTGTCAAAGTATGAAAGAAGCGGAAAGCACACTTCTCTTGATTCATAGTAGGCCTTCCATTTTCAATATTGCTACAAAGCAAAAGGAACATCCCTTTCCTTTCCTTGCGTGACACTAGAATGTAATAAAACCCTGAGATACCATTTCGTACGGGCTTTCTAACTCATCTAAGGAAAGGGCAGAATACTGCTCTGTCAATTGCCAACAATTTGATGTAGCTATAGAACTAGAACGGTAATTTTTTTCGCTCAAATATGAACATCCTTAAAATGAGGACTGGTCCTCAGATGGATCGTAAGTCTGATGTTACCTCGTGTTCCTACTTCATAACTGCTGGCCGCCATTATAATCCACTTACAAAAGATTGCCTTGAATCATACAATCGAAACTGGTAAGCTGAAACTTTACAGCTTATTTTCCGATTCGTGCTTGCTCATGACAAAGGCAGTAATTAAATTTTACATTCTGATTGGCTGTATTTAGAGAGGAGAGATTCACTGCTAATTTCATGACGTGACCAATGTCCTAGCAACACAGAAGATATATGCAGCGATACCTTTCGCTTACGCAGAATTCCCTCGCTATAATGAACGAGTAGCAGTGAAATTATTAGAGATAGCGAATGTCAGCGTTCAATTTTAAGCTTTAAGGGAATGGATCTGTTGAAAAAGTACTTGTCCAATATCCCAGGGTATTCACTGAATAGCTTGCATATCCGGACGGCACACCACCGGTGATACCCGAGAAGAAATTATGTGAACCTCCGAAGTTAGCAGCCTTTCACGAATTTCCGGTTGAGTTAGAAATTGCTTGAAAGTTCTACGTTGAATAGATACTTTATAAGACGTACCACAGATGTACATCGCATTGTAATTACCTGCAAATAGATTGTGCTACCGTCAAGAGCAATCTGGTACCATTAGGTGACTGGGAAAGAAAGAGCTATTAAGGTACAGCAATACTGGATATTTTTACAAACAGACTGGACCAGCAGATTGTGTATGCATTGGTTACATGTTTTCAGAAAGGGTATAGTATAATAACAGTTGAGCATTGCGGTGTGTGTGTACCCATACTGGATTGTTACACTTAGTCAAGCTACCCTGCTTTTAATATGCAGATGATATAAACAGTGGAAGTTCAAACTATCTATCATCTCTTGTAACTGCCTTATCTAATGACCTCCAAAGGTTAGCTTCTTGGTCTTCCGTCAAAAAATCTTGCTGCAAGCCCGAGGAATTATGAGTGCGTACAGCTCTCGAAGCACCGCAGTCTTAAAAACTATCACTCAACTCTGAAGGTTAAAGAGAAAATTACTGTATGTGAGCATTGCAGTAAAGTCCTTGGTATAACCATGAATTAACACGTTCGTGCTTCTACACCATGGCAATCTAACGGAAGCTTAAGAACCTCATGTCATGCAAAACAAGGAGGCAAGTTTCTGAGATCCTTGCTGTACCAAAGATGGATTATGCAGACG
Source organism: Cassiopea andromeda (assembly GCA_018155075.1). NCBI lineage: Eukaryota > Metazoa > Cnidaria > Scyphozoa > Rhizostomeae > Cassiopeidae > Cassiopea > Cassiopea andromeda. The sequence continues at coordinate 1,806,508 of WIPJ01001849.1, forward strand.
CCATTTATCGATTCCTTCCATTGCAACTTCTAAAGCGATTGCAGAAAGTGCAATATGTTACTGCAAGTATTGTGTTAAGGAGTTACGCGAAAGAGAAGAGGTTATTAAGAATTGGTTGGCTGCCAACGAAGGAGCGTAAGGACTGGCATTTGCTGAAACTTTGGAAACTGATTCTGTTGCTATCTTTTATATACATTATATTCATCCTAGAAATAAATTACTCTTGGCATTTAAGAGTACCGGATATAGGCAAGACATGGGTACCTGTTAACTTGGGCAACGTTGTAGCAGAGAATTTTCACCTATGGCTAAATCTTCATATTTCGGCGATAATACGTTCTATTATTCCTTCTCACAAATAGCTTTTAGCAGGGTTTTGAGCTACCTTCTATTAAATTCCAGCAATTTCAGACATTACATTCTTCTCTAAAGTCATCCGGCGATGAGACGATAACAAAATTGTCGTCTTTAATCTTAACTTCATTACTCCAAGCTATCAACCATAATCATCCGTTCAACATATTACCGTAACGTCTTGTTTAAGCGCCCTCTCTATTAAGTGCCTCCTTGAATTAGCGCCCACCTTATTAAAACAAATAACGAATAAGCGCCCACCCTTGCGTCTCTAAAATTTTACGAGCACCCGAGCGCTTATTCGAGTCATTAAGGTATATATTTTGTATGAGAAGTAAAGCATGCTGTGTCCCGGAACTTCCAAATTATTAATATTGTTGCCTCAGTTGTTACACATTGATGTTCTGCTCGCTTAGTATTCAGTTCTTTAGAATATTAAGCCAGCAAAGTGCAATTTACCTTCTAATGAGATTTGCATTTGTAGATGTAATACTGAATTCATCAAATAAAGTTTGAAAAAATGCTACTCGGTCTTTCACCCCTATCTTCTACCACACCAATCTTCGGCTTTTTGAATCTATTCTTCAACAATATTCCTTTAAATTTTGGTTCTTTAATCTACTTACCATTAGAGATGAATGTTTTTTTTGTTAAATTAAATCTCTTTCATATTTTAGAAATGGAGAGTGACATGAACAAAAACGAAGATCCTTGCAGAGATTTTTACAAATATTCATGTGGAAACTATATTAACAGATATTCTTCTCTAAACTATAAAGATAAATTCTCCACTCTCACAGCTGATAACACTAAAAAGGCAAAAAAAATTCTTGAAGGTATGAAGAATACAAAGGATCCGTTCTTCAAAAAGGCATACACATATTATGATGCATGTATGAACAATCCCAGAAGTATGGATGCGTATTTCAGCGCTGCTGATGAGATTGGTGGGTCAGATATCACCACAATTGGTCCATTTGATCGTACAAAGTGGAATCTTGAATCTGCACTAAAGAAATTGAAGCTCCAGTTTAATACAAACCCGTTGTTCACAATTCATGTTGGCCATGATCTGTTCAATACATCACGAAACATCTTATTGGTAAGCTGAAATAGATAAATTGATAAGCTAGTAAACAGTATAGACATTCCCATTCTTCCACATTGACTATTAAAATGAGGTTGATGTCTTGCCATTATCTTTTGTTTTTATGGTGTCATAGTGTTACCATGTTTTGCTTCATGCTCCTACCTCAATTTCTCAACTTTTGGACAGGATACAGATAAATAACAACACAGATAGCTTGTACAATACAGCTCTCAATTAGTATTCTTCATCATGAGTTCTAAATATCTAGACGCAAAGAGTTATTAATGCTATCAGCGGCACGTTTCTGCATGTTATGTGAAATTTAATTTCAAAGGAAAATACTCCACAGTGGAAAAGAATTCTTGGGATTATCTAGAAATAGAGATATGATGAAACTAGACAAGCTTGTATAGAACTCTCAATAGTCACCACAACAACGATACTTCTGTCATGTTGCAGGAATACTTTGTTACTAATATTTCGATTTTAAATACCGCGGCTTTCATGAAATTTCCAAGATTTCTGATGCTGCATTCACTGAGATGGAAATTCTTGCAACAGAGAGGGGTTTGCTGTGTGGCAAAAATTTTTAATTTCTTTGGGAATGTGCTACAGGCAAGATAAGTGAACTGTAGAAACCTTATCTAATTCATACACCATTGGTTGATGTACCTACTCCGTATATGCGACGTTTATTTCAGGGTAGGACCTGCTAGAGAGCTGCTCTACAAAGAGATATATGGAGTAATGGTTCACTTTCTCAATCAATTATAAGGCAACATACTTTTGTTTTACTTAGATCAAAGCTCCAGATACTGCTTTGCTAACGAAGCTGGCTGGTGAGGAAAATGAGGTATTTTATATCCTTGAAATACACTATTAAATATAAACTTTGAAGATAATACAGTAAATGATGCAAGTTGAAAAGCAAAGTAAGTTACAATTAAATGTACTACGGCATTGGAAATGCTCCTTCAATTTAGCTTTAGAAGTAGCAACGTTATTTGTCTATACACAAACGAAAGCTCACTTATCAGCTAGTCAATATTTGGGGAGTCAGAAGAAATTTTAAAAATACCATTAATATTTGAATTCTACAATTTGTTTCTCCATGCAGCCAAGAAATTTTAAAGTGAAAGAATACGTTTAAGTTCATTCTATATGTTAAACTCATTTAGACTACTCTTCCTTTGTTATATGTCAATTTGAAATTTTACCATTTAGCTTCCCAGTACGCATGGAATAAGTGAAGATGTTCTGGACTACGACTTTGACGTCATGTCATCGGTGAGTATTTTTTGTGTGCTTTGACTGAAGATAGCCATTGTGTAAAATTTTTGAGGATGCTATCTCTGCGATCCATATTTAAAATATCCGGATATGATTATAAATTTGACGGAATTCTGAATCCCCCATGTTTCATAGGACTTAGTGGATTTTTGAAGAAAAGTCCGACCCCACCTCGTAAAATTTTGACTCTAGCGAATATTTCCAGAAGGTAATGGCTCAGCAATTCCTATTTCAGTACCTGTGCTTACTGATCACCAGATTTCATGAAGCTGGAAAGTTCCCTTTATAGGAGTTGAGAATATAAGATAAAGAAAACATTAACAATAAAAAAGAATGGCCTTGAGATTTTTCAGATATCCATGCAAATTCTTATTAAATGCAGCTACCTCAAAATGTTAGATTGCACTATGGATGGCAGTTGTTGCAGCAAGTGTTTTGACTATATCAAACATTTCGCGTAACATGTTTTGCAGGAACTTGCTGTATAGAAGAAGTGGCAAACGAAGAAAAATTTGAGAAAAATGATTAAAATTAGATGTATTGTATGACATAGTTTCCTATTTTGGTTCTAGCTTAACAGCATCAACTTTTCAGCTTACTCCTTTCCCATATCTTTTTGGCAAAGAGATATGATCAGTTGTCTTTGATATGATGTTGACTGCGCTGCTATTGTAGTAATCCCTTTGTACACATTTTTATAGCTAGTGAATAATTTCCAATCGCGTTTGACATCAAAGTTTGCAACTCAAGCCGTTGCTAGAACTGGCAAGCCGTACTTAGAAACCTACCTTCAAGTGACTCAAGCAGCAAACTTTGACTCGGTCTTGGTGCGGGTAAGTTTCTTTTCTCGTGAATTTTATCTTGTATATAGCGTCTTAGCAAGTCCGTTTAATTTTTTATCAGCAAAAGATGAACTTGAATGAACTGACTAAGGCCGCACAAACGACAGGATATTCTCATTATTCAAAATCCATAAAAGTAGTGCATTTAACGCAAGTTTTTACGTTGATGCAGCTTGCCATGTTACTCCCGTTGGTCTTGACAGTTTCAATGAAACTTGAATAGTTGAAAGAAAACGTTGCCCAGGTTGCATAATAAGGGGCTTGGAGGGTGTTAGGCGTTCCATCATGATTTAAGCGTTGCCCACTCTCTAGATTTCCCACGAACTGTAAAAGGAGGCCAGCTATCTCTAGTTATTCCTTCGAAAGTTTCAACTTTCAGCTTGTATTGATTGCTTCTTGGAATTCCATTTGCACCATTCTATTCAAGCACTTTACTAAAGTTTATTATCACTTATTGTAACTTGTGTTTCTGCATGGACCAAGGCTGTCCCATGTGTTGCAGGTTCGGTTCACGTATCGATGCTTTACTTGAACATAACTTTTTTACTTAACACATCTGAACTGTAAACGATGCCTACGAACAGCAACTAACAACTGACTAGAAAACGATAGATACGTAAAACAGATGAGGTAACTAGGATTGACGGTTGTCAATTAACGAAATCAGTCGATGTCTTAATTAAATCTCACTATATGGTGCCTCTTTTATCTGCTCTTGCTGTTTAGTATCAGTTGTTCCGATCATGAACCCTACATTATCGCTGTTTTGGTGATTGTTCTTCAATTTAGCTCATATCTATTGTAGGATATAAAAGCACTTTTTTCTGGATTAAAAATTCGGGACATATACAAAGTTATTTCAGTTGGTCAACTAAGTAATATCACTGGCGATGGGGTAAGTGTTAAGCTTTCAATGATTGTAATTAGACTTTTAATTGTAATTTTACTTTCAGATCTTTACCATAAGCGGAAATAGTCTTGCCACAATTGGAACGAGTAGCGTAGTGACTTCCATTTCTATCTGTTCCGTAGGATTGAGTTATTAGTCTTGCAAGCCTCACTTTTAGCATATGATAAATTTTTAGATACACTGGCCTAGTCTGCTGCAAAGTTTGTCTCCAAAAGGATCCTCATTTAACATCAATAACGATACCCAAGTAGGATTGATGGTGCCTATCAGTTACCTGAAGAAAGTAAAGACTTATGTTTCAGGCCGTAACAGAGGGTTTGTTTGATTTTGTTGTCAGTTGTAGCATTTCGACTTGTTTACGATTCAGTTGTCCACTGTACATTGTCATTCTCAATGTGTAATCCAGGCTGGAAAGTTTACACTCATTCACCGCTATGCGATGATATAAGCATTTCGTGCCTTTTCTCTGATGTGCTTTCTATTCCTTTTGAGTGAATAGAAGCCCCCTATGAAACACTGGGTCTTCTCGTACACTTCTTCAATCGATTGAGATACTCTATGTTCTATATTGCATTTTGAATTCTATAACATATAACATTTTGAATGCAATAATGACGAAATGCCGATTTTTGGTCTATAAAAACACTATATTTTGGAAATTGAGCCTCGTGATTTTCTTACGATTTTCTTAAGATTTTGAGGACTTGAGCTTCATTTTCTTATAAAATTTTTTCTTATAAAAAATAACGTGTAGTTGGCTTCAAGTGACCAGAAAGCCAGTGCTCGGGCTACCAGAAAGTTGGTACAACTACACCCTCTTTATTACTGTTTCAATGTACTCCCTTGCTCTCATAGAATAAGAGAAATAGATTGTCATATAAATAACGGAAATAATATGATAATTGTCTCGCCCTCAAGGGTAGCACGTACTCTTTTGGCAAGCAGATAAATCACTTTTGGTATCGCGTAGTTTCTATCTTGTATATATAGGTAAAACATATCTAAAATAGTACAAAAGATTTACGTAGATAAATGAATAACATGTTGCTAAAAGGAAGGGCTAGGCAGGGTGTATACAGGTGAATCAACTAAAATAATACGCAAACGCTATGCTTAATGTGTACTAATGCTGAAAAAACCAGTGCCCATATCCTAAACAAAGGAAGGGGAGCACGCGAATGCTATATATCAGAGATGATGCAAGCATTGTGACGCACTATTACAGGGGGATGACCCGGTAATGATATGCAAAACGTTCGAACGTAAATAAATGGCCTAACCACACACAAGAAACGAAAGTAATATTGAGTAATATTAAAGTCAAGCAACGAATGTCTTTTAACATTGTATAAATCCAAGCGCTTTGTTTTACAATAATAATAAAATTGGTTTCTGAAGTATTGGCGGTCCATGTTCTGCAAGCTAGGGTCGGTTTTAGGGCTTGATTTGCCTTATAACAGTTTAATTATTGTGCTAAATATTGCAATGATTTCCTTGCAGTTTTCGCCTCTCTTACGTATATCAAATATAGTGATGTTAATTATGGAGCATAGCTTCTATTTGAATATTTCAATCATCCATGTTTCTGTAGGTATAATCGAGTGTAGCAGCTATTTAGATCAGTCTCCTCTTTCAAAATCTTTTTTATACATGGGTCTCCTTTCCTTAATTTGTCGGTTTACTCCTTCATACCTATTCGACAAATAAAAGCTCAAAATTTATTGATTTCTGTATGTTTTCTATTAGTTCTAAATTTGCTTGTGAACTCCCAAGAATGCTGCATGGATTCGTACGGTCCTTGCGGGCTCCGGTAGAGATCTAAGGATTTTGTTTCGAATTGTCTGGGTAATGTCTCCACTTCGATCGTCTGTGTAGTTTGCAAAAGGTGAAAGCAAGCGAGAGAGTCACAATGCTTTTTTAGAAATCACGCTTATAAGGCCAACATAATTTCCTCTTGTATAAATATACTCTTAACGATTTCCCCTAGGGGGCTGCCGAACTATTTTATCTGGTTCTTATTGAAGAAGTTATCTCCTGTACTACCAGATGAATACTTTGCTCAGTACTACTTCAATGCACCAGCCACTGACATGGGCAAAGAAGGAAAAGAAAGATGGAGAGCTTGCTTATTGGAAACTGAAACAAGTATGCCATTCTCTGTCGGGATGATGTTTGCAAAAGACGTCATTACTCCTTTGACAGTGAAGAAGGTACATTTTTGCCTTGAATTTTCTCTTATTCTCTTTACAAAAGCGTAAAAATTTTTAATTTAGATTTTTCGTATTTGATTTTCGTCGTATTGGCTCTATTAGCGTTTGATTTCATTTTAACCTTCAACGGAACCTTAATAATTGATTGTATGTTTAGCATAGTGTTGAGGAGTTTGTAATTATATGCCCAAATGCTAGTTGTCGTGCAATGTTCAATGCATTGCTAATGCTTTTATTAATATTAATTCATTTTGGTGTTTTCACTACTTTTTTATGTTATTTATTGTAGATGAGGCTTTGCCTTCTTTCTCTCTTCTGTGCCTTGAGAGTTACATCAAGTATTTTTGAATGTCCTTAGCTCTTTACATGTGCATCAAATATTGTTTGTTATCTGAAATTTCCAGCTATCTGACATGCTTAAAGAAATCAAAGGTGCATTCAAAATCGGGATGAAGCAACTGTCATGGCTAGATCAGCAAACGAAAAATGCAGTAGAGGACAAGGTTCGTTCTCTATATCAATACTAATAGTTTATTAAAGAAGACTAGCAGTTGCATTGATCTAGCTCCATTTTCATGCTGTAGGGACGGCTCTTTTTATTGGAACAACGGTCTTGCATGTTCATTAAAACGCTGTTCACACAAGAAAAAATAGAAATGTTACATTTACAACATATCCACATTATTTTCTATGCTCACGTTCACACAAGAGCTATGGAGAGATTCCAAATGACTCCATAGGATCTTACAGGGAAAGAAATTGCTGTCTTTTGCAAACCTCATTTTCTATCCGTTCGGCTTTGGCTCGATTCCATTCGGTTCTGTCCGTTTACACGGGAACGAAGCCAAAAGTAGCAATCCAAATAGAACAACCGTGCCTGTAGTGCAGTCAAACGAGCACTGTTAGCAGCACCAAATGGAATAGGTCGAATGATTCCAGTGTAAATGCAAGTCCCATTTGTACCACTTTCAAAGCGGTTGCATTTGGAACCGTTACGTTTGATTCTGTGTAAGCAAAGCCAACATTTCCGGAGGCACTATTGCTGCACTTGTATGATATCAGACCAATGAAAATAACGGACTTTGCTCCAGTTGTTCTGCAATGTGATTGGCTATCTACGATTTCCTGGAGCAAATTTTGTGGAACTGGATATAAATCGTTGTTGATGATGACTTTCCAAATCTTGTAGCGCTCGGCTTTTTGGTAAAAAGTGAAGGTTCAGACAATTATTGTACACGAGGATGATCTACGGTAATATTAAACCATGATGCACAGAGCTTCAAGATTAGGCAAGATTCCTTACGGTGAAATTTTATCGAATCTTTTGAGGAGTTTTTACATTTATTTCATTCCCTCACATAAGTAGCTTCATAAACTGTAATAAAATCTTATGGTGACCTCCAGCCTCCCCTTGTCACCACCAATCGCCACCTTACAAACTGTATCAGACAGTTCTGTACGGTAGTAATAATACTGCTAGTATTAACTACCAACAACTAGTTAACGTACACAGTAGCACACTAGTTAAACGTATACATAGGCGAACAAGCACGTATTGTAACAAACCTCAGGCCTAGAAAAACGCCTTGCAAGCGTTTCCTCAGGCCTACCAACACGTCTTGCCTTCTCGAGTGAGAAAGTCTTCCTGTTCGATCAAGAGAAACGGCAATGCGCGCCTCCGCATTTACCATCTTTCAGAGATTCAAGATGGCTGCCACATCAAGATAACGAAGAATCTTACAACAACCCTTGAACTGAAATGCAAGGCCAGGTCTCTAGTCCAAAGCAAAGAGTACTCTTGTATGAAAGAGGAAGCGATATGGCATCTGGTGGCAAAAAACAAATGGCCAATTATGACTTCTCATTTAATTTCCACACCTAGCTGTGTAGTATCATTACATTTTTACCATTTTTCTCAAGTTCCATACTTAAGGACTTACATAGAGCTGATGCTAACGGCAATCATAAGCGAATGGTTTTCAAAGGCCCCGCAATTTTCCTGCCATTTTGATCTTGTCCCAGGACGTGTAGTATCCAGTTTTGAAATTATACTCATTGGGAACCGAACGAAACCCGAGCTTCAAAAGAAATATGTTTAAATCTTTGTTCTGAGCCAGAACGGAACAACTGTAAGCGAAATTAGTTTACCATCTCCGTCATTACTTGTTGCAATATCATTTGCTCTATTGATTTATCTAAATAAAAGGTAAAGACAAGTTTTCTTCTGATAGTATAGCAGTGGAATTGACCGATAGATAATTATTTGGGTAGCATTTATTGTTGATGATTTTGAGCCTTATGGTACACTTTTGACTATAGTCTAATCGCCATTATCAATCTTTATCAAACTCGCTAACGGCTAATGATATAAGCTTGAATAGGCTCCTGTTGTGGGAGCTCAGGTTCTATGTAGAAGGGTTAATGGCTTCTGGAACAAAATTTCTCACCCTAGGGAATGCTTAGCCTGAGTGTTTAGGCTATCGCGCATTTTCAAAATTTGCTAACCTTGAATTTACAAAGTGTATTTGTTCAAATACATCCTGGCATGCTGGTTCTATATGAAATGGTTTGTTTGATGAAAGAAACTATTTTGAATTTGTGTTATATAAATAAGAAACGCATGATGTAGTTTTTTGATTTCCAAACGAAACCCTTTCTATTACAGATTAGTAGTGTCCTTGACATAATTGCTGGCCCTCATGTATTCACTGCTGGCTGGCTGGACAATTTGTACAAAGATGTAAGTTAGCAGTAATCATATTCAAATCAGTTTTATGGTATTAATTAAATGATTGCACGAGTTGGTATTAATGTAGTCATACCTTATCACTTCATGATTCATGTCCCAGCACTTCATTGTTTTTCTAAGACCTTAATCTCGCTCTTTTAATTAATGATTAGTTTTGCTAGTAATTCTATGTTCTCTTATTTTCTGAGTTTAAGGTTATACTGCACAATATTATACTATGTCGGATGTTTCCAGGGGGGGACGTGATTTATAGTTGCCCGAAAAAAGAGCGTGACCTATCAATGAAAAAGGGCTTTGTGTACCTTTATATCGTTATTTTTAAGGTATATGACCTTAAGACAAGTATTAGGAGCAAGTAGAGGAGCTTCTAATATGTAAAGCCCTCAGACACCCGACAGAGTCCTAATTTTTTTATCATTAGGGACGGCACATCCCATGCACTCAACACTCTTGCCCTTGAATGGAATATTAGCACTATCAATTGGCTATTATAAACTGGATATAATGCTACTATTTTAGGTTACTGTCATTGGTAAAAAATACTCTCAGATGTTTAAAGCTACTCAGAGAAATATTGTCCAAATCAACCTGAAGCGATACTTTCTGCCGGGAAAGAGAGACGAGTAAGAATTGTGTTAACTACCTCTTTGATGTGAAATCTCAAGGGCCTTGTTATCAGCAGTAGCGAACAGTGTAAATTGAAAGTAATTTCAGCCTTTCTCACTTAACAGATAAGCATTAACCTCCATTGAATGCCATTTGCAACAAGTGATTCCGCACCGTTTCAGGCCCGTAGCCAGCGCAATTTTGTAAGGGAAGCACCGGAGGGGCGTGGTACCCCAATGCCAACTGGAAGGGCATGGGTGGGCGTACCACTTTTATTGTGTATGAAGATGCAAGAACATGGATCATGATGCAGGGGATTGAACATCAAACTGCTTCCTTATCCATTTTTGCATAGCGTTGGCCAAATTTTTGCCAAGTTCTTGAGCACTTCCCACAAATACAATTGCCTAGGCACGTCTCTGGGGATAGTTATTTCGAATTCAGGGAAGAGTAGTGAAAATTAATCAGTACTGGAGGTACAGGGAAAGCCTCTGTGAGCGTGGTTATCAAAGTTGACAAAGAATGCACACAGACTGAGAAACAGAAAGGCTTCTGTCAAATACCAACGATATGAAGACAATAAGACGGAATAGGAGTGAAGGGGCAGAAAAATAGACAAGTTTCGGAAGCCTGTAAGAAGGTCGAAGAAAAAATCTATTAATGAATAGAGAAAAAAGGGGGGCCTGGGGCGTGCCCCCAGATTCTTTTTGGTTTATGCACACTGGAACATCGGAAAACGCCCTTTTCAAATAAGATGGAGGTTATATTTATCATTTATCCCTACGCAGAGAAGGAAAAGTGATCCCTCAACCTGTTTTGATTGAAGTTTGAAAAATTTGTATACCGATCGATAACGTTTCAATCTCTTAGAGATAAAAGTTAAAAGAAGAAGCAAATAATGCTTGCACGTGAAATTTTCTCAGGGGAGGCACAAAACTACATTTTGAAACTTCTTGGGGCCTTGCATCCTGGCCTCCCCTTGGCTATGGGCCTTCACCATTTTCTGTCTGTCGGTTAGCAAATAACTTCGGAAGAAACAGAATCAAGAATAAAAGGAACTAAGTAAAGTAGGGACTAGGGAAGTGGCCGTACTCATGCCTAGTATGAAAGGTGCTTGACAATTCAGAATAGGAATTTAGTACCAGTGCAGTGTATTGGAGAATGAAGGCGAAAAACCTAATGCATGGAGAATATTTAGAAGTGTCTCTAAATATAATGACATTTTTAGGGGGAGATGGGAAAGCATCTCAATGTTGAATAAGACAGACGAGAGTTAATAAGAAAAATAAATAGCAGAAGGAATTAATTTTGCGCAGACAGTTGACAGTGAAAAGACAGAAACATAGCAAATTTGTTTGGATCGCGAAATCTGATGGACATGCCCCCCAGCTTTTTAGTAAGACAGGACCTAAACGAAAAAATTAAAGGCTAGAATTATGCTGTGATCATCATTTATTCTTGTAAACATACATTGCACATCCTTTCTTTATGTGGACATGCCAATATCTTTATGTCTAAATTAACTATCGACCTTTCAGGTTTGATGTTGGTGGGTTCATTCCAAAGTTTTACGACGTTAATGCATTCTATGATCGGACGAAAAATCTTATAAGTATGTTATAGGAATATGTAATCTTACATATATATATATATATATATAT
>WIPJ01001849.1:1830774-1843278 GCA_018155075.1 Cassiopea andromeda
TGGTAGAGTATTGTTTAGAGACTTTTAGTGGACTGGGTCAGAGTGTGAGTAGGGAGAGAAAACATGAGGTGAACGAGTTAGGAGTTGGGGATTGAGTGTTGTTAGGGAATAGCGTAATTTCGAGTTGATTGAACTACCTGGTTTTGTAAATAGATATATTCGGTACTTTATATTGTTATGTTCTGGCTGGATTCGCTTCATGACACTTGGGCTTACTTTGCCTTTTGATGTACCAATAGTGCATGTAGCATCATTGCCTTCGTCGAAGACAAGCGCTGCATTTAAAACTGTATGTATTTCGTTCATGTGATCGGGAGAAAAGCAAAGTATCTACAATATATATGTACGGGTCCCATGCCCCATGCCCATGCACATAATAACTCTTCCCCTCCCTGCGTTTTTACAAAGGAACCTGCTGAGAACCACGTGATTCAAGCTGAGGTGGCGCCAGGAATTTTCCCGCTAGGCTGAGTCTACTGACAAGGGAGCTAAAATATGGTTGGCAAGGTACTATAGCTTCTGCAAAATCTCTGAATAAAGAGTTCTTCACCTTTCGACGGGAGCTAGCATGCTTCGACGAGGGGAGTTATAGTTCCCCTAGCCCTTCCCTTTCACCACCCATGAGTTCAAGATGTAGCTCTGATACGGGGGATTTTGTCTTCTCAGGTTATAATAAAACCAACAACTTGAAAGATCTCAGTAGCCATGTAATAGTGAGGAATTTGTTAAAGCTATTGCCGGGTTCTCGAAATCGATATATAAAAGGCACGTCATTATCGTAGCTCGAACTTTAATCAACTGTCTTAATAACACAACTTGGCTTCTACATGCTTGGCCAATACAGCAAAGGAGTGTTGCGACGTCAATCACAACAAATTTCACCATAGCAATGCAATACAAAGCATTGGAAGCAAAGTCGTCAATGCTACGGTGGCTTACAGCTCTCACGGCAATACAGAAACTCAGGACGTTTCATCCAATTTCTACAGTTGCCCACAGCTGTCACGGCAATACACAGAAAACTCACGACACACCAAGCAATTTTCACGACACAACACAGACTTTCATGTCATCACATTGCATTCATGACACAGATTTAGTTGCATTTAAAGTATGTTGATGTAAATAGTTGGTCTTACCACTAGGCTACGGCTGCTCTTTATTTTGGCGAGAGATAACCGAATAATTCGATATTCGGTTATCAGTTTTAGTATTCGGTCAGCGGATTCTCTGACGGATTATTCGGGAGGAGTCAAATTAGTCGACTAATCCGGATGAGTCATATTCCTCGACTATTCGGGCGTAGTCAAATTCTTCGATTATTTGGGTGTGTAGTCACATACACCGATTATTCGTTTATTGTAAAAAAACTTCGATGCTCTGGTTGAAGTGCAAACAATCTGGCTGTTGCTATGTCAATAATCAATCAATTTATGATGCTACCTCACAGCGGCGAAACAGATAGTTTTCTCGCATTGGTTTTGCAAGGAGTTCGCTCATAAGAACCTTTATCCGAGAAACGCCGTATGTCTGACCACGCCTATGGTGGAATCGATCTAAATTATGACCACACCCATATTACCGAATAATCGATTATTCGATAAATATCAGAATGACTAACCGAATAGTGAAATCAAAAGGTATGGACAGCCCTAGTAATGACATGAAACGCTGTGTTGTGTCGTGAAAATTGGTTGTTGTGTCATGAGTTTTTCTGTGCATTGCCTCGAGAGTTGTGGTCCACAGTACAATGCTGTTTGAAATGGCAAAAATCAATACAAAATTGTGTGGGAGCTGAGCCCCTTACAATGAACATAAGCGTAGGAGGCAGGGGGCTGCGGTCCCCAAGTTGGGCAGAAATCCGTTTCACTCGGGCAAATTTTCCGAAAGAACAATAGGAATTTTGGGCAGAAAGCTTACAGCCCCCCTAAATTTGACATCCCCCTGCGTCCATGACAATGAACAATGATTTTAACAAGATGGCGCTGCCCTCTTGAGCCCACTTAAAATCATCCCTGGCTCTGTTGCGATTAAGACGCTGAGTTACGTTAAGAGTAAGTATATTTGAAGTTGCAAAGAGAAATCGTTTGGAATTTCTGACTGCCTACTGTTGTGGATTCACTGAGGGCCCGCCATGAGATTTCATTTAGGTTTTTGTCATGTAAACGCTATGAGAGCTTCTAGTGGACACTGAAGTGAAATTTTTTCGTTCCAGTTAACATAGGTAAGGAGGCTCACCCTTCAGCAATGAAGGTGATTTTTAAGGGGCCCTCCACTTAATTACTAACAATATATCGAAAAACAATTGAAAAGGTAAAAATTAACATATAAACACCATAAAAGCTTAGTATAAGTAATTGTTGAATTGAAACAATTGGTCAAAAATCCAAATTAAGATTTTTTATATACAAGAAAATGAGCTGTGTGGCATAGTGGTTAGAGCGCATAACTCAGGTGTGGAAGGTCTACAGTTCGATTCCGACTCGAGGACCTTGACTTACTGCTTGCTCACTGTTCACCTAGCAGCAAATGGATACCTAGTGGCAACACTGGGGAAGTAGCGAAGAAAGGAACTGGCCACCCTACCTCATAGTCCGATGGCACAGAATAAGTGTCCTCTCTAATAGGCACTTCCTCACGTACGAAACCTAAAATCTACAAGAAGCCTTTGCTTTGAACTGAAAGGGAGGGCGCCTGTTTAACCTCAAATGCACGGGCACTCCATAATTTGACTCCACGTAGGAGAAACATTTTTTCATGGCGGGCGAAATGAAACTCCATGTAAACGGCCTCTATATCAAGAATAGGTAGCATTTGCAAGGACGTAATTTCTGGGGGGCTAGGGGGGCTGAAGCCCCCCCAATAATTGTGATGATACAAAAATGTTTTTATGTAAATTATACTGCGTTTAGAAGGTCAGAGAATGCATCAACATCAATAACCACATGGTAGATTACTAGAGGGGCATTACAGTATATTCACTTCATATTCTAAACTTTTTCTTTTTAATTTGGCCACACTTAGGCCAGACTTTTTCTATATTGCAGAAAATTGTTTTAATAACGGCATTGTATTTTTAGACGCTTTAAAGCTATAACAAAAGAACATTTCAATTCATAAAAGAAACTTTTTATTAAAATTGTTATTAAAATTACATATTTCGAATCTCTATTTCCAATCCGAGTCTCGAATTGAATCATCATGCAAAGAAAAAACAAATTGGATTTCTCCTTGTACAAAATATAAGCGGAGAAAGAAAGCAGATAATTTTTCAAAATGGCATCTGCAGATTCTGGGAAGAGCTCTTCATCAACTGGCGATTTTCCAGAAAAGCCACTCCAACCGAGATCAATAAAGTTTCCTATTAGAGACACAGGGAAGCAGAAGCGAGCGTTCAACCCCAAATGGTTTGATCAATTTACATTTTTACATTACCGGGAAGATAGTGATTCTGTCTGTGATTTGCCATACCTGTGCACTTGCAGACAAAGGCTATACAGTAATTATTTCTGGTGTTTTTCTATTACCGTGCAGAAAGAGAACTTTCGTGATCCTAAGTCATTTTAAGGAGTCATAGATGGCAAAATCTCTGGAGCTTCCGGGGGCTACGCCCCCTGCACCCCTGCCAGGGCTCTGCCCTGGACCCACTGGGTGCCTTACAGCGCTCCAGACCCCCAGCTGTTTTGGGCAATGACCGTAGGTCTTTGCGATAGCCAAGGTTCACTAAGTTACGCTAGAAATTAGCCCCCTCAAAGTTTTTGTGGAAATTACGGCCCTGATTTGTTTCAGAGATTCTTTCTTCTGCTTCTCCGGAATCCTTTCTATATCACTTTATGTGATGCAATGTTGAAAGTGAGGCTACTCTTTGTTTGGACTAATGAGTAGTTGATGCGACAGAAGACTGGTAGTAGAAACAATCGGGATTTGTCAGAAATGTAACTCACGCATTACTGTTGATCTATAATTGCAATTTGTTCTATGAAGTATAGAGGATATACCTAACAATTAGAAGATCTCTCTCACTATTGCTGCATGCATTCCATTCTCGATTGAAAACAGGCACACATTAGATGCACTGCTTATATATTATCAACACATTGCAGTGCAAACATATTGAAAGGCGGGAAGTTGCGCATGAAGACGACATCTCTCCACGGGACGAACTACAGACACGGTGGTAAGTGTTATCAGTATTATCTTAGACTTATAATTGTATGATAAGGTCGTTGCAAAGGAGCTAAACAGTACCTTGAAACGAACATCGTACTATTTGCTTGTGAATTCACCTGTCGGCACACTTTGTTGACACTTCAAACTGGTAACAAACTAAATTTGACCAAATCTGTAAACAAGGTAATGCGTATTGCTATTCTCGCTTGCTTCTACGCAAACGGCAAACCTGGGACAAGAAATAACATCGGAATGACAAAGCCTAGAATTAAATCAAAGTCTAAGCAGACAAATCGGCATTGAAATGTCGCTGTTGCAATTGAATTGTCGATGTCGAAATGCAAATCAGTTGCCATTCTATCTCAAGAGTACCAACCTGCTACCTACCAGTGCTTTGCATATACCTGCAATTCCCTACAGAAGATTGTAAAATGATGACTTGATATTTACGAATTTTTATACGTATATGGTCATGTGTACTGAAAAAACAATATAAAATAGGCTTTTGTTTTACAATTCTACTTCATGAACTTGAAGATGTTTTGAAGTATGACCATGTGATGACAGGAGATTCTGTCAAAATAGCCTAGTTTTGACTTTGTTCATAGCTTTAAAGTGCTTATGCATCGAAAATTTTGAATATACTTTTTTAGCTAAAATCGAAACTTCGGTCTTTCCAATGCATGAATATCATATTATTTTTGTTCTTACTGGTGAGAAAGGTGTAGAAATTAGCGCTTGTTTTGAGGCACTAGGTGCGAATTTTGATAGCCATTGCGTGATGCCATAACGGGGATCAAACTGAGTGCATTCTTTAGGCCTATATCAGTTGACAAACAAAGCGTAAGAAAGCTTCTCGTCTTGGATGCTACGGCTCCTTAAAATGGCAAACAGTGACAGTGAATCGTCAATTCTTGATGAAGCTACTGATTATCACTTAGAAGATGATGACAATGATGACCGTGTGCTTGCACAGTCAGGCCTACTACTTCTTGTGCAACGTGTAGGGTAATAGGTACATGCCACGGAGAGCCACTAGCTGACTATTCGGATGCCCAAGATAAAGAAAATGTTAAGGCCAATGACCCCGATGGACTGCTACCACAAACTCTTGAGGCTTGATTTGAGACGCAAATCCAAGTTCAGGAATGGTGAGTACCAGTATCTATTACGTATTGCAGCTCATAGCTTGTCAAATTTTGTAAACAGTCACTTAGGACCTATAAGCAAAGCGTTAAAGCCGCACGTGTAGGGTAATGGCTTCTGCGTTAGATGAAGTAGAGTTTGCATTGATTAGAGTCTTCTAATTTACTCTTTGATCCTCTAAGCCAACTGATCTTTTTCTGATAGAATACAATTTTCTTTTCCAAAACTGGACATCCGGTACAAGCAGTATTAGGGCTTGCAAACATTTCTTCCTCCTCCATTGTGTCATCCATTTTTGAACACATGTCACAGATAGTCCATGAAAGGAATTGAAATACATTGCTATAGCATTATAATTTTCCTTTACAAGAAGGCCAACTCAACATACTTCCCTGCTCTGTTTTCCTCAATGTTGTTAATTGTTACTACTTGACCAGGGTCTAAAAAATAAACACAGATAAGTATCACCTGTCTTTTAGCACTATCTGTCAGTGACTTATCAATGGTATCTGAGGAACAGCATCTGGCTTTAGCTTCCTTTTCATTCCAAGTTTGGCAGCGATTTCCTGATTCTTCGTAAAGCAGTTCTCATCGAAATGGTCAGAGTAAAGAAAATACGAGTTGGTGCTGCTCCACTTTGGCCTATGTCTTCGCACAAACCTGATCCAAGCTTGGTGTCTTTTCCTGTCTTTTTCCTTGTGTGGAAACGTATGAACGGATTTCCCCTCTGTATGCTGACAATTTATGCACTTATTCTGTTCTGGAGACCAGCCACACAGTGCCGTCCTCCACGGCATTTGCAGGACTTGCTAGTGGAGTCCATGCTAGCAATCGATCAAAATCTTTTGCATACTCGGTATGACATCATGCACAGTAGCTAGAATTCGCACTTAAAATGCCAAAATAGCGAAACTTGAGGGCTCATACATTTTTTTCGATATGAGTTATGACACTTTAGTTTGTAGTATGATGATCACAGCACAAAGTTGCATTAGAAAATGCAAAAAGTTAAATTTCGAAATTCTCGACGCATTTTAAGAGCAGGAGTGTCTGTCAAGAAATATAGCAAAGGGGGCTATGCTGTAGTAAGTTATAAAGTTCAAAACCTTGACTATGCCTTTTTCATTGTAATAGCAATGTTTCTGCTCCGGTTGTCTGGGAAATTTTTACATACAGATGCAGGGGTAAATGCTCCCTAGTTTTCAAAATTGTTCCACCTAGTAAATGGGGGTTTGTCCCCAGAAATTGTCCCTTTTTCCAAAAGCATTAGAACGGAAAAATCACTTTTGAATAAATCAACCGTGACTCAAATTGGGACTGTAAGTGGTTAATATGAAATATGGGAATGTCTTCTAAGCAATCTTGAAGTATGCCTCTTGTAAAAGAAGATGCGGCAGAATTTCATGTCCTTACAGCTAATGGCATGCATGATATTGGGAGATGCATGTTAAGCCAAAGTGTAGAGTATTGATTCAAAACTTTTTATGGAGGCGTTGCCCCCAGACCCCTTTTCTTTCGCATGTTATGGCAACCAGAGACATTAAACTACTTGCTACTAGAGTGATAAACAATTTCTGAAATGTTACATCTGGTATGTTCCTTTATATGGGAGTGATTCGTGGACAATTAGTACAAAGACTAAAGAAACTGGAAGCAATGGAGATGTGGTGCTACCGAAGACTGTTGAAAATATCATGGATGGAGTTTGTGTCAAACGAAAAGGTGCTTGGACAATTTAAACAAGAACGACGGATTCCTACATCTATCACTAAGAGACAACTGAAATTTTTTGGACATATGATAAGGGGGAATAGCTTGGAGAGACTGGTTTTGGAAGGAAAAATGGATGGTGTAAGATCTTGAGGGAGACAGAAAGAAGTACTTAGATGACCTGGTGGCTGCAGTGGAATGTTTACGGAAAGGGGATCTCGGGAAAGAGAGACATTCAGATGCATGGTTGCCAACGTCAATTGACATGGCACAACAACAAGAAGTGATTAAAAGTACTCGCAGCCATCTACATTTGTTCCTCTTTAGGTTCATGCTACAGTTGTTGTTCCCTTGTTCCAAATATTGTAAATTGTGTTCTACGTTTTGGATATTGCAAAAAAACTTTCAAGATTGGCTTCGTTGGTACTATTATGACTTTGTATATGAGAGAAAATTCATTTTGTAAGTGTTTCCTCTATTCAAATGCATTCCATAAGATAATTTACAAAGATCGAGGCAATCTACACCGATTTATGTGAACTCCAACCTTCTAGCAATTTCGTAGAGACAGATTGCCTAGCTGTGAGCACTGAGGTACCGTGTTTTATTTCAGTAACCGCTAGGCGTTTTCAATTCAACGTTGCATAAAAAAGACTTGGTTTTGTTTTGGATATTGAAGTAAAGCTCAGTGAAGGACCTGTAGGGCAGTACAGTAGATTATGCTTGGATGATGCTCCATGAAGAATATCTTTGAAAAAGTTCGTGCTATAGCTTAGGGCCGCGATGAATTCGACAGAAATGCAGCCACGATGGTGAGGCCAAAGTTTCGTCTTCGGAGAGGAACGTGATTTTTCTCGAGTGGTAAAAGTTATAAGCAATGGCATTCCTTATTGAAACTCTATTTTAAAATGGCGGAATGAAGAAACTAGGTCAAAATAGAGGCACCTGATTGGCTAATTATTTTTTTGTAAGCAAATCCGCTGATTGGTCCATTGCAACATTTACCTCTGTTGCTGGCTCTACAGATCGAGCGCCTTACCTGACTATTGATCGTAAAATGATGAAACAAGTTTATTTTCTAGGTTCCCACTATGTACAGCACTTTGTACATATGTTCATTAAACATCAAAGTTTATATATTGCTGCATATACAATGTTTAATCTAGTACATTAGTCCGAAATAAGTTATAGCCTGTAGCAAACGGATATTGAGCAGGTGAAAAAAACTACCTATATTATATTATTTCAAGGTTCGTACGTTTTTCGGAAAGTTATGGAAATTGCTATTGCCGTTTTCCAGGACCTGGATTGATTTTGAAAAGGGAGGTTTTTGAAATAGCTACGGAAAAGCCTTGGATTTTTCTTTGGAAAAATTCTAAAATATCCTAAAAGTAGATATAACTTAGTGTCGTATTAAGCACCATATATGAGTTTTTGATCATTTTACTATTTAAAACATAAAACATAATCCACAAAAATCATAGAACATAGCATTGAAAATAATGTTTTCCTATTTTTATGGAGCTTCCAGATGTGTTCATGGTTTTGGTAATTTGGCATTGGAAAAGTTTTGGTTTAAAAGGAGTTTGTACGAATCCTGTTATTTGCACATACGTTTTTGCGCATACACCACGGACAACTGCAAAGTTTCAGACCTCATACTTTAGGTGATGTCTCAAGCTCTTAAAGGATTTCAGGTGCCCAGGGTATTGTTCTCCTGACAGTGGTGGACCGTGATGTTGATCCTTGGGTATCCTCTATGGATGGAAAACTAGGAAGCAGCGATGTGTTTATTGAAGGCGTTGGGCGTGTCAGGCCCCCAATAATTCTAAAATTGCAAGAAAGTTGGTCAAAAGTCGGCCATGCTGCAAGAGAAATGGCAACGGTTTATTCTGGGATCTTTTTTTATTTGTAACAGTATACTGTTCGGCACATCTCTGCTAGGAAGCAGTTGACATGTTTTGGAATTGCAGTGCAAAAACAATGGGGGAGTCTGTTAGGCAGGTTTGTTTTCAGGTAGACTTGTCAAAGTATAAAGGAAGGGGAGAGACACATTTTACGTCATCCACAATAGGTCTTTCCTTTCAATATTATCACGAACACAAACTGAAGTTACCTCTACTTTCATTACGTGCCGTAATGAATTTACAAGTAGCATGTTCAGAAAACGCTTCAGAGGAATCTCCCTTTCGGACATTATTCTAACAAAAGTTGATTGGAAGCCACACAATACCTTTTGCTTTCGGGTTTTATAACCTATGAGGGCCATTGAAGGAAAATTACATGAGCTTAATGGAGGAAAATTAGCAATCGTTTCTATAGTGTTTGCAACTAGTCATATAGGATGCAATTACGTGGATTTTTTTATTAACTGTAATTGGGTGGAGTACTCGCAAAATTCAATTCCTGTTGGTTATGTAATTTTCGTAATTCCTCGTTTATCACTATATAAATCGTAGCATAATCTTAACAGAGTAGCACGAAGAGTAGTACAAATGGAGTACGAGTAAGAGAGATTCTCGTAATAGTGTATGTCCGTTTGTGCTGGAAAGAACATTGTAAAAACGTGCACTGGCGTTTCTCTAGAGTCATTCTATTCATTTATCTTCGAATTAGCGTTTGATTAGGAAATCGAGTTGCTACAACGTAGAATAAATCCACTCAAACTTAATGAAAGTGAAATGAAACGTGTAGAGAAATTCAAATCCTTACTGTAAAAACTCTATTAAGCCCCGGGGGTTTATTTATTTTTGGAGTCATAGAGGGTGGCTGAATATAGAGCAGGGGGGCTTATTTCTAACTAAAGTCAAAATTTTATACAAATGGTAGTACTTTTGCAGTACTTCATGTGAAAGAAAACATAGTCATCAAACGATGCCACCGACCATCAATGATGCTACCAATAGTATACGGATTCGAAAAGTGCAGCGGCGATATATTGCTCCTACACAGCATTCCTCTTAATAAGGTAGTCTAGCGTGGAAATTCTCTGCAATAAGGTATGGATTTTAGGATTAAAGGGAATATGATTTTACAAAAAAATATTTTTCTGATATTCCAAGGTATTCAATGAATACTTTGCATACCCTGACGGTCCACCACTGTCTCCTGACTATTTTTCACAGAGATGCCCGTAAATGGTTTTATTTCAACAAATCCTCAAGCCTTTCCACAAAAATTATAAATACCTGTCTATTTTTTTAGTTCACTTTCAGTTCATATTGGCAAAATATGGAAAATCTAAAAGTGTATTTTTATTTCGTCATCAATTTAGTACTCTATTGTCCTTGGTCATTTTCTTGGTTATATTGAATTATACTATTTGGAAATAATTACAACTATGTTATAAACATTCTTAGATTTTCAGAACGAGAGAAATGTCGTCTGCATTTCGTAGCAGTAATCCAGAGTCTGTGGATATGAAGTTCTCTGAAGCATTCAGAGAGTCAGACAAGGCATTCTACCAGTCTTCCGTAACGAAACCTTGGTACAAAAAGAAGAAGGTGATCATTTTAATAGGCCTCCTTGCACTGGCTGTGATAGTTGGAATCATATTGATAGTCTATTTCCTTAGTAGAGACTCCTCGTCCAAATCATCCAAATTGATGCCTCTACGGACCAAAGGTAGAACATATTATTTGGTTAACTTTCGCTTAAAATTAGCTCTTTAAGAAATGTTAGCTGCTACTTCTACAGGTGTATAACGAAGGCCAAGTAAATATTGACTGAATGAAAGTAAACACAAGACAAATTCATTCATGCTACTTTAAAAATAAAGCATTCACATTGCAAGGTTTGTGATCTGCAGGTACGGCCAGCTTTGGAAGTATTCATCATTGTGCAGTTGCAGTTCCCTTCAAGCGTGTAATAGTTATAGCTTGCTAATGCACTAAATTCTCTTGTATTATCAAGCATGCAGGTTTTTTTTATGGAAAAATATAAAACTGCACATAAAATCAAGCGATGGTATGCTCTTTTGGTTGCAGATGGGATTGAAGTGCCTGCTTTTGGTGAGAAGGGGTAGATACATGCTACTGCCTCGTATGAAAATGTCTATGAATATATATGCATTATAGCATATTTTCCTCCGTAAAGTTTTAGAAATGGAGAGTGATATGAAGAAAAGTGAAGACCCATGCACTGATTTCTATGAATATTCCTGTGGAAGATACATTGACAAATACTTGCCCATTAGAAATATTTCTTCTTCCGTCTATATGGATAAGTTTACTTCACTCAGAGAAAATAACACTAAAAAGGCAAAAGCAATTATCGAAGGCATGGGTAATACAAAGGATCCATTCTTCAAAAAAGCATACACTTATTATAGCGCTTGCATGAACAGCAAACGAAGTATGGATGCGTATTTCAGAGCTGCTGATGACATAGGTGGTTCAGATATAACATCAATTGGCCCGTTTAACTATACAAACTGGGATCTTGAAACAGCACTGAGGAAGATGAAAGTTCAGTATAACGCAAATCCATTGTTCACCATCCACGTTGGCCATGATCTCTTCAATGCATCACGAAACATCTTATTGGTAAGCAGAAATTTTTGCAGTTTAGAATCAGTGTAGACATGCCAATCCTGTCAGCAAAGCATTCGCTATTGAAGCAGACTAAGCGATCAATTTCTCTTGTTTTATCTAATAGTTATTTGCTGGTCTTTTCATTTGTTTAAGGTTTGTCATGGGTTTAAGATTGATGTATAATTCTAAATACTATCAATTCTATTTTCACCATAAAGTTAGTGCCAAGCTAAGAAATATTTCTGTGTTACATGTGTTGGTGAAATTGAGGCCGTTTCACTAGCCAGGCCACAACAGGAAACATGCTTGAAACATCAGTGAAATTTCATATCTTGTATGAAAGGATTCCTAGTTTGCCCTAGCTTTAATAAATTTGATATACAGTTGGGTCGTAGTATGGATAGATGCAAAAGATATCTGGACAGTAAATAAAAGAATTTCAAAACTGAATATCAGCGAAACTGCCATTCTTTCATTATAGAAGTATTTCAATCTGAGAAAAATCTTGCATGCTGGTTTTCATTCTCCTTAAGTTATGATTAATTGCATTTCTCATTTTAGATCAGTCCTCCGGATATTAAATCACTGTCAACGTTGGCTACTGAAAGTAATGAGGTTTGCTATGTCGCTATTTTGCTTCTTCGACAAAGAGGCCTATACTTCGTTGTAGGAGGAAATTTCAATTACATGTAGAAGGGAAGTCTGGGAACAAGATTAGCCTAAGCTGTCAAAAATTCAATTCAAAGTGAACTTGCATGGTGGCTTTGTAGGACAATTTTGTTTGAATGTGAGCATGATCTTCAGCAGAAGACTTTCTTATAAAGCAGTGATCATTTCGATCTGTGATACATCTTCACGGCCCTAACCATTGCATGTTTAAGTACATTTAGACAAAACCATTTCCTATATAAATATATATACACACACACACACACACACACACACA
>WIPJ01001849.1:1845490-1868171 GCA_018155075.1 Cassiopea andromeda
TATACACACATATATATATACACATACGCACATATATTATATATATATTATATGTGTGTGTATGTATATATGTTTATATATGTATGTATGTATATATATATATAAGCTCGAAATGACTGGCCTTGAAGAAATTTTAAGAAGTCTAAATATTGCATTATGCTCTATAGATATGACTTAGAGTCCCCATGGCAGTGTCAGTGACACATTGCATGCAATATTTCAATGTAGTTTTCATATTGCTTTGAGTGTTTTTCTTGTAATATCTATTTTTACACACCATTGAATTTATATACAAAGCCATTTAGAGATCATGCTAGTCTTTCGATAAATTTGGTGTTGATATATTTTACTGTTTAGCCTCCCCGTACACATATAAGAGATGGAGAGAGTTCAGAATACGATTTCGACTTCATGGCAAAGGTGAGTAGCTGTATTTCCACCTTAGCAGTGAGTTACAAACAGAGATAGGCAAGATACTCTAAACAATTATCTTATTACAAGATACTTTTAGTGGCAAGAAAATGTATTGTATTACAAGATGCTGTTAGTCACAAGAAAAAGGATCTTATTACAAGATACGGTTCAAGATACTGTTATCAAGATACTTTACAAAAGGGTACATGATCAATGCTCCTAGCAATTTGTTGACACCTGGCACTTGTTCAAATCATTTAACACACACACACTACTAGTATGTGTATGAAAGGCCCCAACTGTGTGGCTTTTCAGTGCCATTCAAGTGTGTCTACCCTTTCCTCAATAAGAATATATCTGAACTTGAAAATAGCGCCCATAGTACTTCACTAGACTTAGGATGTTCCTTTCTGTAAAGAAAATTAGCCATTGCTCCATGCAAAGCTACATCTTTGGAACATGGCACTTCTATTCAAGAGAAGCGTAGTAATAAATTTTTTTTGGATTTGAATGCTACAACTTCTTCAGCAAATGTTTTTTATAGTATTCAACAACAATTCTGTGAGCAGGGGTCTCTTGAAGTGCCTATCTCCCAACTTTTTTCACATTTGATGCTCAACCAAGCTTAACTACCCTTAAATATTGATACATAAAGCTTTAGAAGTTAAAGAAAGTTTTGCTCAACCAAAATAAAGCTGCAATACTGAGCCACATTGGCCGTTCTTTTGGAGAAAATGTGCAGTCTTTCAACAGAGAACTGGATAAAATGGGTGTGTTGATGTTATGGAGGATACTCTATTCACATGGCTACCTCCTCGGCAATGGTACACTCTTGCCAATCCTCACTATACCAGATTAATATGGACTCTTCAAAATCAGATTGCGTCCATGCCTGGCTGAAACAACAATTTCCTACTTGAAATGATTGGAAGGAAAATTGGATTGTATCACTACGCCTTAGTACAGGAAAGAAAGCCATATGAAAGTCCAGTCACTTATAAGACCCCATAATGTTACTAACCATCAAGTGTGTATCACAAAAGCTGCCACTAATGTCACCGTATCTTATCACAAGATACAGTTGCTTCAAAAGGAAAGTATTCAGTTTGCTGGCACAATTGTGGAATATAAATAGTGCTTATCAACTTTGTATTGCTGATAAAGCTCAAAAAAAGTCCTATTTGTCGGCAAATTGGGCTACAACGATGTCGACAAATTGGAGTTTTGCTCCCCACCAACAATATTCTTTAGCTTCGCCCCTACTTATTGTAGTATCTTTTCACATCTTTTGCAAGGTAATAGAGGAGTACTTGCTTTGCTGCAAGTCTATGGCAGTTAGACTGTTAGATTTAGCTGCTATCTACCATTGACTTTGTGCGTATCTGAAGATGGCACATTTAAGTCGGTTTACATTAACCTCGGAAAGTTTCGGACAAGAAAAGTTTCGGCATAAAACCATTTCCCAAAGTTTTTTGTCCGAATCTTTGAGTTCGCAGAAGTTTAAATATACCCAATGCATTAAGCACATGTATAATTCCAGAATGGCTCATGATGAGCACTGAAAGTGAAAGTATAGAGCATCACCCTTTCTTTATAGGTTTTTGTTAGATAGATCAAAGTAAATTCTATAATACCAATTGCCATGCTTCCTTATTATTCTCTATATTACAACACAGAAATAAGCTCGAAACACACTGACTACACGTGTAGAGAAACTGTATAAAGCTGAAAATAGAAAAAGCAGGGAATCGTCTAGCCATGCTAAGGAATATGACAGTTTTCGATAAGATTTTTCGCGTGTAAGAAGGTTGGCATGACGTATACATGCCTGCAGTTTACCCTCAGGCAACAGATTGCGCATAAGCATGTGCCCACTTTAGGATACATGCATATGCATGTGGTGACACTAACCACACCCATGCATTGTTCACATTCCTCAGTATGCCCCTACCAGCATTTCAATTTAATGGGGAACCTAGTCAACGATACACAGTGGCAGTAATATCATGTATGGTGTCTATATAGTATGGAGGGGAAAATAAGCAGAACGTATCATTCACTAGCTATCAACCTACGATTATCGTTTCCTTGCATTTACGCGGTAGTTATTTTGGTCTTCCTATCAACTTGCATTGCAGTTGCATAATTTTTATTCATTTTTTGTTTCCCTAAGAAATATTGGCTTGGTTTGTAACAGATAAAAAGGGATCTAAAGTAGAATTACTATAGTGCCGAAAATATGCAAAATTGGCCGAAATTTTATCGGAAGTAGTTAAATTTTGCCCAAAGATTTTATTAGCCAAAGTTTTTGTCCGACACTTAAAAGCGCCGAAATTTTCAATCTCAGTGTATATGCAATCCTTTCTTCTCTGACTCTATTCTTTGCATATGCAATCTCTCAACTTGTTTCCTTATTAATATTTGTTGTACACCATGACAGCTTGCGAGGAGATTTGGAGCGGAGTTGACTGTGCCCTTTTTGCGTGATTGTGACAGAAGGACTGGCAATCCATTTGTACCAACTTTACATAGAATTATGGAAGCAAGAAAATTTGAATATGCTGTGCTCACAGTAAGCTATTTGATTTCCTGTTAGAAATATTCAATCCTGTGGATGCCCCGTCAAACAACATTTGAATTAACTAAAACTTTGCATCAGCACTTACTTCATGAAAGGAACAAAATTAAATTAGGAACAAACAAGAATAGACACTTTTTGAAAATAAAGGGGCACTCTTTGCAACTATATATATATATATATATATATAAATATATATATATAAATAAATATATATATGAATAAATATAAATATATATACATATATATAAATATATATATAAATAGATATATATATATTTATATATATGTATATTTATATATATATATGTTTATATATATATCTATATATATATATATATATATATTTATACATATATATATATATGTATATTTATATATATATTTATATTTACACATTATTATTTACAAACAAAGGGATATATCGCTAATAGAGCAAGCACCAATATTAAGAGAATAGCAATGATAAAGGCAAATCAGCAAAGCAAAAGCCTAAAGTCCTCCATATCGGAGATTGTGCAATACTTAACATAAGGGTGATGTTAAGTATGTATCAAGGAAGGCGCTAACTATATATAAATAAATATTCTTTCATTTTAGGATTTAAATGCAACATTTGGTAGATCGAGCATTCAGGAAAGATACAAAGTTGTTACAGTTAATGACCTCTATAATATCACAGACCATCGAGTAAGTGGAGACATTTTAATTTCAGTACTTACTCTTACAAACCGTTGTTGTGTACCTAAGAAAGGAATTATTGCCCTTTCCATGGAAAAGTGGAAGGGAGCTCTGGTCCTTGCTTGAGGAGGAAATTGTATCAAATTGTGTTGGCCTATCAATTGTGTATTACACTTAATATTCAATAATGCTTTGATCAACTAATTTTAATATTTTTTAAATGCTGTATGTAAATTAATGGTAAGTCATTATTCCTGTTGCTTGTAGTAAGCTTTTTTTTGACTTATGAGAACTTTTTAGATAAGCTGGTCTAGTCTGTTGCAAAGTTTATCTCCTGTGGGATTGTCGTTCAACATCAACAATGATACTGAAATTGGTTTGATGGTGCCTTTCAATTATTTGGAAAAAGTCAAGACCTATGTTTCAAATACAACTAGAAGGTTTAGTATTATCATATATACTACTGTCAATACAGTAAGTTATAACATTAAAGGCGCAAAATAGGTGCTTAGTTTGCAATTAATGCTGAGTACTTAGGTGATGAAGTATACGACATTCTTTCTTGGAAAGGACAGGTTTTCATAATCACTGAACGAACATCACATGTAATTACCGTCCTAAAATATCCGGCAAATTTTTTCTCTACTCAAGTGATGAAGCTGATGATTTAGATGATGTTTAAAGAACCTCTATTAGGATCCTTTTGAATCCTGCTACTCTATGTAGGATTTCTTCCAATAGCGGAGATTGCAAGACTGGGCAGTTCCTGTCGTTGCTAGTTTTCGAGGCTAAAAGTATGTCCTAGATAGTATATTCAAGGTGTAAGAGCTATCGTTACGCTGATACCGGTTGATAATTGTTAGCTCACGAACAAGATGCTCTTATCCAAAATGATTTCAAGAAATGGAGCTTGTTTTGCATTTTTTAGCATCAAGATAGCTTGAACTCTTAATTTTTCACAGTTAAAGACTTCCAAGTCTCATATACTACTCTCGGGTGCCAAATAAACGTCCCCCCCCCGCTTATTAATTTTTCAATTTTTTCCAACCCCTTGGACCTCATTAGGAGCCCTCTTTTAACCAATTAACTAATTTTAACGAAATTGAATTTTTCTGCAAACACATCATTTCATTTCCTTTCTTTGTTAGTACTATTTACGCTCAATTTTCATGGCAAAATAGCGCACTACTGTATACATTTTAGGTTTACGCTCTATGGCAATCTGTTTTCTTTCTTTTCGTCCTTGTATAATCGTTTAAAGCATTTTCTCAAATTCCTACTACCTTGTTTATTTTGACCCCCTGTTTTTTAAATTTCGGAATTTTTTCCGACCCCTGCCTATTAGGACCCCCCGTATGCTTGGCACCTGAGAGTACGTACATATTGTGCCATTCAAAGTGGGGACTAGATGACTTTGTGTCCTATGTCTTTAGTTAAATTTTGTTGGTGATAAAAAAAACGATTTCCTTTCGATGTCCTCCAGGGAGCTGCCGAATTATTTTGCATGGTTCTTGATGAAGAAGTTTTCTCCTGTATTACCAAATGACTACTTTGCTCATTACTATTTCAATATACGGGCCAGGGAGCTGGGCAAAAAAGGAAAAGAAAAATGGAGAGCTTGCTTGTTGGAGACTGAGAAAACGATGCCATTGTCTATTGGGATGATGTTTGCAAAAGACGTCATCACCCCTCTAGCAGCGAATAAGGTGCTTTTGGGTTCCA
Source organism: Cassiopea andromeda (assembly GCA_018155075.1). Taxonomy (NCBI): domain Eukaryota; kingdom Metazoa; phylum Cnidaria; class Scyphozoa; order Rhizostomeae; family Cassiopeidae; genus Cassiopea; species Cassiopea andromeda. The sequence continues at coordinate 1,850,886 of WIPJ01001849.1, forward strand.
GAAGTTCTTATTTTTCTATTGTTGGCTCGACTGATTGGAGATTTTTCATTTCATTTTACACAATCAATAGATTTTTTATTTAATTCTTTGTTGTGTTGAACACTATTTTAAGGAGTTTGTAGCTATATCTACAAAAATTGATTATCTTACAATTCTTGAGGCATGTTAAAACCTTTTTAAGTTTTTCATTGATATAGAGATATGTTTTGCTGCGTTTGGTCGCTCATTTATATCTTTGACTGTGAATTTCGTTTTAACTTCTTTCATTCATCTTTACCTTAAGAATTGCATGAGGTTGATAACTCTTCGGTATTACTGCATATTGTTAATTTTGTTATTTCGTCTGACTTTCTAGTCATCTGAAGTGCTTGCGGAGATTAAAAGTGCACTCAAAAGTGGAATAAAGCTACTAACATGGCTAGATCAAGCAACCAAAGATGTTATTGAAGATAAGGTTGACTTTCTTTCTAAGATTTTAGAAATATTTTTCCAGAAATTTTAAGGAGAGATTCAGTATGCAGACGCACTTCTATAACTTGAATTTTCTCCGGTAAAGGAGTTGTATCTCGAGATATGCAGAGTACAACTTTTGTGAAGAAGACCAAGGTCCGATGTTGGGCACATAAATCCGATAATATCCGCAGTACACGTTAAAATATGGGTTTTGTATGTTTATATTCATGCAATTTTTTCATGGTCAAATTTGCCTTCCTTTTCCGCTGTAGATCCAAGGTATGCTTCAAACTATTGCTGGCCCTCACTTATTTAAGATGGAATGGATGAACAATCTATACAAAGATGTAAGTTTTATTTGAGCGAAACCAACTCTGTCTTAGAACGTATAGTAACTAATCGTATAACGCGTTTATCATGTAGTTACGCCTCAGTGGGCATTGCTTCATTTCATAGTCACTCTATGCAAGTGAATAATTCAACTTGATTTTCCAACTCCACTGTTTCTTAAAACCCCAGGGCGTATCAAATGCTTATCCTAAACCAAGTAAAGCCAATTATTGCCAATTAAAGCCAATTAAAAAGTGGCATGGCCTAGCCATGATCTTTTACGCATGCAAAAGTGAATCGCCCCTAGAAACGTTTTGTTGAATGCAGAGGACAAATAATCTGAAAAATCCGAGGAAAGACAGAAAAAGGGCTCTGGGAGCTTCGCCCCCAGAAACATTTTGTTGACTGCGCCCTTCAGAATGTTGGAGAGCGTAAGAAACGCCTTCCCACTATGTTCATCTAGCTCAAATTTCTCGGAAAATGGACTTTGGCAGACTTGATCAGATTTTTGAACAAAAACTTGTCGGAGGACTCTGGTGAACAAGAACCTTATCCAAGTGTCCCGTTTCTCCCAACAAATTTTTCTTTCCAAGCTGTTGTCACTAGCCAAGACCCTCTAAATTAGGCACTGCTCTTTACATTTATGAACTACTTAGTTTTATAAGCTTTGTTTGCTAGTTGAATCCGACTTGCTTACCGATATGCCTCAATTAAACCCCAAGGGGCTTACCAATATCTGAATTTCTTGTTTTCGTTGCTTGTGATCTGTATTTTACTGAACCCAGATAGCCCCCATGGGGGTTATTCGAAGGTGGGGACTTCTTTGTAAGAAAGTAGCTTTGAAATGGTGGCTTAATCGAATCATTACGGCAGGTGATGCCTCTACAGTTGCATAGTTTACTACTTTTATTGATAATCTTTTTCAGTACTTATTAGTTTTCATATACATGTCATATAACATTTGTGCTTTAGGTTACTGTTATGGGAAGGAATTATTCTCAGATTTTTGAATCTGCTCAGAGAAATATTGTCCAAATCAACCTGAAGCGTTACTTTCGCCCTGGAAAGAGAGACGAGTATGATGTTTATTCACTTTCTATGCAACGGTGACCGTGTTTGTGTAGTAGTATCACACTGGGCTTTCTCCTGCCGTTTTTATTGGCAATAGAAAAATCGAAGTCAGTCTCTGTGAAAAGTAGGCAGGGTGAGTGATTGACTTACGCAAACCCATCTGGCGATGTAACTGTGCTCCCTATCGCTATTTCATGACATTCTTACATATTTGCCTTGAGAAATACTGAGGGTTACAACGAAAATATAAAGACTTACCATGCTCTTGGAAGTATGGATCGGATTGGGTTTTATCGGAATATTTCTCGTTGATGTACCGACAGAACTTAGTGGTGAAGCTCCGGAGGGAGTGGAGACATGCCCCCCAGTTCTCTAAAGAATCTATTATCTAATTTGTCTATATTTCAGAAGAAAATGTTTGAGGTGGGGTGAGGGACGTGACATTTAATCACACTCTCATCACGTATTCTTTTGCTCACCGTTGTACTGACATAGTACAGTAGTCATGGAAGGGTCATGAAATGGGCGTGTTAGTCAAAGGGCTGTTCATTATAAGGCGTCGCTCCCTAAAGTCTTTTCCAGTTTGCGATGGCTGCCACTCCTGCCAGAGCTGGATAACTAAAACTTCCAGATATGATATTATGTAGTACTCCAAGCATTAGGAGGCAATAAGTTTTTTTTACCAGTTTCAAAGAATCAGAGTGAACAATAGAAATATATATATATATATATATATATATATATATATATATATATATATCTGTTAATGTGCTAATTGTAATTTATATTCTGAGATTGCTTAAAAAGCACTTCATTCTGTTGCCACTCAAATGTCTATTGACCCTCTGACAGTTTCATTTCAATATCAATAAAATTTGTAGTGAAATTGTGTTGATTCAAGATGTTCTACCGTTTATATATCTATTGATATTTAATAGCCAAGTAAAGCATAAGTATAACAAAATAAATATCTTATAGTGCACTGTTTGCTTTGACATGTATGCAAAATATTTGCTTTTAGGCTTGATTTTGGCAGTGAGGCTCCTAATTTTTACAATCCCAATGCATTCTACAGTCGATCCAGAAATCTTATGAGTATGTCATAGAAACGTTTTTGGTATTTGATTTTTCTCAATGATAAAGATATATCGATACACAAAACATATACACGCTTTTTATTTTATAAGGAACCTAGCTCAAGGCCTAGTTCTAAAAGTTCTTTATTTTGGGCCTCTTTGTATCAAATCCTAGTACTAGAAGTTCCTTAATAGTTCCTTAATTTTCACTGTACATATAGTGCCATAAAACCGGTACAAACATAAGGAAAAGTCAATATTCTGAATTTTACTTTTATTTTGAGTAGAACTCAAGGTGAAAAGCACAAATACTTCCTAATTCTTGATTATTTGCAGTTATTAAAAATTTTTGGAATTGATATGTTCCGCAGGTTCTTCTCCATTAGTAGTTTAAGTTCCTTAAATATTTTAGCCGTCTACATTTAGGTTCCTTATAAAGTGCTTCCTTATAAAATAAAAAGCGTGTATATTTCAGATGTAAGCCATTTGCAGTCAATGATAAGCTGCTAAGTTTACCTTTAGCTGAAAGTTGATACTATATACATATATAAACGAACATTAGTGGCTTATTAATACACCACCTGGTTATCGTACATTACGTTTGCAGCAATTCTTTCCGGAATACTGAAACCTCCACTACTATTGGAAGATGGACCAAGGTATTTACTTTGCTCATAAGATTCGACTGTCATTCTTGCAGACAACTTGAACCAAATATAAATCGAATTACAAAAGTGATACTTTGATATAAAATATCATATCTGTGACTTATAACAAAATATCAACGTTAGTTCACAATTTTATCCTAGCTACATTAATTTTGCAAAAGTTGGTGCAATTCTTGGATATGAACTCATGCATGGATTTGACAACGATGGTGAAGTTTTTTATTCGCATTTGAATCCTTTTTCTAAATCGCTGCCACCAAGTATTTTTGTACATGTCAGGTGTATTTACAGTGGATGCAGAAGTATTATTAGTGAATGCGAATCACCCCACATCAAAGAGGATCTAGCTTTGAAGAAATTTAAGCACCACTTTAGTATTAGCTGGTTTTTGCCTGAAAGGTAGATAGATGTTCAAAGCTTAAAATTTCCTGTTCACACTACACAAACTAACCTGGGTTCCCAGGTTAAAACTAACCCTGGTTAGTTGTAGTCGCGTTTCCACTTTTTCATTCCAAACTTCTTTGTCAGTTGTAAAAAAAGAGCAACTTGAATTTTGCTCAATTTTGGCAAATCTCTTCTAATTCCGCCATTTTGATTTTGTGAACTGACCCATGCTGAAACTAGGTATGATTGTTTTATACTTCGGAGTTTTGTCTTTTTGGTGTCAAAGATAATTATGATAGCATGCTTCTATTTTATATATTAAATCTCTCTCTTTTATTTTGATAGGTTGGTACTTTGATAAGTTAGGCCAAATATCTTCGTGGGCAACGAAAAATTTTCAAAATGGATTTAAGGTCAGAGCAGACTGCATGAAGAATCAATACAGTGCCTACAAATCGGGTGCAAATTATGTAAGTATAATTGTTTGCCATAGCTTGGTTGTTTATACCTTCTTCTATTTTGTAAATTGCATTCGTTAATGTTTTAAGCAATAGCTGCAGTCAGTAGATTCTATATTCCTCAGTTGCAAAAATGAAACAGTCAAGCGGATAACAATTTTCAACTCTTATATGTAAATGCAAGCATCCCAAATTTTAAGGAATCGTTACTTTTTGCACCAGTAAGCTAACTGGGAGGAGATTTGACTTCACTCTACTTGGTTTCAATGAATGAGGGATGTCAATATTACCTGATAGTTCTTTCTTTGAAGTTGTATGTCTTGCAATTCATAAAAAGCAAATGTCGCTTATGTAGAATGTTGTTGAAAATGACATCTTACTATTGCATAAGTACAGGGAAGAGAAGTATACTAAAATCAAAGTACATGGAACTGATATATTAGAGCAAACTTGCAAGTTACACTTTCAGTGTAATTAACAAACACATACCTATGTGTCATTAATTCACTATTGTAAATATAACACTTTTGTACTAGAGTTTATATCATGTATGTTCGTAGTTAAATGGAAGACCCCGCACAAAGCAGCTGTGACTCAAGAGTTACCCTCCTTAAAAATTTTTAATGATAATTTATGAAACCTATGCTATTGACTCAGGTATAGAAATGAGAGTGCATTTTTACTTTTGGCATAGCTTATTTAGCCAGCTCTTTAAGAAATATTGGCCTACAGCTGTGACAGAGCATCCTAGTAGTTATCCGTGAACTAGTCTTAGTATTCCATATAATGCTCTGATATCACCTTCAATATATTTCAACAGATCAATGGCAGCAAGACCTTAGGAGAAAATATTGCAGATAACGCTGGACTCAAATATGCTTATTCGGTAGGGGCTTTATTTTATAGCACGTTCTAAATAAAATATCTTCTCTGAGATTTTAAGAGTTGGGGTAGATTCGGTTGAATACTATAGGTAAGTTTTTACGACACACTGTCAGATTTTGAAAGAAACTCTTCGATGTTTTGATATTTTTCTATAGATGAAGGAGACTTATATTTTTCCTTTAAAGCGTATAGGCTGCTATTCATTATGAGATTGTAAGCAAAAAATATAATTTACGAGAACTAGGATTTACTGATAGCCAAACGCTATTCTCCACAGGGCCAACACTCAAGTTTCGCTATCTTCTATTATGCTCCAACGTTTTACTGTGCTAGATCTTTGTGCTCTACTGTTCTAGGTTTTTGCCTCTGCACTGTAATTTACATGTTCCTCAATTCCTCCATGCACATTACTAGAAGCTGTATTGTATTTCAGGCTTATAAGAGTTTTGCTGCTCGTCGTCATCTAAATGATGCAAAGCCAGTCGGCCTTGAAGATTTCAGTCATGATCAATTGTTTTTTATTGCGTATGCGCAGGTAAGATAATACTATAGAGCTACACTACAGACGGCTCCACCTCTTTAAAATTTATAGGCAGGTGGCTGCTTTAATGTTAGTTTCACTTTCGTTTACCTTCCCTATAAGATAATCATTATCGTGGTCATATGTTTGATTTTAGCTCATTATGATATCAAGATACCAGCATCACACTGCCATGAAATCATTCTATTACTAGGAAAATTTTCCTTGGCTAAAACTGATTTAGGAATAGTTTGAGGCGTCAAATGTATAAAATATTCAATTCTTATCAACGTTATTCTTATCAAAAACGTATGTTTTAACCAGTATCGGTTATTCGGAATGGGACAGTGGGGCAAAGGTGCCATCTAGTCGGCAAATTCTCAACAAAATTTGTTCACTAAAGACTAAATGCCTTTTTTGTAACGAAACCACTTTTCTGCCTGAGCCTCAACTGTCTTGTAAAAGTTTTTTAACTAAAAAACATTCACTCGGCAAATTCTCGGCTAACTCTAAAATGCTCTGTAAATTTAGCACCGCTGTCCCTTTCCAGTTTTTCTTGAAAAACCCCCCACTGATTTCAACCGATTTGTCAAATTGATTGAATCCTTGTAGATGTGGTGCAGAGCTGCTAGTACTACCGTGAAAGACAAACTTACGCTTACAGATACCTGCAGTCCAAGCAAATACAGGTTCGCAATGTCATTATTTGATTTTAGCCTCTAACGGTGTTTTTACACTGCAAATAGTATATTCTCGTTACGTGCACGGAATTGTTAGCTTTATGAGCGGACAGGAAATTAGTGATGTGCAATTGCCCAATTGCTCGACTGAAATCGTAGAAATTTCAAATTTTCCAAGAAAATTTCAGTACGGAAGTGCTGACTCTCTTTTGTAAAAGTAAGCATTACATGATCCCAAACCATGAAGTAGGAGGTTTTCGAAGCGCAGTTTGCTGGTTTAAGTTACACTATTTCGAAGATTTCGTACCCGAATACTCTACCGTCAAGACTAGATTAAGCCCCGGGAATTATTTTTCAAAACCGATTTTTTTGGGGTGGAGGCTTATTCGAAGGGGAGCTTAATGGAGGGGGGCTTATTGAAATCTACACGACCAAACATTTACCCACGGAAGAGAAAAATGCAAAAATTTCGAGCATTCTGTGTAAGAAGTTGCTAGAAAAGACAAAAACTCTAATGTATTTTGATTCAAATGTAATTAGAGAAAGTCGCTAGGACAGTTTTTTGCATCAAATGCTAGCACAAATGAACAGACCAATAGCTAAATTGTTTGTCTTCGTTGCTTTTGACCTGTGTTGTACTTAGCCAAGATAGCCCCCATTTGGGTTTATTCGAGGGTGGGGGCTTATAATTCAGAAAGCAGATTTGAGGTGGAGGGATGAAATCAAAAGAGGGGGCATAATCGAGTCTTGTTGTGATTTATAGTTTCTTCATGGGAAACTTAAAACGCGGCTTGATAAAATAGCATGGTCTTTTGCAGTCCTAGCATTACCTCAAAACCGCAGTTGCAAGACGGCAACCTTGCATCGTAATTGCAAAACAGGTTGCAAACAGGTTTTTCATTAGTATATTCCGTAGTTTGATAATACCTGAATTAGGATATAGCAAATTATTCATCACCAGATTGATAAAATATTGATACTATTGTTGAAGTTTTAGTTTCAACATCAATTTCATATCACAGGAAAACGCTTCAGCAAGTGCTGATATTTAAGGATTTCTCATCTAGAAAACTTAAAGCTTGAGCTAAACTCTGAAGATAATCAAAAGTAGCATTCAAGCTAAAATCACAGCCTAATAAACAACGTTGAGATTTATGACAAAATGATACAAAAGGAAAACAGAAAAAAGTCGTATCTACATCGATTTAAAGCTGTATAAAGCTGTATAATGTTACAGCTTGTTTGGACTCAGCTGAGAGGCTATTTCCATATTTTTCTCCTCTAAACGAAAAGCATTGCTAACCATTTGCAGTTTTAATTATCGGTCAAGCTTAGTCAGTAGAAGTACTTTGAAGGGTTTGAAGAGATCCTTGCGAAATTCCCTAAAAATATTCATTTCATTCATTTATGAGATGAAAATACAGAGGTACTCCTTCAGCCATAGCTGATTGTCAAGGGGCCTCTCATTTTACATGTGGTCAAACTAAAAGTTGAATATCACAGAAATATATTTACAGTTATTAAAAATCACATTTAGAAAATATACAAACTAGAAACAGAAAACTCAAGTAGTAAACAAATTAAATATTGCATAAGATTTAGAACGACTTATGGAGCATGCCTGTTATGCATGCTTTGGTATACTATTCCAAACTTTAGCACCCCTATGCAAGAAGCATTTCTGTCCTTTTGATGCTTTTTCTTTGGTATCTGTACATCAGAGTCAGTGTTTCTAAGGTTATGGGATGAAGAAGGTGAGTTTCTTGTAAAGAGTTCAATCAAATATTGAGATGCTAAATTATTGACAGGTTTGAAAGTCATAGTTTAATTTCCTGATTGATAAGATCATCAATACTTTCCCAAACCAAATTCCGTATTAGGGGCACACTTGGGGCATCATAGCTAATATTAGTTACAATGCGAGCTGCTCAATTTTGTAGTTTTTGCAGTCTGTCAATTTCAGTTTTCCCACAACAGCCCCAAACTGAGCAGCAATATCTGAAATGGGATTCTATGAAGCGAGGTATTATATATATTCGGTCAAATTCTAAGGAGCACGACTATTTAATGCTTTAATACCAAGACTTTCGTCTTATAGTTGATTAGCTTCTCAATTGTTTCCCAACCTTAACTTTCAATTAGCGGCACAGGTGAGGTGGTGAAACCACTGCCGGTTATGATTCTTACTGCCCGATTTTGGAGCTTCTGCAAACGGTCTTTTTCTGTTGAACTACAGAATTTCCAAGCAGAGCAGCAATGGCGGAATTGTGGCACCACAATACTTGATACCAGTTATATTAGCTATTTTTTGGAATGAGGCTCTTATATTTTAAAAATCCGATAGTTCTCGAAACTTTTTACGAGACATGTTTAGTATGTTCCATCCATTCCAAGTTTTAATCAATCCTTTATTTTTTTATTAAGCTTTTCATTGGAGTTTGTAGGAGCTCTCTGTTGCAAATGGGCATTGTGTGAAGTTTTTTTAGCGATATATTATTCCCTTTCAACCTGTATTCAAGACTCGTCAGATCGTCGTTTATAACCTCATTCGGCTAAGATAGGACGTTAGACTTATCGTCAGCATACATTGACATACTAGGACTCTGGTACTACATAATAGATCACAAGGAAAAGAAGAGGACCAAAGCATGAACCTTATGGTACACAAACTTTTACATAATTAGTTTCTGAGTCGACTCCGCCAATGCGACAAAATTGTCTCTTGTCCAATACATAAGACTTACACCACTCTATTTCTTTGTGCTGGACACCATAGTTTATTAATTTTCACACAAGATATCAAGGTCTACAGCAAGGGTCACAAACCCATTTGCGCTTCGGGGACGTAATCACTATCCACTACCTATTCTGCGGCGAGATGCCCAGTGTTTGATAGTGCCGTTCAGTTTGGGGTCTCTGTGGGAAAAATGAAATTGGCCAACCAGATGTCAAAACATAATTGTACTTTTCGTATTAGTGTCAGTATTAGTTTAAATTATTAATTTAGTAGTATAGTTAGCATTAGTATCAATAATAGTATTAGCTTAAGATATATGAACTTTTCTTGCAACCAGTGGGTTCAGATTTGGTGGTAGTAGGAGCCTTATCAGGCCCCTGGGCAGGATTTTGGTCACCCCTGGTCTACACTAGCAAAAGTTTTTGCGGTCTGTAAATACAAATCCTATGTAGTGTCAATATCCTTGCATTAATAGTCTACATCTGTGGTTCCCAACCTTTTTTATATCGCGGTAAGCTATTGAGCTCTTTAAACATTTGCGACACACCTATCACAAACATGAACAATTTCTACACGAAATACTAACTTTCGATATGCTAACTTCCAACTGTCTATTGGAAATTGAAATCACTTGAAATAAATTCTACAACCAAATCTCTTCACAGCACACCAATGATCATTCCACGGCATACTATTGTACTGTAGGACGGTGGTTGGGATCCACTGGGCTAGATTAACAAGCAGTAAAGACATTGCAGAAGAGATTTCTGAAGCCAGATTGGCTCTTGTATAGAAGAGGTTTTTAGTTAATATGGGTAGAATTCATAAAAAACTATCTTTTCAAAGAGGTTTGAGAAATGAACACATAAAGATACTATTTTATGTTGCAAATATTCACCCATTCCTTGTTAAAAGAGTGGTTGTGCTACATTTTAGAGTTATTGGATCAATTAGCAATTTCAAGCCTTTTGCTGATGCCTTCAAATGCGGCCGGGGAACACCAATGAACCCAGCAAGGAAATGCGAAGTTTGGTGATACATCATAGCAGCTTATGCTGATGAATAAAGTTGCTATGCGGATTTTCTTTTATTCACTTTGCCATGTTTATTTAAACTTACTGCATTACGTATTCAAAGCTACCTCGTATAACCTTTCATTATTTTAACTTACTGCATTACGTATTCAAAGCTAACTTGTATAGAATTTAACTGGCTTCAAAAAATGATTTGGATTAGGGGCAACATTTTGCCAAAATTGGCCTTTTCTGGAAAGTATCTCTTTCCAAAAGTTGTTTATACCAAAATCAATAAGTGAATGAGTGAACCCCCTAAAAATCAGTAAAATATGTCACAATTGAGAAAACAAGACAACTAACTGCAAAATGTCAGTACTGAGGTTAGAAAACTTCTATCTCCATTGTTGTAAGGAACAGTGATATGCAATTTCCTTCTCTGATTTGCGAATGACGTCATACCTACCCTCATTTTAACTTGCTGGCAATTTCTGTTCTTTAGCCTCATTTTCACATTGGGCTTAAGTTGGCTTTATCCACTGATCTCAAAAGAAAGATTGGGTCGAGCATTCCTATTGTCTCGGCTGAGATTGTTTGAAGCCCGCGTAATTTGATTGACGCCATCTTTGTAGACCTTGGCACTGGTATAGATCTGCCAGCAACAGACAATCACATTTGCTCGCTCATCAAAATTGTATCGATATGCTATTGTAAAATACAGCTGCATCATCTTGGCAAGGAATTAAATGCAAAGACATGCGAAAAGAAAATCAGTAAGCAACTAACAAAACTAGTTTTGTTCAAGCACCAATAAAGCAATGTTGATCATACCACAAACCGCAATATCAGATGGAGAAAAACTGATTGAAATACACACAAATATATAGGTAAACATTAAGTAAATACAGGTTTTACAAACCTTTGACTTTGTTCACTGTGTGAACTTTACAGGAATGCAATTAATCATCGAATTCTGCTAGAAATAGAGCTAGGCCTTGGGTGTTATTCGTTTCCAGTTAAGGTACCATTGATTAAACGCTTAGTTTCATAGCCTAAAATATTTCAACAGGCTCTGACGTTAGTCTAACCTATAGCAACTGCTTTTCAACTCATCGGCAGTTCTCTCCATTTTTGTACTTCGGCAGACCAAGATGGCCGCCAAGCAATTTCTTTGGCTTCGTGTTCTGATGGCCAATGCTCGATCCAGTCTTTTTTGAGATCAGTGGCTTTATCTTGTTACCTATTTGGTTATGCGGGTTTCTTAGAAAATGGCAGCCCTGCCTTTAGCCAGTTTACGGACAAAGAAGACTCCCTCGCGTTTTATCCTTAGTACAACATTGACTAGCATTATTGATGTACTGCAAATTTGCCAAAAAGCCAAATGTTTGAGGGTGCAGCACCCTCCTATGGCTACGCCCCTGTATACCTCTCTGCTATACTCAGCATAGCATGCTCGCTTTTGGAAATAGGTACTTAAGACGATTCCTAGAACTGTAATATTTAAGGAATAGGCAGCCTCTTGTCTGATGAACATGTAGTTTCCTATATTATTATGCTAAATCAGTTTTTATTTCTGCGAAAACAGGTAGCAACATTAAGTGAATATTTTGAAAATTTATTAAGCTAAGTGTTCGAATGAGAGAAGAAAGACTAAAACTCGCAAAAGGCTCAAGTTGAGCGATATTTTGAATATGAGGTAAATTCATATTGATTTCGAATGTTTAAGTAATGCAGTATGTTATGCGTTACAACTAATATTCAAAAATTTTCCTCTGCAATATTTAAAAGAAAGCGATACAGATGTATTTTACATGACCGTTGTTGGTGAGGACATGTAGATGGACAATTATGAGGTTGATTCCAGATACTTCTAGCATAATGACTGTAGCACTGTTCCTTCAGTGTATTAGTCTCACCTATTATGAGAATCAAGCACACTCATGCCACAGTCTTATAGTTGGATAAACCTCAAACAAATTGTGAACACAGTCTCCTCCCATTAAATGAGACCCCCATAACAATAAAAATTCAAAATTAGCCCCGGCTGGAGTGAGCCCGATCAAAGGCGTTCCTTAAATTTGCACATATAGATAAAATATGTTTGTGGTACCACTTAAGCGGAGAGTTAATGCAATTTTAATCAATTGATAATTAGCTTGATTTCCTTTCGTTTCATCCACATGTATATGCCAATACTCTACGCATCGTTCTCTCCAAACGGATCTCCAAATACTATTATGAAAACAGTAGCTTTTGAGGCCGCCACAGAAGCGTTCGCTTTCGTGAAGCTATAGATAAAATTGCGATAAAACAGTTCAATTCAAGCGAAGTGATTTGCTGTCAAGACCCTAGAAATGGTCCCACTTAGCGTGAGTCTTACTAATCTGGGAGCCCTGGTAACAAAAGAACGTAGGTGAAAATTTAAGGAGGGCAAAAAGTGGCCCCATTTAGCGAGTGTCCCAGTTGTATGGGGTTCAAATTATTTGAAGTAGACTGAAATAGATTTATTACATACTCTTTGTATTTTAGCTTAACTGATTCCTATTGCGATAAAAAGATAGACAATTATTTCTTTACAAATATTTATATACCAGGATATATTGAATTAGAATTAGGGAACCTGAAATAGATATCGAGATAGAGTTTGATTGTATAGAGAAAGAATATGAAAGTAGAATGAAGCATCTGCGTGCTCCGTACTCTCAGGTGCCAAATAGACGTCCTCCCCCCACTTATTAATTTTTCGATTTTTTTCCAACTTCCCGAACTTTGTTAGGACCCCCGTTTATTAATTTTAAGAAAATTGACTTTTTTACAAACCCCTCATTTCATTTTCTTTCTTTGTTAGTACTATTTACGCCCAATTTCCATGGCAAAATAGCGTACTACTGTACATATTTTAGTTTTTTGCTTTATGACAACCTGTCTTTGTTCTTTCCATCCTTATATAATCGTTTAAAGCCTTTTCTCAAATTCCAACCTTCCCTATTTATTTTGACCCCCCATTCGTTGAATTTCGGAATGTTTTCCGACCCCCTTTTTATTGGGACCTCCACGCTTATTTGGCACTTGAAATTATACATGCATGGAAGTGGGCTAGAAAGAAGTTAAGGAATCGTATTTAGATTTTCTATTTTTAGCAAACATTCTTCACAGTAGAGTTTAGCGAGAATTCAAGCCAATTACTGTAGGCAACAATTCACACCAGAAGGAAGATAAACAATAATAAAGAGTAGTAATTTACTTAGAACGACTTCGTACTTCAATTAAAAAATATCTAAAAGCATTTCCAATTGTACTCGTATTCTAGTGTGTTTGTTAGTTGATCCTTAATCACGATAGATTTTGCTTTTTCCTATTAATGCACAAGAACGTGAGGCAAACTTTGTACTAAAGGAAACACGAAGTTCATCTGAAAATTCTCAAGTCGGAGGCTTTGCCTCACGGGGATCTCTTCTATTGAATGAATGCAAAGGCTTCAAAAATTCCATCCAAATTTCATCGGGAGTTGCCAAAGGATTGATAGAAGATCTAATCATGTCAGCTACCATCATTGCCGATGTCTAAAATGAAGAAAGTCCAAAAATAAGGCTGTGAAAATTTGATGAATGAGAGCCTATTCGTTGTCAGAATCCCAGGGGGGGTACTCCCTACTTTTCTATACGGAGAGTCCATGTCAGGGTTTTTTGCTGTCCCCAAATATTGAGTCTCAAAATCTTGAAACCCTAAATCCTGTCACATATTTTCAACTGCCACTATCGTATAACTTCGTTGAATAACACAAGTATAAGTTTATTGTATTTAAACTTAAGATTTTGGTTTTCTTTTGCAACTTCGTTCCAACTCTCAAACTCCAAACATCTAATTTATCATAATCTGTAATCCTGAGACCTCCAATATTGAATTTTTTTACAGCTGCAATTCACTGACCCCAAATATGATTTTCTTCTAAAATCTCAGACCCCAAATATTGGCACGGACCCCCGTATAGAAAAGTAGAGAGTACCCCTGGGGTGAGAATTCATTGCGGGAGGTCAAAGGGGGAGTTCAATGGGAGCCCATTCATTGCGAATGAGCGGCCATTTACAAACACGAATGGTTAGTAAAGCAGTAAGTCACCTTCAAAGGGCCCACAGACAATTTTCCCAGAACTGGATTTAGGAGAGGTTTTGATAAAAGACGTATATGAAGGATGAAAACTGATTCAGCAATCTATTGATAGGCAAAATTAATATCATAATTATGCTTTCCTACATATATTCTATGGTGTATAGTCCAAGTGCCCATGAAAGCACGCAATGCCCTGCAATCGGTAGCGTCTGGAATTCGTGTTTCAATATTCATTTTGGCATTGTCGTGCTATACCAGTTATTTATAATCATTTTCTAGAAAAATCACTAGCTCGATAGGATATGAGTCCAATCCTTTCTGGTAAGGGTAAAGCCTGACCTTGCATTCCTGCAAACGTAACCAATAGTTTACTAGTACTATATTTGTGAGTGCTTTCGTAGGAAGAAAACAGTGTTGTAACAGAGACTCTCGGACAGAGGCAGATCTAAGGAGGGGTCAGGGGCAGTGCTTCCACTTTGAAAAATAAAATTTCCTTCCAGCTTTGACATTATTTCCTTAAATTTCCTGCCCAAAATTTTGAAATTTCCTTCCAATTTCCTTCCACCGTGAGGCCAACAAATTTATCCTAAAATTGGTTAAAATGGCCCTACAATGACGCGTAAACAGCTCTCGGTGTTTCTTGCATATCTTAAACTAGTTTTAGATGATAATTTATGTAAATTATGCTATGCTGCTGTTTAATTATTTTGATTTGAGCTTGATGCAGACACAAGAAGAAATTATATGTGTTTGGATATTGATGAACAAAGCAAAAAAGCTGATTTTATTGCATTTTTTCAACAAAACAATTAAGCGAGATATTAAAAATATAAGAACATACAATAAATAACAGAAGAAATCAGAGCAATAATAATTGTTTTTAATGTCAATGTAATACAGTTCAATCATTCTGGAAGCTAGTTTTTACAATTCGAGCGGGCAGTTGTTTACAAAAACAACTTAAAACTATATTTTTCTCCTTTTTGTCGCGAACTTTCGAATTTCCTTAATCTTCCTTATATTTCACTCAAATTTCCTTCTTTTTCCTTCTAAATTCGATTTCCTTTTGATTTCCTTCTGAAGGTTGAAATGTCCTTAAAAACGGAAATTTCCTTCCAAGTGGAAGCACTTGGCAGGGGGCCCCAAATGGTAATATTCCTTGTAGCAAACAGTTGTGTAAGAAATTTCTCACCTGAAAAGGACAATATTTAGTTAATCATATGGCCCCCCCCAAAGTCCAGCTTTGGATCCACCCCTGCTCTCGGGGTCCTTAGGAATTCAGTAAGATTAGGGCCCCATCTTATTTACACCCCATATAATACAAGAGGTCTTTTCTCTTAACCCGCTCAGTGCCTCGAAGAAGTCCATACACACTACCTTTGATACTCAATGGGTTTAATCATCTAAACCTATAGCTCTCAAAACAATCTAAAACTTTTTATCCTCACAAAATGAAGCAGCAATTTGTCTACATACGGAACTCATGTTTATTTGAAAGACACAAATGCCTCATACGCAGAAAGTCTGAACTGCAGCACAATGGCATATTCCTATTATAATCAACTCAGCCTCTATTCAATGTATGAATAGATACACAGTGCAATTCCGCGATTATTATTATTAAAAGCATTATTATTACCTTTTCCGTTATATGTCTGACATACTTTTCACTCAGTTCTTTATCTTCGATAATTTTGATTTTCCTTCGGATGAACTCTTTAGTTTTTATCCAGGAATGCTTTTCACTAACAAAAAGAATGAAAGAGCTAGCAAAGAGTTAAAATACTTTAGCTCGAACGAAATCCTTAAATTCACTGTCCATAGTGCAAAGATATGGAAAACGTAGCCTTATTGTAGCTACAAATTTCCATGGGTAGATATGTCTGCAGAACAAATGCTTACGGAAATTAATTAAAGCAATTTTGATCATAAACTGTGAAAAGTAGCTTAACTAGCCAAAATTTGATGGGCCGTGAAAATTTGTTCCACGAATCTAAGGAAAAAATCGTGCCATCTGTAAATATTTTATTGAATAATTGACTTAAAGGCAGAGAGAAAAACATGAAACCATGAGAAAAGGAGGCAGAGGAAATAACATTTTCACACAGAGAAAGCACTAAAACTTAATAATATTGCGCTTTCTCTTGCTTTCACTACATAAATACTTACTTGCAAAGAGGAATCTCTCGAAATTGGGCTGCATTCTAGGTTTGACTAAACTGTGATTGTCTTACAGTTGATTGACTATTGCACGTTGAAATCGCATTTGGAACGCACCAAATCTCAAGGAAATAATCTTTAGTAGGCTAACAAAGTAACAGTTTTCCTAATAGCCAATTTCAAATAGAAAAGTAACAGAAAGAGGAAAAACACGTCCTATGTATGCCATGTCTATAAAATTTGTGCATTGTCTGCAAACAAAAATTGCAGGTAGCCTAAAAATGGACACCGTTACGGAGAGTAAATCGATTAGAATCCTAATGAATTGGTAAGAAGATTTTTTTTTTTATGCACTTTATTAATACAAACATTACTACATTGACAGAACGATACCACTGGGCGCAATATCAATGTTATACCCAGTGGCCATTACATATAAGGCGCAATTCACACCAAGAGCGAAATTGGTGCAATCACTAGATAATGAGATAATGAGATAATGTAATGGCTACACTTCAAAGTAGCCACTTAAACGTCGTTACACAAATAGTTTCCTGGCTACACCACTCGCTCTTGGTGTGAACGCAATCCTGACAAGAAAATTACAAATATATTAAATACATAAAAAAAGACAACATAAAAAATACAAATATGCAACAATAATGAATACTAGGATACTAAATGGACCAATGTTTTGGAAACTTTTTACTTAGCATCATCAATATGTCAATCAAAGCGACC
>WIPJ01001849.1:1870013-1974750 GCA_018155075.1 Cassiopea andromeda
AGAAAGGTCAAGAAATACAGATCGGACATCTTGAGGTGGATTGCAGTCAAAGGCCTGGAATATATAATTAGTTATGGACAGTAATTGATTGATCGTGGAATCACCAGGACGGAATCCAGATTGGTTAGGGTTTAAGAGACCACAAGAGACAATATGAGTATATATGGCATTATATATTAGCTTTTCAAATATTTTACCAAAAATGATGCTAGAGTTCAAACAATATAGGGAGAATAAATCTAGACCCTGCTGTTGGAATGAATTTTCTTACATATAAACCATAATGCTTAGCATATGGAAGTGAACTACTGCATCTATATATGAGAAAGCTTGGTTATATCTACTTGGTCACCGGTAGCCAGTAAGGGCGGCCGTGTTAATGCCAGCAAATAAGTACATGTTCACTCGTACTTGCAAATAATTTTACAAAAAATATAAATGTATGTACCTAGGTTCCTCCGGAGTTTCTGCGTTCCTTGCAATCTGGACAATACAACGTAAACAAGATTTTACCAAAAGTGGAAGGAGAGGCTAGCGCTACTTCAAACTGATACAGCAAAATCAGAACAAAATCTTGGCACACACGGCACTTCCTGCCACACATTCTTCAAATGATTAAGACATTGATGAATCAATAACTTAATAAATCAATAAATTAACAAATCACTAAACTTATACATCCATAATAAATTAAGGGATGAAGAAGTTAATGAAAAACTGCTACATCAATAAAGTTATATATCTTTAAAGGAATAAATTCTAAACTCGGGATACTAATAAATCAATGAAATAGCAAATCAATAAGTTAATAAATAAATAGATAAAAAGTCAATGATTCAATAAACTACAAATCAATAATCAGCAGCTTCATTAATTAAAAATTAATTGATCAATAGAATAACTAATCAAAAAAATGTTTAACCAATAGATCCATTGATCAATAAACCAATTAACCAATGGCTTAGTTAATCGATACAGCATTTAATCAAAGAACTAATAAGCTAATAAATTGATTAATCAATAAATTAATAAATCAATGAACTAATACACCAACAAATTAATATACAACTAAGTCAATAAATTAGTAAGTCAATAGCTTAACAGATTGAAAACCTAGTAAGCTAATAAATCAAGACATCAATAAATCAATCATCAATTAGCCAATAAACAAATTAATTAACCGTTACGTCAATTGCTCAATAAATCAATAATTTAGTACATCAATACATCAGAGCTATATTGGGTAAGCATAGGTTTCAACTCTTTATAGGCTGAGAGCCCTGCTCACATGCAAATATTTGATGCAGCATTAATACCTGCTCGGCGTCTGAGCTTGACTAAACCCTGCTGCACTTTGTAATGTTTGGATAAGGGGGCAATATGACTAAAATCATATAAATGTGTATCACCTATTTA
The DNA here is from genome assembly GCA_018155075.1 of Cassiopea andromeda. NCBI lineage: Eukaryota > Metazoa > Cnidaria > Scyphozoa > Rhizostomeae > Cassiopeidae > Cassiopea > Cassiopea andromeda. The sequence continues at coordinate 1,871,430 of WIPJ01001849.1, forward strand.
TTAGCATTATGAAAACAGGATAGAGCGGTCTATGAAAGTTATAATTTCAGTTTCTCTAATAGGACCATACTCTAAAAACACGATTTTAGCAAGAAACGGAGCTCAACAATAGGGGAAACTATGGCATGCAATATTTAAAACAATATTTGGAAGTCTGTAAATAAGCTCTACGATTAAAATTAAGAGCAACAGGAATGCTGCGTGTGAGAAAAGGCAGGGTACAAGTGCCTTAAAATAAGAACAAGGTTGAGCGTCAATATATCCTACTACAAGAAAATAAAGCAATACATCAAATAGCACGAACAAAATTAACGGGGAACAAATTAATGCGAATTGGCTGAAAAACAACATTTCATGAACATTAACTAACGCAGATAGAATTGTGTTATATGAAGTTTACTTCGTGAACTTCCCTATTGTAAGAAATTATGGCGCTGCCTCGCTTTCGAGTTTATTTGTCATTTCTATTCCCATCATTTTTTGTTGTGAACAAGAGTTAGTGGCTGGAGACTGAGGTTATTTTTTGTTGTTTATTGGTTTTAATTTGTTGATTGAGTTGATTTGAAGTAGTCGGTGTATGAGAGTTGAAGCAAGAGTACCTTCGATAGCGTATGGATGGAGTCGTGCATTACTTGAAGATAATGAAGAACAATGACATGACAATAGAGACGAAGAAGACGACGACTCAAGACCAAGTAAAATTGAAAATTTTTTCCTTCTTGCTTGGACCCATTGGGTTATTAGTCGATTTTTATATTCTTTTATTGAAATTAATACATTCCTCTTGAACGACAAAACCAGCGATATTTCTCACACCTATGTTGAAGACAGGAAAACAGATGGATTTACAATGAATCGCATTGTATACATGATTTTGGTTGTCAAGAAATCCTATTCTTGTACAATGTAGACAATTTTCATATTTTTATGCTTCTTTTTCACGTTCACATTAAAGCCAAGACTTCAGGATTTTCTTTTGATGAAGTATGCAAATTAACGTTTTAATAATTAACGCATTACAAAGATTACTGCAAAATAAATTAACGTTGGGAAGACAAAATCGCGCTAATTAATGTGTCGTTTTAATTTCATGCAATAAGGTAGGTAATACGAATCTACAAGAGCTGTTGAAACGCTTGAGAAGAAAAAGCATACCAAGATAAAAAACCTGGAATATGTAGAGATATAAGTATATGAAGATATATAGAAATGCATACGCATATTTGAGCTAGCGTGACAAAACCTGAATATGAATACTAAACATTGTACCCAATACAACAGAGGAGAGCCGCGGGATGCTTTGACTCAAAACCACAACCTGCCAGTGGCCTCAACAATTCTTATTGATGTTTGATTTAGGCAGTATGCAGAATCATATTAAACTGACACCATACAAAAGAGATTTAAGTCTTCCCATGATTTCAATTTACGGTGAAATAATTCAAACAGAAAATAAAATCATGGAAAGGAAAAGCTTGCATCTGCAAATTTTGCAAAGTTTTTATTTATGGAATAAGGATTTTGTAGTTGTTTCTACTCTCTCTTAAGCAGCAAACTGTATGATAATTCTATTGATTTTGCTGGGATTAATCAGTTTGTTGGCCATATGTTCCTGTATATGAGTGTTGCCAACATTAAAGAAATTGTACACAGAGAAATAATTTTAAAAAATTAATATTTTGGCCCTAAAACTGAATGATAGGTTTGATTTAGAATCCCTAAAGAGGTTTAACATTATTCAGATCCCTGGTCTCTTGCCATTTGTTCTATGGTTTTGTAAACCTCATATTGCGCAATGATTGCTGATTTGCCATCAATCGCTTTTGCATATATAGTTGGATTGTACAATATTCAATTAGCATTGTTTACTTTCCAACCACAATTCTTTGTTACGATAATAGCTAAGTACCTACCACAGCATCCAATTATAATCAAGGTAGCTATTCATTCGGTCTCAAGCAATTAACTTGTATACCACCACCATACTGAGAAAAAGCCGTCTTATCATGTACTTATCATGTAAAGCGTCATTACGCCATACGAAGCACGTAACAAGAACTACCTACTAGTAGGCTCAGGAGAGTACATTCAATATCAACGCTCAGCTCGTTCGAAGAGGACCGATATCCAAAATGATCTTTGTGTCAGTTGTTCTCCTGTGAGTATTCATAACTCTATGATCAAATACCTTAATGATCCGTAATTGGTCCAAACTTTGATATATCAGAAAGAATTTGATCTAACAGATAGATAGAAAAAATTCCAAAAACATTTCTCTATCATTGAGAATCCGACATATTAGGAAAAAGCATTGATACAACTATTGGAAATAAGATATGTTTTAGTTCATTAGATAGTGAAGCAATATGATGCAATTGAAACAGCTAATTCTAAATTGGAGGCTCTTGTACTCCATTGAAAAACATACATTACATTTTGAAAATCAAAAGAAATAAAACAGTACCTAGACAACACGTGGCAGGTAAAAATGCGTGCTTTATATTTATAACATGCATTCTTTCTCATTTTCATTCAAATATTATACTTTTTCACTCGTTTGCAATAATATTTCTGTCTTACAGATGTTCTCAGGTAATTTGGTTCCAAACCACATTTGGACATATTCTAAGACTGCATTGTATGACGTTTGGGAACTTCAGCATCAGCAAACCAGGCCAGAAACAAACTGGCTACGTGCTGACAAACCTAACCAATTTCGGTGAAGATGAATGTGAAAAGCAATGTATAAATCATAGATTCTGCAAATCAATTAATTTCAATAACCATACTTGCGAACTAAACAGCAAATCAACAGAAGATCCTTTTGACAATGTACAGCTATCAAGAGTAACTGGGTGGACTTACAAGTCAACTGATTATAAAGAGATCAATGTAAGTATATCCCGTAACCGTGAAATTGGCTTTCGTACTCTAAAAAAAGAATTGCAATAACTCGTATGTATTAATATCATATATATCCTGAACCGTACAAATTCCACCACAATCATAAACAAAATATATGAAACAGACACAACCAATCAAGAGCCAACGATCAAAAGGTAGTTCAATGTTAATTCTCCATTCTTCACAGAATTTGCAATGACCGGATTGCTTCTTAGCAAAAATAAACTGCAATAATCGCTGATAGATGAACGTGCAGATGGAGGGTAGTATTGCACGTGATTTCATACGGAAATGAAGTTAAGAACTGTTATTTTTGTGTTTAGATTGGGTACTATTGCCAAGAAGCAAAGCCCTGTCCTGTTGGCGTCCAATGCACAGACTCCTGCAACTACCCAGGGTACCAATGCCACATCACAAGCTACGGTAAGTCTTGCGCAATACAGTAGAAGCAATCCAGATTCTATCGATGCTTTGCAAGCATAGGGTTCCATAGAGAGTGCATATTCTTACGGAGAAAGTTTCCCCGGTACCTTCCCGACGAAGTGGGAATTTCAGTCAGCCAAGATATCGGTGCATATATCTAACCCATGCATCATTGCAAAGGCGTTCACATGATGAAACATTTTCATGGCTAGCAGAGATCTAGTTTGACAGCGCCTCCATATCAAAGGTTACTAAAAATTCTTCCGGCCAACCGAGATTCCCCTTTCGCCGGGGAAATACCGTGGAAACTTCTCTTATATGAACATGTACTAAGAACTCAAGTGCTTCGCTTAGCAAATTCTCTCTTAGCATGAACGCTCCTCACTCCCTTCCTTGAAAAGTCGCCATACACAAAATCGTAATAGATGCAGAGCAAAGCCACATTCTAACACAACCCTGATTTTATGGCTGATAATTTGAAGAACAGGAGCGTATCATATAACCTTCGGAAAGGATCCAATAGACTTTTACCGGTTGTCAGAACAACTACGAGACGGTCAGTTTCATTGCAAATAAACTCTGGCAAATCCTGCCGTCATCATTAAAAAGCATTACTAACCTAGAAGATTTTAAGAAAGGTATAAGATCCTGGAGATCAAAGTCGTGCGGCTGCAGAATCTGTAAAACTATTATTGATAATTTAGGCTTTGTTTATTTATGTAAAGAGTTGGCATTAATTAGTTTTCATTTTAACTATGTAAATATTAGTCAACTTTAAATAAACTATTTATTATATTATTATTATTTATCACTATTATGTATAACAAAAACAAAGACCAATGTGATATTGATTTTCTTCTTCACAGTGAAAGCAATTTAAACATTTTTGATATACTTTTGCTACTCATACCCCTATACCCACCACTTGAGCAGTACGACAGCAAAGTTTAATGAAGCTACATATTTTGATTTTTTGCTGTGAAAAGAAGAATTTATTATACGATCACTTCCGCAAAAGAGAGAATTCTTGAATACCAAACTCTCTAGATTGCTCGTAGAATAAGTGTACAAGACTTTCGCTTTCCTGACTGCTCGTTATTTCGAACGTTCACTGAAAATTTTGAACATTCAAACTATAGTTTAGCAGTTTGAAAGAGCTACCGTCAACTGTATCCTACAAACGACAATACAGAATCAGTGGGAAGGAGGAGAGAGCAATATTATAGCACATCTGAGTATTTTGAAATGATAGAATTAGTAAAGTGGAATCGGAGGCAATTTAACTTTGCAATCTGTTTGATTTCCAAGGTGGTTTTCAAAGCTGCAAGGAAGCCTACAACTCTGGCATAAGAGAGACAGGAGTGCTTCCAATGCACCTGTCTGGTTTGAATACATTTGATGTCAGATGCGATATGGTAACGGATAATGGTGGATGGATTGTGTTTCAGCGTCGCGTGGACGCGACTGTGGATTTCAATCGAGGATGGGATGACTACAAGGCAGGATTTGGCGATCCAAATGGAAATTTTTGGCTAGGATTAGAGAGAATCCATCGGTTAGCAGGTCCTGGTAAAAGAGCGAAGCTACGAATTGATCTGAAACATGAAACATACTTGAATAACTACTATGCTGTCTACACTACATTCGAGATCTCAAATGAAGCTGATGGATATAGAATCAAGGTTGGTGGATTCTCAGGGAATGCAGGAGATTCCCTTACTTATCACAATGGCATGAAATTCTCTACCAAAGATCAGGATAATGACTTCAACCCCAATAACTGTGCATTGTATTTTGAAGGAGCATGGTGGTTCAATTCTTGCTATCTTTCATATTTGAACGGACACCATCCAAGCGCAGCAAAGACGTATGAAAAAAAGAAGTATATCACTTGGAAAGCATTCAATAACCAAAATGGTGAATGGACAATGACAGAGATGAAATTCAAGATCTAAACAAAGTGATGGAGAAAGCAAGAAAGCTGACAAGCACTTGAGTATAACTGAGAAATCGTGCTGTCGTCAATCATAAGTACTGTATGAGAAATGGTAACAACGAGCGTTGAATAGAAGAAATGTTCTACACATTTTCACAGTAACTCCTACCTTACCTTCTTTAGTTGCATATAACTGCTGTAACTATCCGATCTCCAAAAGTCCCATTATTTAGTTGTTTGGCTTTTTGACGAAAAAGACAGTTAAACTTGTAAAAAAGTCCAGGCAGTTACATGACAAATGAAGCCCCTCTCCAAAGTATCTCAATGTAGCTACATTTCCAATAGTAGCTTTTGCATAGGCCATTCTGCACTAACATGACAAACCAAATATTTCATACAACGTAAATATTAAACACAAAAGATTCGTGTCATGCATGGAACTATAATTTCTTCATACCTTCTCAAGATGTCTAGTTAGATTTTCAGCTTTCATCCTTTCTATTTGAATTTTCCATGGAAAGCCTAATAAAAAGATAGTCAAGAATAAGACGCTTAAAGGTCTTTCTTTTTTGCATTCCAGATTAAACTATAGGCAACAATGGGTGTGTATATATTATATATATATATATATATATATATGTATAAATATATATATATATATATATATATATTATATATATATGTATTGATATACACAATAGTAATAAATAATTTACTTTCAGTAGGCTACCATGATATAACTAATTAATATAAAGCTAATTACGGCCAACTATCAATATGAATATAAAATTAGAAGAGAAAGTAGATAAAATAAACTAAACGCATGTGCAATCTGGAATGTAAAGTTGATTTTTAGAATAGCCTATAGGCTATTCCAAAATAATAGCCTGGTTGTCTCGTAGACAGAAACTTTCCGCGTGAATACTCTTCTACCAATGTTTGTGAAACATTACAGATAACTAAGAATCATATGAGGGCTAGCCTTTCCTTATACATCAGGTAGCAAGTTTATAGGTTTCTGCATTTGAAATACAGAGCCACTTATACTTGATATGGATTTCTATACGTGCAGTCCCTGCACGAACGTGTATACGTACGCTCGTCTAAGTGCTCACACACATGCAAAGTCCCCAGCACGAGCAAAAGGTCCCCGTGCCATTATCACTGTCAATCATGTAATCGCACGTGCAAGAACTTCGCTTTTGCAAATGTAGCACTAGCGATTATCACCAATCGCTTTCAAGATTTTATTTTGCCGTTTCACCCACAGTTTTCGTTCACCAATAGCAATCATTACCACTGGCAATTACTAAATCTCCTTCAATACAGCATGGTAATGACAAAGATAAATAATGAGTATTGTATACTTTGAACTTCGTTTTAGGATTTTGAGTATTGCTTTCATATTACATAGAAGTTGCAACTTCAATCTTAGAAGAAGTAGCCACTATCACTTTAAATGTATAGCAATATCCGATCACCTTTAGAAATGCAATCATCTTCGCGGCCCTTTCTTTCTTCTAATCTATCCTTGTTGTTGGATTCAGCTTCTTCTTTTTGGAGGACAGCAATCGACTTGCTAATGAAGACGGTTAATTCAGGATTGTCAGCTGAAAAGAAAATAGATAGTCTTGTTTAAAAGGAAAAGAGCACTAATCGCTTTTAAACTGATTTCAATTTTAATGGCAAAAATTAATGAATGGAGTAACAGTATGCAGTTATTCATGACGTTATCTACTTCCAAAAATGTCATGATATAAGTTTAGTCACACATTCAGTCCTATATTGGGGATTAGAGAGGGCAGTAATCCTGAGGTATGGGTTCCATGAGGAAAAGTCGACGGGTGCTTTTGTCGCCACCTTTCTCTCCACGGAGTTTCTATCAGGTCCCAATCCACTGCTTTATAAACGAGCATTCAGATACCGTTCTAGAAATGCCTTACTCGGGGATATGTCACCACACAAATCAGATTAACAATGTCAATTTAGCAAGCATAATTTCTGTCAAAGGTTCATTCTATATCTCTGAAAACAGTGATGTAGAATTCAGAGGGCACAGTCCCTCTAGCTATTTATTCAACAGTTTTGGGGATTCTAAGCCCCAACGTCTTTCTAAAAATCATTGCAGAATTGGCAAAACAGGGAAATTAAATAGCTTTTTACAGAAGGGATTCCGGTAACACGGCAATATTGAAAAAACTTAAAAATACAAATCTCATTAGAGAATTTTAGCCGTAAAACAATGTTACAAAAATAAAATACATACTGGATATGAGGAATAGTGCTTAACTATGATTCACTGCTAACTAGCAAGTATGGAGCTGTAATGTAGCTTATTCTGTATTTCAAGTTTGCAGTAAGACATTCGTGATCTACGTAGTCAAAACTATCGGGCCTCCGTGACAAGCGGAGCGCACTACTTATGACGCATTTCGCTTTGTGGAGTGGCGTGCAAGAAGTGCGCTCAAAAAATAAAGGGAAAATTGGAAAAGAATTATATCACTAACTTTTGGACAACACTAACTGACAGTGCTATTCCAGAGCTCAAAACTTCTACATACATAGCACCACACTTGCATTACCCTCAACTAATGAGATGAAAGCAAGTCAGGAAGAAGGTATAGCTTTTGACTGTGGCGCTTCTTGCATACTAACATTGCCAAAACTACGCTTAGCAAATTTTAGTTGAGAAGGCCTGTACTACTTCTGGGTCAAAAAAACAAAGACTCCTGGTAAATACTTTTCAACTTATTTGGAGAGAAATAAAATATAGGTGTTCCTCAAGGGCCTGTCATGAGACCTATTCTTCTTAATACTGTTATTTATACAATTTTATTCGTAATGCAAAGCTAAGGTGTATGTAAAAATGTTGATGATAGGACTATTAAATTGAGCAGTGAAAGCATCGAAGGTGTGATGAACTACCTGGAGTGTGACGTCAGAAGTACAGCTTCATAGCTTTCGGACAATTTCATGAAGGTAAGTAAGGAAAAATGACATTTCATCGACCTTTGAGAGAGTGAAAAATGAGCGGTAGGCGTTAGGGACACTCTTATAAAGATCAGTGACAATTAGGAGCTACTTAGCGTTACGATCAACAAAACACTTTTAAAGATTATGCTACAGCGTTCGTGCTGTGGTGAGGAGATAAAATCTACGGACTTTTTAAGGAGCTTTGAAGGATAAAAAACACTTTTTAAAAGAGTGTTTTTGTGCATTGTCTTGATAAAAGCAAATCATGTCCATAATTCATCTGCCGCTGAAAAGTCCTTTCTCTCTAGAATTTATTAGAAATAAAGAGTTTCTGAGGAGCATTCTTTATAATGAAAAAATTTATTGAGTTTCTAAACGCCCTTAAAAACTTAACTTGAACTAAGGGGTTTTTAAGGAGTAGCACAAACCCTAAGGCTAGCAGCCTCCACAAAAAGTTGTCAATAGCTACACCCCCTAGTCAGGTTTTTAAAATGTATGGAATTAAAAAGTTCAAATTCCTATTGAATACACTTAAAGAATCTCGTTTAGTAACTAACTTTTGATGCGGATGTTTTACGAAATAACTACTTAATCGATGAACTGGAATTGACGTCCTTACTATAAAAAACAGACCAAAAAACGCTACAAAAAACAAATAATGAAACCTTAACATTCATGAGGAACATCTTTGCAGAACGTGCAGCAAAGTATGGCTTAAAAAACAGTGCTTTACTTATAGACCCAAAACCATAGCACATGGCTGTCATTATAACAAAACGCAGAGGTTGTTCTCTTTGGTGTACACTACCTACTGAAATAAAGGGTTCCGTAACGTTAGAAAGCTTAAATAATAATAAAATCATGAAAAGGTAACCCATGCACCCTAACTTGCAAAGCTTTCATCCATATTTCAGTTCATCTATAATTTGTCTGATATATTCTTACTGTACATTTTTTTTCACTGTAGGGAATTGTCTTAATTAGCATCATCTTCCACAAATTCTGTTTGCTATAAGTCAATTTTGAATAAAAGAATCACATCAAGTCATCCATCTTTTCACTACAACAGTGGTTTTCAACCAGGTTTCCGTGAAACAATAGGGCTCACAGTGATCCAGACAACGGAATAAATAGGGCAAAATGACACTTTAAATGTTCATATATGTTTTACTTTATTCAACAAGCTTACTTTGGCATACCTAATAAACCAAATTTCAGCAAAATCAGACTTTTGGATGCGGAGATATGACAATTTGAAGTTGGAAGACATTGATTAGGCCAAAAATCAGGGCAATTTCTGATGAAATTGAGGTTGCTGGCAGAATTTTAATAACTTTCAGGTGGACATTCCTCTACTTCTGCAACTCCGATTACAGCCGTTTTTACTTTGTTTGTAGGTTTCTGCCTATATTTAATCGCAATTAATTCGTCTCTACGATTAAATCAATAACATTTTGCAATTTGCCTGCTACGTAAGCTACAATCTTTTTGCAACTTCAACGCCAAAAAACTGAAAAAATTCGCTTTACAGCTAAAAATAGAAAGGAACGGAAAAAGGTGAAAATGGGACTCATGTCCAGTAAGAGTCATATCTAATGGTCTTTTATGCCAAAGGATTTGCACAAATTCCTACAGATAAGAGAGTCATATAAATTTGGAAAATGCTACTCTAGTCACTTGAAATTAAGGAAAAATAGCATTTTTTGCTCATGGATTGGCATGTCGTTCGTAATTGTATACTTAATGTTTCCACACAATCTTTCCTACTTCGTACTAGTCTAATTCACTTTCCTCCATTATTTTAATGAGTTAAAATCTTCAAAAAAACTATGTTTTGAGTCGAAATTCAACATTATTACGTCATGCAGTTTTTGGCATGGATTGTAAGATTTTCCATTCCTCTGTCAATGATACTGCTCTATTATACGTTGGTGATTTTGCTTTGCAATGGCGCTTCTTGCTACGGAGATCGCATGTGAGGATGATACAAGCTTTCACAGAGAAGTTTTCCCGAATTTTGTAGGTTCTTGATCTTTAGCATGATTTATGAAACTTCAGATATGTTATGCATGTAGAGCGAAGGCCAAGCAATCCAATAGAAACTCGAAGAATACAAACAAACTAGTCCTTCTTTTTCCTTATTTCTTTGAGCCGAATCCAATAGGTTTCAAACAAACATTTACACCACGAGCAAAACGAAATAAACAACTAAATGCTCTCAGTTATTTAACGTCATTCTCCCGCGATTCACCAGGAATACTCCCCCTTCTCCTCTTTCTTCCGGGGCCTCCGCAGAGGGCCTCAAAGATAGCATCTCTGGTACTTTCTGGTACCTATTTATTCCCTTATTTTGGCAATCTGGATCACTGCGGGGCTGCGCCAGTACAGTCCAAGAGTTCCACCAGAAGTTACAATGCACATATGGGTAATTAATATGCATCTTTCTCATTTTGCGTCTCTTTTTAAATAATTCAAATAAACAAATAAACAACAGGCAGTTGTCTCCTGCGCAGTTTTCGAGCATCATTTCCAAACGGAACCGGTCTCGTGGAAACGCAAGGCCTATGAGTACCCAGTTACTACGGTTACAAATGGAATCGTCCCCTGGAAACGCTGTCTAAATCATGCACACGTAGGTCTTCCTTTTGTAAATTATCTCACGTGGAAATTTGTGGTGCAGTCTGATACTTATCGCCAGTAACTACGAATTTTTTCCCTGGCTATCACCACCGGTATGCAGGGAAGGAAAGCAGAGGTTTGTTGTAGCGAGCGACGAAAACCAATAGCCGCCATGGTAGATTTTATATTTAGTCGCCAGTGACAAAAATCACAAGTCTACATTGACTGAAAATCAGCTCTATGTTCAACCCCCCAATCACAGACTACTGCGAATTCATGACACTGTAACTAGGTAATGAAAAAGAAAAATGGAGGAGAGCTATGCTATGTTTTCTTGGAGACGTAAAAAGGCTGAGAAGATGGAGAAAGTCTAGTGCTTATATTCTATTCAAAAGCAGTTGGGGCCTTTTTCTCCACTCTACAAGATCAACAATAAAATGTCTTGCATTCTTCATGGATTTCCTTAGGCAAACTTAGTAAAGCTCACATGTCTTGTTTCCTCGCAAAGTCTAAGGCCAAATACAACTTGATCTGTCTATTCTTTGACGTAGCACCATCAAGGCTGCCGATATTTCTCTGTACCAAATGCAAAGGAGTCGTTTTTGACCAAAAGAGAAGGCAGGCTTTTCACATACTATTTAAAAGACAAGCTTAAACCTGGGCTCTCGTCATGTTACAATCAAATCCTACAGCAAAAAGTGATTATTTGTATGAATATCGAAACTTGTTTGCTTGCGACAACAATTGCTGTTGTGTACTGGGCTCAGCCATTCTTAGCTTACAAAACAGTATCTTTATTTAATCATCTATCTAACTCCAAATTTTGTCTGTTGCCTAGGGGGTGCTCTCTCCTCGATTCGTTTATCTATTGAGAGAGCTCCTCCTTATGAGAAATTTCCTGCATACAAATTCCCGTAAATCGATGTTATTTTGTTAGCATATATTTCGTATTTTACTTAGTGCTTTTGCTGTATGTTATAAGTAATTTAGTGGCATTCTGTATTTAGTGGAAGAGCTGAATTGAACTGATTGGTTCCATTTGAGACGTTTTCAAGGAACTAATCTAGAATAAAGTTTATAGGAATATTAAGGCTCTGAAGCCCTGACGTTTAAGAATAATTTAAGAATAATGCAAGGCTCAAGCTTCATCAAGGCTTAGAATTTTTGTGTATTTAATTTATAGTGTTATATATAGAAAATTTGGCACTACCGATAATTATTCTGTTCCGCTTTTGCTATATATTCCGATATATATTCCTTTGATATTCCAACCAGGCTAAACCTTTTCCACTTAAGAATAATTTAAGAATAACCTAAGGATCAAATTCAGAAAAATTTAAGAACATTGTGGCTCAGCGAATAGTTACTTATCTTCATAATAAAAATATCTAATAGAGTTCATATGGGAAAAAATTTATTTCTATAGAGTAACTACAATGAGCTACAATGAGAAAGGAGTCGAATAGTAGGATGTCTATTGTAGTGTAAGTGAATGCAATCGATAAATTTCTAATATTAACAACAGCCAGCAGAAGATAATAAACATGTATCAATAGCATAACTTGATATTTCATAGGATTCAAAGCTCTTGCAAAGGTCCAAGGAAGTACGTATTTGGCGATTCCTCTTGACTGTACATGAAGTCGCATGAGCCTAAGATGAACTCATCTAAACTCATATCGCCGTCACCGTTCAGATCAACAACTTTAAAGGATTCTTCGGCCTCTTTTTCTCCCTTTATACCCATAGCCTTGTAGTATATTTTCCATTCTGGCAGAGAAATGATGCCATCACCATTCAAGTCGATAGCTTTGAACATCATCTCCAAGTTTGGCTTGTAATGGTTCAGCATATCATCATTCACCTTTGCAGGGTTCATCATCTCAATTCTGCTTTTCATAAAATCCTAAAACACAGCATAGGAAACCGTTTTGAAGAACTTCACATGAAAATGATTAATCAAAAGCTGATATGGAGTACTAAAGTTTCTTTTTATGTCTGTGGGTAGTTGTTAACAAACGAAGGACCTATAGAACAGAAAAGTGCTGTAAGCAAAAAGACCCTTAAAACTCATAGAGTAGGGTCTAACTAATTAAATCCATCAAGTGTTTGTTGCATGTTGCTTTCAAATTATAGCTTGCAAAGAGGGTGCAGTTTTCAAATAGATTTAGAGGAGCTCGCAAGACATTTCCCGGGTGCCACGGTGGGCCAGGATAGCAATGGGGGTAAACTAGGTAGAAAAGTAAATCCTGCATTGCATCTATCATTGGAATCGTATAAAACACTAAAAATCTTGATATATCAGCATGGAAAAAGCATTATAGAAGTCCTCCCCCCTTTCTACTGCATAATAGGTGATATAAAGCAAAGATTTCAGTAGTCTTATGTTTTCAAAGGTTATTCAGGAATATGTACCAGCAAAATCTCCTATATCTATTCATGCTTTGAAACCGCTCTATTACGGATCAATAGACGTAAGTAAGCAAGCAGATGTAGAATTACGTCTTTTTGGAACAAATGATATGCCTAGATAAAGCTGATTACTTTAATCACATTATTCCTTCCAATACAACAATTCGCGTTTACAAACAGCGTCTAGGATCTTACTATCAATAATAGCACAAGATAATCGCAGAGGTGAAGGGTCAATAATTTCTCGCCATTTTGCGCGTGGAATGAACACTAATTTAATTATTGGAAATCTGAAATAACGTACAGATGACTTGTGTATAACACAAGCATGGGCATCATTTAATCAACTTCACTATGGATCTTATTAATGCTGATTTCTAATCCGGAGGCAGCGAACCAAGCCATTAATTAAAAACGGGAGGAAATAATCATTAATTGTGGCCCCAGTATTTCCTTGGTGTTTTTAGCTAATGTTGAAGAATCCTCATATGTTAATCGCCCAATTCAAATTTAATGTATTAGTCTTCCTTTAGCGGGGTGAGTGGCCAAGCGGCCCAGCCAGTTCCATTAGCTTCACAAAGTTAAACATGGCTGTGTACGGTCAGAAACTGCATGGGCGACCCTCCAGATGAACGACCAAAACAGCTCACTCCGCCGTCCTTTGGAAGGGGCGTTAAACTACGGGTCCCATGCCTGAATGCGGCATGCATAGTAGGCCTAAATTAGCTGAAAAAGCTAGGTATAACAGCCTACTTAAAACAAAGTAAACAACAACAACAACAACAATCTTCACTGCAGTGAAGATGAAGGAAGACCAATAAACTACATTCGAATTGGGAGATTAACATATGAGGTATTTTTGGGGTAGAAAATAACTGATTTTAGAGCATTTCAAAACACAACTACACCTATCGCCCCTCTCCTATATGACGTGTTATTTGCACAACAGTGAGCTGCTTGAGATCTAGGCTACAGTAATAGCCCGCATATAAGAAACTGAATTTTTCGATTTAGCCTAAATGGGTTCATTTGTAAATGGTACTGAAAGTAAACTTTGGACTACAATGGTTCTTAAATAGGTTCTTATATTTTCACAGCAATTTCTTCTCAATATACCAAATATAGCATGAATATCATCTAATAATACAGTATAATTATTTTCTTGTACCATAGGACAATGCCTGTAGGAAATAGAGTGTAAGTACAGCATTTTACTAAATTTAATAGAATTTTCTTACCAAGGTGTTTGCAACAACAGTATTTTCAAGCTTTCTGCTAAACCTCAGCCTGCCTGTATTTCTTAATTACTGCCTGACTTTAGCTTCATGTTTTTATGTGTCTGTTTTTTATTAAAAGAAATCTCCTGTAGTAGATTACAGCACATGCAGATGCTTGGAAAATATTTGAAAGAGTAGAGTAATGTCAAGTTACTTTTTTATGCCAAGTAAATTTATAAACAACAACAACAATAAAACTACTGTGCCCATCATCGAGAGAGTAGACACTAAGTCATTGGAGTTCCCTGCAAGAATGGGCACTTAACAATTAAATTTAACATCTAGAAAGAAAAGAAACGAGAGAAGGAAACACGAGAACAACACAAAAACGTTAATGTTTGACCCACTTTTGATGTTAGGCCACACTATCCGTAGTAAGGAAATTTGAATTTGAAGAATCCAAAAGCATGGCAGTATACCACGCACCAATAATCATAAAACGTAGTTACTTAGTGGCAATCCCGCTGATAAGAACCTAACTAACAACTTTAGCCTAAATAGGTTCACAGGGGGCTTAAAATGAAAATTCTAGCCAAGCAGGTTCTTAAAACCCTAGCTCTTATACGCGGGCTGTTGCTGTATTCGCAAAAGGGTAGCACATTATACCAACGATGCCTGGACAGGACATATTCCTCTGACAACTTCAGCCAATGGTATTGCATTTCTTCTCTATGTAACTTTTGATTGACAGTCACCTGATAATAAAAATGTTACATAATACGTGCTACTGTAAACTTCGATGTGGTGAACTGATCATGCAAAAACTATATGATCATGAGGCTTGCACGATTGATACATTTCACCCTTAGGGAAAAGGAGCTCTTAACGAATTAATTCATTGATTACACAAGTCTAGCTGTAACGTTTTCTTAGGCAGAGTCGACACTATAGAACACGTCTGAATTCTGATGTTTATTTTCAAGACTGACTAAATCAATTCAAGTTACCTGTTAAGCATGCATGATACGTAATGGTGCTAATTACAGTACATGTTGAGAACCGACAGGCTAACTATGGCATAGGGTGCAACTAATCCCTTTGACCTAGGGCCTTATTAACGCTACACCTTCCCACCTCTTAAAGTGATACGACTAATAATGTGTTACAATATCACCATATCGAATAGGAGGGTTCACTACTTGACGAAGATTCCTGGGTCTTACATTTTGTGCACGCTCAACTCTAATGTCGTCTCCGCCTGTGGCTTCCTGTTCTACTACAGATATTTCTGGGCTTTCTGGGGTTGGGCAGACTACAGTCCCTTTTAAGTTGGGCATGGCAGAGACTTTCAAATTATTGTGGTGCACAACCAGTTCTTTGCCTTCCTGTGACTTAATCCTATAGTTAACCCCTCTTCTAGAGACAACAGTATACGGCCCAACCCACTTTCTCCCAAACTTCCACCTTTTAGGTCGCCTAAGCCAAACGATACTCTGTGGCTCAATGGGGGTCCAAGTCCCCTTTCCCTGGTCATGGAACTGTTTTTGTTTTGCTTTTGCTTCTAATTACACCTGCTGAGCTATGGATTGAGAACTATGAATTGAATTGACTGTCTAACTGCTTGCATATAATCTGACTGACTTCTAGGGTCCCTCAGGGGCACACCCAGGTCTATTTCTACTGGCATACGAGCTACTCTACCAAACACAAGCTCGTACGGGGAGAATCCTGTTGATTCATGACGGCTAGTATTATATGCAAAAACAGCTTGATCAATATGAAGGTCCCAAGTATCAGGATGCTCAGAAACAAAGGTTACAAGATCTCTTGCAGTGTTCTATTTTGTCGCTCAATCTGCCCATCCCCTTGGGGGTGATATGCTGTAGTTCTGGTTTTCTGAATACCC
The DNA here is from genome assembly GCA_018155075.1 of Cassiopea andromeda. NCBI lineage: Eukaryota > Metazoa > Cnidaria > Scyphozoa > Rhizostomeae > Cassiopeidae > Cassiopea > Cassiopea andromeda. The sequence goes on from WIPJ01001849.1 coordinate 1,887,820, forward strand.
ATGAGGTCACATATACTTTTGATCAAAGCTTTCGAAGTTGGTGCCCTGGTCAGAATGAAGAATTTGTGGGGGTCCGAAGCGAGAGAATAACCTCGATACTAGAATATTGGCAATAGTCTGTGCTTTCTGATCTTGCGTTGGGAATGCTTCACACCATTTTGTAAAGTGATCACCAACTACAAGTATGTGCTTATTTCCCCTGGCTGTTTCAGGGAGAGGCCCCATGTAGTCCATGGCCCAAAAAGTAAAAGGTTCACTAATTACCATTGGCTGAAGAGGGGCTTGTTTTCTAGCACAAGAGGTCTTACTTTCAATACATTCCTTGCATGAACCTATATAGGACTGAACAGATGATTTCATATGTGGCCAATAAAAACGTTCTTTCACCCTACCCAATGTCCTGGTAATCAACATATGCCCTCCTGATGGTCCTTAGTGCACACTCTCCAATACCTGACTAACCAAATTCATTGATTACACAAGTCTAGCTCTTCGAACAGAACTGGTAAGACCCTCCCCCACCCCCTCTTCATTATTTTAAATTGAGCATGCTATGGCCTTCTACCTAATACCACCTGTTGCCCATAGTAGCTACCAGTGAGAGTCCAACGTACTGTGGCTGACGCAAGCAATCGTTCATGCTGAATTAGCCTGAAGGATCCATGCTAAGTAGGTAGGCACACTTATTCAAGTATGGGGGGATTCGAAATTGACACTTACCACACTAGGCCATACGATGCACCATGAATAGAAGTTGAAATAAGGCTTTGCAAAACAAAGAATCTCGTCCAGGGTTTGGGAAAACTTGAGCTATTACAAATTACAAATAAAACAGCTTTGCATAACAATTTCGTCGTTTTATAAGTCAGTGTTTCTAAGTGGTGTGGTCCTAAAATCTTAAAAAGGGGACCCTTCTTGAAAACATTTTGATCACATCCTTAGACCTAGCCTAAAAGAGGGCAATCGGAGCTCAGCCTGAGGTGCTCCATTTGTAGTCATGGTCTGGTCATTCGATGAGAGGTAATACCCAGTATTCGGCATCTTTTGCTCTCCATAGATTCTAGCCAAACTTTTCCTAGAAAAAGATGGCTCGCTATTTGAGCTGGTAAAACTCGAGGAAACTTGGCGGAAATTCTTCTGGTAATACTCGACAAATTTCACTAAATTATGGTTTGCAAGTATTTACAAAGGTGTGTGCTCGCCACTGATCTGGTGCAGAAAGGGTTTCAAGTCCAGTCTGGTGGTAATACAAGAATAGATACTTCGAAGGGAAACAGCCTCCATAAATTACACACAACAGCCAGACTGACAGCCTCCAGACACGCCTAATTTCAACAGGTACATACACAAAGGTGAAGAGGTTGGAATGATTTGGATTGATATATTTATCGTCAATAGTCCTTGGCAGTGGCGGTTTTAGGGGGGCCAGGGGGCCATGGCCACAGGCCCTGCGCTGTTGATAACCCAGAAGGGCCCCAGCGTCTGAGAAAAATTGAAAAGAAATCACAGGAAAACATGTAAATGCACTCTGATTCTCAAACAAGGGCCCCGCAGATGAGTTCGGCCCCATGCCCCGCGATGCCTAAAACCACCACTGGTCCTTTGGACCAAATGGAAACTAGCCGGAGTGTTGAAAATTTGGATTGACTTGGCTTGAGATTGCCCAGAACGAATTAGATGAATGAAAAGAATTTTGGGATGTCACACTTCTACGCCTTTCTAAAATGCAACTACGATGCATAACATTATCCACATTTCGTGCGCAGTTTCTCTCGTAACACGTTTTGCTTGACAGGGAGAATGCTTACACTCTATTGGATAAAAGCGGAAGTTACTATGGACGCATATAAGCAACTGAGGATATATACTAGAAAAGACTCCAACTATTGTCATTCGAATGACTATGACACTTTATGAACGAGTGAAAAAGATGTGGGATTAAAATACTTAATGTTTCCATAGCAAATATTCTACGAAAAATAAAGAGCCTCTAAGAGGGCGGTAGGGCACCTGAAATTGTTCCGGCATTCAGGGGGTGCACAACTACAAGTGTATGACGATGTCATACCCCCGCCGTTTGCCGAAGCTGTCGGTATTCATTCGGCTTGTCGGTGCATGTTTGGCTTGCCAGTAAAAGCTGATGTAGTGATCATCACTTGACAGTAATTCTGGGAGATTTAGTAGCCTGTCCGTAAATTTTTTCTGCTACACACCCCACACTCAGAATTCCATCGGCACCCAACTGCTAGTATTGTTCGTTCGTGTGGAGGACTGCAGAACATTAAAAGCGGGGGAGGATGGTATTAACAGCTGTAACGGGTGAATGACCACGTATCGTACCTGAACTGCATTGACAATACTTTCCTTTTGACTACTTTCCATTTGGGTCTGGTAAACTCTGCCCCGTGATATCTTTGTTTACTGATCATCACCGGTAACCGGTCCAATTTGCATTTTCTACTTTTGAATTCGATGTCCGAATTTCTTTCAATGTCCAAATAACCAGATGTTCAAGGTTCACTTTACAATGGAAGGAAACTCCTTCGTAACAGAAAAAGGTTGCTGCGTTTTATCATCTTAAAAACGTCGGGGCAGCAACGTTTTTCGATTTATTTCCCGTTGACTTCGATTGCCTAACATAATTTTCGCTCGAGGTCATAATCTCAGGAATATCGCCAGATAGGACCGACTGGGCCACAGCCCCAATCAGGGAACGTTAGCTAACTGGGCGGGAAAAGCGAACTTACAGAGATACATGCATGTATATGCCCTGTATGGTGAAAATAAGCTCAAATTTCAGGAAAATCCTGGAGACACCTCTTAAGATTTGTAACCTATTTCTAACAAGAAAGAATTTCATTATTCTTACCTCAAAACTCAGTGATGCATCCATAGGAAAAACAGCATCCCACCACGCCTCAAGCTTTTTTGTAAAATCCAGAGCTTCGTCGTCTGTCATTTCTCCGTATCTCTTGAATTTTGCTGCAAGAACCGGCAAATCCTTCCTGTTCAAAAATCCATTTCCATCAGCATCGATGCATGTGAACAATGTTTTCAATTTTCGTTTCCATAATTCAGAAGGGCCATTTGATAGATCCGGCACCTTGAAATTAAAGTTCAAATCTTGTGCCATCTTCTCCCAGGCTGTTGAAGTCACTCGGATCTTAAGTCGTTAGCAAAATGAGGCTTGTTTTGAAGAATGCCGCTATTTATATGGACTTAGGCGAAAAGCTTATGTGATAGATAAATTATTGACCCAATCAGAGAATGGAACATAATTGGGATAAACTATCCGGGGGTCCCTTCGTGCTCCCACTGTGGCTGTAAGATATACTAGCACAGAAAATAGCTTGGCTTTCGTAGACTGACATAGTCAAAACAGGCCCGTAGTCGTGGGATGGCATAGGGTGGCAAATACCACTCCTGGATATTGGAATATTAGCTATTTGCTACCCATGGAAAGTTTTCTGCAAGCTTTTTAAGAAATATATTGCCAAACCCCTTTCGGAATCCCACAACCCCAATCAAGCAGAATTGGCTTTATTAGCCTAGTACTTTTGATATGTCAAGCAAGAATCCGTGAGCATGGTTTATAAGGTACTTAATGCTGAGGCACTTCTCTACCTTACAGAACAGTTTACTAGTCTCTACTAGAACAAGTAGAACTTTACGTGGCTCTAATTTGAAATTAAAGCCTCCAAGATTAAAATCCAGGTATGGCAAAAACTGCTTTGCATATAGAGGATCATCAGTCTGGAACTCCCTACCTAGTGGAATACAATCTTCTAGGACTTCTGGGGCATTCCAGAGAAAAACTAAAGGTTATGCTTGTGGAACAAAATTAGAAAAATTATTTTAGCCTTTTCTTTCTCGTGTGGTTTTGTTTTGAAATAGATTATATTATTATGTAAAATTGATTTAGTTGTTGGTATATTTTTTATATGTATTATTTTAATTAGTTTTTAACATGCCCCCTGTAAAACAGACATATGATTCTGAGGAGCCACCATTAACTCTATGGGAGCCACCATATATAAATATTTCAAAGTGCAATGAGTGCAATGAAATGAACTTAGTTTCATCGCTATGCTTTTAGTCGCCAACTTTAAATAAATTGTATTATCATTATTATTTATTATTGATTTCAATGTGACTCAGATGCGACCTAGCAAATTTTGTGCCACATGATTCATTGAAGAATTGTTTGCCACCCCTTACACATCAGATTAGCTACGGCTTTAGCTAAATCAGCTATTAGATCACTATTTGATGCAATAAATACAGGGATACGCCTACTCGTTAAAGCCATCGTAGTAATATCAGGCTATGCTTATACTGTACCGGGTCAGCTTTTATTCATTCCAAGAGTTGCGTGTTATTTGCGTCTACACTGCACCGGTGCAATTTTGGAGTTACGCAGGTACAGAAGTGTACCCCAAACAAATAATTCAACGTCAGGTATACTTCTTAAAATTGGTCAATATGGTTTGGGAACACGGAATAAACGTGGAGAAAGATTGATAGAATTTTGTCAGCAAAACAAATTAATTATAACGAACACCTATTTTAAACAACACCCAAGAAAATTATATACATGGAAGAGTCCAGATGGAGATACCAGAAATCAGATAGATTATATATTAATAAATAAAAGATTCTGAAACTGTGTGAAACAAGCAAAAACTTATCCGGGATCAGACATAAATTCAGATCACAATCCAGTAATAGTAAAGATGAAGATTCAACTAAAGAAACTAAACAAGACAAATAGAAAGCAACAATTGGATTTCAGTTTACTTAAGTGTAACTCATATGCAGCTAGATACAACATTGAAATAAGAAATAGATTTGATGCTCTTCACATAGAAGAACTTGAACAGCAGCTTGACGAAGAAAAACATATTGAAGACATTTGGCGTAAAGTGAAAGAGTGTATTGTAACAACAACAAAAGGACTTCTCCCTTTAAGAACAAGAAAGAATAAGCAAACATGGATGACTGATGATATTCTAAGCAAGATGGACGAACGAAAAGCTCATAAACATGTTGATAAAGACAAATATAACGAGTTAAACAAAGAAATAATTAATGACTGCAGAAAGGCAAAAGAAATTTGGTTCAATAAGCAATGTGAAGAAATAGAAGAACTAGAGAAACACCATAATTCGAAAGAAACGCATGTTAAGGTCAAAGAACTATGGCGAAATAAAATGTATAACAACAGCAATGGATGCCTAATGGATAAAGAGGGAAATCTCCTCTTTGAGGAGGAAGATGTCGCTAATAGATGGAAAGAGTATATTACGGAATTATATGATGATAATAGAGCTGAAATGCCTAAATTTGCAATGACGACTGGATACAACATATTGCAACAAGAAGTACAGAAGGCCATCAATTCAATGAAAAATGGTAAAGCAACCGGGTCGGATGAAATATCAACTGAAATGTTAAAAGCTCTAGATGACTGCAATGTAAAAGCAATAAAAAGCTTTGTAATGTAATATATAACACAGGGTATATACCAACTGAACTAGAGAAATCAATTTTCATAACAATTCCCTAAAAACCAAAAGCACAGGACTGCACAGAGTTTAGAACTATCAGCCTTATGAGCCACGTCACCAAAATCCTACTGAAGATCATACCAAAAACACATAGCAAATAAAATCGATCAAGAATGCAGTAATCTGCAGAGTGGGTTTAGACCAGGAATAGGTACCAGAGAAGGAATATTTAATTTACGAACAATTCTAGAAAGAGCGATAGAGGTACAGCAGGACGTGTATATAAGTTTTATTGATTATACGAAAGCCTTCGATCGAGTTAACCATACCAAACTAATAGAATGTTTGAAAGAAATAGGAGTGGATAACAAAGATCCACAAATTATCATCAAAATGTACTGGGAACAGACTGCAGTGGTAATAACTAAGACTGGAGTTTCGTCAGTATTTAAAATAAAGAAAGGTGTAAGACAAGGTTGTGTACTCTCACCAAACCTCTACAATTTGTATACAGAAAAGATATTTAGAGAAATTGAAAGCATGCCAGGTGTAGTTATTGGAGGAGTAAACATAAATAATTTAAGATATGCGGATGATACTGGGCTTTTAGCAATTGATTCTGGAAAATTACAAGACCTGATAAATACAGTAAATGAAAAAGGAAAAGAATATGGGATGAGCATTAACATAAAGAAAACTAAAGTGATGGTTGTAACTAAGAAAGAAGTCACACCGAATGCTAAAATAACAATAGAAGGGAGACCAATAGAGCAAGTTAAGAAATTTATATACCTTGGACATTTAACAACAGACAATGGGAAATGTGATAGTGAAATAAAAAGACGAATAGAAATAGCAAGGGGAGCTTTTAACAACATCTCAAAAGTCATAACACCAAAAAAAATAAGTACATCAACCAGATTGAGACTAATAAAATGTTATGTGTGGTCAACACTTTCTTATGGTGCAGAAACCTGGACAATATCAAAAACACTTGCTGGAAGAATAAACGCCTTTGAAATGTGGACGTATAGAAAAATGCTAAGACTTTCATACACTAAACATAAAACCAATGAAGAAGTTCTAGATATGTTAAGTAAAGAAAAGCAATTGTTGTCTAACATGGTCAAACGAAAACGTCAATATTTTGATCACCTAATCAGACAGAATGAGTTACAACGTCAGCTGCTTGAAGGAAAGATCAATGGCAAGCGCAGCAGAGGAAGACCAAGAATTACATGGATGGACAACCTAAAGAAGTGGACTTGAAAATCATATGGAAATGTGATACGAATAGCAGAAGACCGTGAACAGTTTAGATTCATGACAGTCAACGTGCTAAAAGCATTGGACACACTATGATGATGAGTGTAAACCAGGGTTTTTTAACATGCAGTTCCACAAAAAATGTGCAGTTCTAAAAGATTTCTGCAGTTCAAACGAAAAACATGCACATTGCACAGACTTATTATTTAGTGACCCAAGGGTATAATAAAGTAAATAGTAGTGAAAATGGTAGACTTAGGTATGAACTGATAAGAGATGCGCAACCATAAATGGAATTGTTGGAGGTAGTAGCATTGATTTATCCCTTCTCGCCAAAAGCAGGCAGTTCAATTCCATCTGTGACGAAAAGATCGCAACAACGCTGGATTTTATGTACAGTTCTGAACTTATCTTAAAAAACCTCTGGTGTAAACGCGTGCGCAAGTGTACCGAGTCATATCAAAAGCAAGGTTGACCCACTTACAGCCTTTGCAGCGTAGGGTGTGGGAGCACTAGCCTGCCTGCATATTACCCTCACTTCGAAAAATGCCAATAAATACCAGGGATAGTCTCAAAAAAGGAGGGCTGATGAAATGATGTCTACCATGCTTGAATGGCTACAAGCAATTCGTTGCATGGAAAACATATGAAAATTCGTTTCAAAAGGAGATCAACAACAATAAATACTAGTCCTGTCAAGACAGAAGAAATGCTTTGTAATTCCAAAGGTGTACTGCGGTTGCCAGGACTCACTGTTTCTCCAGCATAAAATCTCTGCTAGATATATCTCAGTGTTGAGAAAAATATAGTAGAGGTAAAGATCGTCTTTCAAAGAACCACTTACAGATGAAGAGCTCAAAGGTAATGATCGTCTTTCTAAGAACCACTTATAGATGAAGAATTCAGAGCCATTTCTCTTATCTTCATTTCGCTTTCTCTGCTTGATCAAACAAATATGAAATGTTATGAACTCAAGACCTGCAACAAGAGAGAACTCTCTTTCCTCCAATCTATAGACACTTTAAACAGAATAGCCACTGAGAACTGATGAGAAGTTCACCACCCCATGCCACCCCATGGCTAAGGGCCTGAGCCGAGTATTTGCTGAGCACGCGTTATTTTCATAAGAAAAGATGTAGAAGAGAATCGAGGTTCAGGCGAAAAGTCCATTTCTTTTATAAAAAGGGCGCATTTAGCCTTTGGTCAACTAATTCTGTCAAAGGATTTGCTGACTCAGTGGCACCTAGAACGCACTTTGTATCATTTTGCCCCTAACTAACAGCTACTGTACGTAAATGGTGAATAACATATAAAAAGGAAGGGCTAGGCTTAAGCTATATGAATAATACAACTGCATTAATACGCAGACACTGTAAAAATACTACACCTAATGCCTATTGATGCTGGGAAAATCCCGCACCCATAACCTAAATAAAGGAAGGAGAGTGCACGAATACAGTACATCAGAGATGACGCAAACATTGACGCACATACTAAAGGGGACTACCATGCAATCTCTATACAAACACACAAACATAAACTTGTAAATTCGAAATTTAAAAGTCTAGGTTAGTGGATGCAAGAAGGCAGAAATCTCTGCTTAAGTATAGGAAGAAAGGACATTGATATTGTGCAAGAAGTTAAATACTTGGGACTACAAATAGATAATAGTTTTGATTGGAAGGAACAAACCAAGGCAATCTCTTCTAAGGTATCAAAGGCGCTGGGACATCTAAAGCATGCTAAGAAATTCCTCCCATAGTTCTGTAAGGTCACTATACCTAAGCATAATTGAACCACACCTTCGCTGCTGCTGCTCTGTGTGGGGATCCAGTGACTCGGGAACACTTTTACAGCTGCAAAAACTGCAAAATAGAGCTGCTAGAAAACTGACAAACAGTGCTTTTGATGCACCTAGTAGCCCTCTTATAAAGAAATTAGGGTGGATGAGCATAGCTGATATGATCTCTTTCAAAGTGAAGCAGTTAGTCTTCAAGTTTTTAAATAATCTGGCTCCTCAATATATATATATGCAACCTCTTTCAAAGAAACTCTGATTGCAGCTCACGAGACTTAAGAAATACTGAAACGGATCTGAGGATCCCAATGTGTACTTCTTCAAATGGCCAAAAAGATTTTTCTTACCGCGGAGCCACGTTATAGAATAACCTTGCAATTGGTGTTAAACAGGCACCCTCCCTTTCAGTATTTAAGCAATGGTTTCTTTTAGATAGAAAACCTTAATTTTTAACCTTTTCTTTTAATTTAATAATTATTTATACTAGACTTTAGTGGTGGTTATATGTGTATCTTTACCCTTTTAATTGTCTTCCGATTTATTGCAAGTAGTTAAGTGGAGTGCCCCTGGAAAATCAGCTGCATTGCTGAAGGGTGACCCTCCTTAAATATATTAAATGAAATGAAACAAAATGATTGACCCGGCACAGGCAATTAGCGTCGGAATAACTCGGAATTCGGCTAAATGGACGGAATTCGGACGTAAATGCAGAAGCAATTTTCTTGTCTGCCAGCAAAATTTTTCCGATATTATTTTGAGCAAACAAGTGAGCGTAAAACAACAAAGGTTAATAAAACACTCTGTTGCGGACGACTTTGCCAAGCTGCTTGCTGCCCTCTTTCCACCGATTCCTTGGGCTAATGACCGACTTGAATATACTACGCATACGGGGTGTGTGGCAGAAAGATTACATCTCAAAGTTCAACACATGCTGGCTTTAAAAGTGTCCTCATCCTAGCTATTGGTTCCTTCTCTCATGCAGTTCTCAATTGGCCACAACAAACTGGGCAGTTTCACAAAAGCTGCACTGTATTGACATTTAAACATGGATCTACTGTTTCTGGAGCCAAGCTAGATATACAACCATTAATTTCAATACACACTTTATATAAGATAGTTTTTTCAGCCCAGTACTGACAATTTCTTAACATTTTCACGATTTTTTCAGCTCCAATGTGTTGCGCATGCACAACAGTGGAAAGTGAAAAAGTGGCTCCATGTACCAATGAATTCCCTGATCAATGATTGACTAAGATTTCAACAGCCTAACAATAAGATTTAACAATATGGTTAGTCCTTAGTACCTCAACAAATATATGAAACTGAATGTGTAGAGTTCTGTAAAGTTTTATCAAAAGTTTTGACTCTTGACAACATGAAAATATTTTGAATTATTGCACAGCTAGTGCTAAAAGTATGTTAATTTTTGTTGAGAATTTTCTTTTCCAAAGGTTCAAATATAAATTACAAAATGAAGAGTAAAATACTTACATTTTTCTTCCCTTTTGTTGTTCTTCACTGGCCTAAATGAGGTATTTCGCTTCACATTTTCAACTGACCTCCTTATAAAATTACTGAGAAAGTCTCTCTGTGGTGTCTCTGAAGTTGTTTCTATTGTACCCAGGCTATCAGTTTCTCTGGAAGAAGTAGCTTTTATTGTATCTGTAAAACTCTCTATGTCTGATTCAAATGATTCATCATACTATTAAATGAAGAAAACATGTAATTACATGTCTGCTTGCATGAAAGCAGATACAAAAGAAGTCATGGAAACTAACCATACAGAGTTTTCACCTAAAATATTGGCTTTCTCAGCCCAGATCAGGGGTATGCTGATCATACTTACAGCCAGAGCTGAGAAGGTCATGAGAGATCTAACAGGAAATTTCCCGATGTCCCAAAGGAGTCTCCTAAATGCATTTCAAGGTTCTCTTTGCAAGCCATGCACTTCAGCATGTAAAATGCAATAATCTGGACCCTACACCTCAAGTTTTCCGGGGGATATTTTCTTCCCAACATACCTTTGATCCAGGCAGGCCCATAAAGACTGGAGGGCAAGGGGTATTGCCCACCAAATAATTCTACAAGGTTGTATATAAAAGCACTCTATGCTTTACTTTTTAATCATTCTTCAGTTGACTTCTACCCAATCTAGAATCTAAGATCATCACTATGCAAGTATCTGGCATGCAGGTATCCTAATTCTGCTTTGCAACAAACTTCAAACCATGTTTCAGTTTTGGCACAAGTGTTGTATGAATTTCTTCTTCTGTAGATGGCAACCCTTAATAGAATAGGGCATTGTTCTCTCTGAGTGCATTCAATGTAACCCATGCTCAAAAAATGCCTTTTCTTCAATGTACTGGTAGGAGATATCATTGATGTACAAGCATATAGTAACAAAGAGAGAAATTTGGCTTAGCCTTTCCTTATTCATTTTAAATCTTCAAATTTTGATGAAACTAGGTAACAGAGCCAACTTCTCCATCTTAGCATGAAGATCAATGATAAAAACTGCTATGTTCCATTCTGCAAAAGGGCATTTTCTAACATTTTAGAGGGCATTGCCTCAAAAAATTTTCTGGGGGAAAGCTCCAAGACCCTTAATTCCTTCAAACTACTTAAGGAAATAAACTATTTTGGTATATACTTGTTTCCTATTGGCACAGATATATAACATGCAAAAGGCCCCCCAGCCTTTAACTTTACTTCTACACCTGTGCACCCCTCCCCAAATCCAGTTCAGCTGTCTAAGGGCCTTGACCCAGACCAATTGATGTGAATCAAATGCTATTAGCTTTGCTGTTCATGAAACAGTTGGATGGGTCACTTTTTACTCACAGCCCCAACAATATGTGCCTCAAAGCAATTTTCCAAATAGAATTTCCCAACTCTCATCCACTTGAGTAACATCTCAACATTATAAGCACATTCATATTTCTACAGAAATTTGAAAGTGAAATTAAGTTTACTGGTTTGCAGGGGCAGATCCAGGCAGCCACAGACCATGACCCCTTTTAAATGGCAATGTTTCCTATAGTAAACAATTGCACCAAGAAGCAATAAAATGAATCAGACGCCTCCTCCCCCCAACGTCCAGCTCTGGATCCAACCCCTGCTTTTTGGGCATACAACAAAAAATTACAACAAAGAAATAGGCACTAAAATTCCAGGGTGTATTCCATGTTGATCCTATGCCAGGCATTTTTTTCAGTATTCTTTTATTACGCCATGACAAGGCTGACTTACAAATGGTGTGGTCTAGCCACAAGCCCTCGTGGTTTCTTCATTGCTTGGCCAACTTTGCTCAGAAGTTTCCCATTGTGCATGTTTGAATTGGTAAAACACTCATAGTTAATAGCACAAATGTACGTATGTAAAGGTAGAATGCATTGGGAAAATAATCTTAAAAGTTCTAATAGAGACAGAAAAGGGGGTCTGGGGCGAAGCCCCCACAGAATTTTTTGCTAGCTACAACCTTCAGGCTGTTGGAAAACATACGAAACACCTTGCTGCCAATGCTGACGACAAATCGTAATCGGATGATGTGCCATGCCACTATTGAATACATTCAAACATTCAACTATCTAAGGAGACATTGGGGGCTTTATTTCGTACGCCAAGGTATTTTCCTTAGCTCACGCCGGACATTTTCGGGCCTATCTACATGGAATGCAGCCTGGGAGAATGGTACAAAAATGTTGCAGAATCTACCGAACGGTACAAATACTTTTATAAGGTATCACACTACACATTTTGCTACCTGGAAGTCGCTAGAATGTTCCTGCTGTTGGGATTTTGGCTCAGACGTTCTGCATTCTATCATCTCCAAATTAGCAAATTTCCAGTCCGTTGTTTTCGCGCGGTTACAACATAAACTCGTGAACGAGGCGAATCACAAATGGAAGTAGAAGCAGCAACAGCAACGACTTAAGTAAGGAACAGGAGACTACTCGAGTGCTCGATACCACTTCCAGACTGCATTCCCTAGGTAAGTATTCTTGAGTGAAGTTTTTGAATTTGTGTGCAGCAGAAGTATTTAGTTTTAAGCTGATTTTAGTATTTCTATGCACTTTGCGGCCAAGTGTAAGACTTTTTGGCTTACAGATCAAAGGGTTTCATATCAAACAATAACACCACACCCTGCCACCCCCGAATTTGAGTGTGCAATATCATTTGAGGGAAAGGTCTCAAGTATGCACTTGCCAAACTGCATTTAGGTCCAAAAATACATCCATGTGTTGGGGAAGAATCGATTGCACTAAAGCTTGCTTGCCTTTCATTGGTATGTATTAATTGCAATGCTGATTTTTACAGGGGAACTTATGATTTGCATTTTGCAGTTCCCTACTAAAAGAGTCAGGTGAGAATTTATGCTTTTTTATTGTGCCTTAGAATGTTCTTCTATTTTAAGGCAACTTTCCAAACCATGATTTTAGATGCTTTGGTAATGGCATGGTATTAGCTAGCTGACTACTTAGATGGAATGTACTACCTTGGAGTCAAAAATATACACTCATTATGAACCAATTGAGAAGACTGAGCAATCTTCGATGTATGTCTAATCAGAGACGCTTTATCCGATATTCAGAAGCTCCTCTTGATGTGCTTTATAATGATATGATAACTGGTAAAAGATCTGCATTGGCCCATGCCATTACACTTGTTGAGTCAACAAAAGCTGAGAAGAGAAATCTGTCAGAGGCAATTTTGAGCAAGACATTGAAGCACTTGAGAGGTGGTATTACATATCCAAACAAATCTACAGTGTCCTTCAGGATAGGGCTAACTGGGCCCCCAGGTGCAGGGAAGAGCACTTTGATTGAGACCTTAGGGAAATATTTAACATCACTTGGTCATAGAGTTGCTGTTCTTGCAGTTGATCCTTCCTCAGCTAAAACAGGAGGCTCTTTACTGGGTGACAGAACACGCATGACTGAATTGTCAAGAGATGAAAATGCATATATAAGGCCATCACCATCATCTGGAACACTAGGTAAAGACAAGTTTTCATCCTCCTCATTCATTTTGTTGCTTTATTTGGAGCCATTTATTATTTGACTTCCAAGCAAGTTGGTTATTAAGATATGGACTAACTTTTACATATCTGTTATAGAATGTTATGCATAGTAGAGCCATTCAATCAAGGTTGACAAAGACTTTTATCTTGTTGAAGTACATTATTCTCCCCTAGATAGGGACCATACCATGAAATTGCCCCATGCATTCCTATGTAGGAATAAAGAAATAAGATACTAGTATCACTTGGCATATTCTTGATGTATGGGCTTCTCTGCATCATATTACCAGAATCAATTTCTTCGCTTTTAGGTGGTGTTACAAGAAGCACAAATGAAGCAATTATACTCTGTGAAGGAGCTGGTTATGATATTATTCTTGTTGAAACTATGGGAGTTGGCCAGTCAGAATTTGCTGTCAAGGATATGGTAGATATGTTTGTTTTGATTATACCCCCTGCTGGTGGTGATGAACTACAAGGAATTAAAAAAGGAATTGTTGAAGTAGCTGATTTCATAATAGTAAACAAAGCTGATGGTGAATTAGAAGCCCCAGCCAGGAAAATTCAAGCTGAGTATACAAGTGCTCTTAAGTTACTACACAGACACCATCCACTTTGGAATCCAGTTGTAAGTATAACTTCAATCAGGCGTGGTATAGTTCTATAGTTAGCAGATACTGCTTAAAGTCATCAAATGGGTCACTGCTACTGGTTTCAAATGCAATCATCTCCAAGTCTTTAAATATAGCAACATGACAGCCTGGAAATATCTTTTGACCAGGAATAAGATGTATGTTTAGGCCATTTGTTCTCTTTGCAAGTCAAAATGTAATTGTCAGGGAAACCCTATAAGTAGTGCTTTTGGACTATTTGGCTACAATCGTAGACCCTCATCAAGTTGTATAAATATGAAGTACATCTCAGGAAGCAACAACCTTTCTAACAAGATAAAGACAGTCTACAAAACCAAAACATTCAACTATTTTTGGACAGTATCTAGTAATATACTAAGAAGTATAAGGCCCTCAAGAGAATGTAATGATAAAATATATTGTAAAGTGCATGACTGAGTGTCAACTATGTTGTAAAGACACATCTTTGGTTATGCTTCCCATATACATAATGGAAACCTACTATAGTAGTAGTCCTTGATGTCATGTTATGGCCATGTTTTTACTGAACTTTGCAAGTGAATATCTCCAACATAGGGAGAAAGACCCTCACCAAATTTAAATTAAGGTAAGATCTATGTCAGATTACTGTACAGTTCAAATTTGAGCCAGATATAATTGGTCACTCCCTGCCTTTTCTAATGTTCAAAATAATCAGTGAAAGTCCTTCCGGAGATTCCAAATTATGGGACTAGGGAGAAAAGGGAAATTCGAATGGAAGTGACAGAAAGTAGGCAAAATCTGAATTCATATTCAAATTCTCCATATATGAATTAGGGAGCATGCAAATTCTCAGGGTAGTTGGCAAAATAGTGTGAAGTTGACAATAAACTAAAGCCACCCCAAACAATTGTCAGAATATATAATGGCCACCATTGACCATTTCAAATATATAATAAACTTCAAGTTCGCATAACTTCTAAACTATATTGAAGTTTGAAGTAAAATGTCCAATTTTACCCCTTCATATTGTCTAGTATCTGCAGTAAAAAAATTGGCCAATTCTGAGAAAGAGGGTTTCATGACCTTGATGATTTGAAATGGAATGACCCTATTGTTAGTTGTTGGATTTTTATCTCAATTTAGGTTCAAAGAGTATCTGCATTAAAGAACATTGGTTTGGAGAAAGCTTGGGAGACCATGGAGCATTATCATGAAATAATGATAAATGCCCATGAGCTTGAAAAAGTTAGAAGAGAGCAGTACAGAGTTTGGATGTGGAATCATATACGAGATAATATAATGGATCGCTTTAGAAAACATTCAAAGATTCATAGTAATGTTGAAATTATTGAAAACCAAGTTATGAATGAAATCATTACTCCTGGAATGGGGGCTGATAGGTTAATGCAGATTTTTTCTGGAGATTAAAATTGAGTGAAGTGAATGATTCATAGTGCTGACCTATTGTAGAGCTTAAAATCCAGAGTACATACCTAGTTTTTGTAGCTTTTTGACAGATTTACCCAGAATGGGCATAAAAGCAGTACACACTCTAGGATTAAATATTACGATGGGGAAAATGCAGCCTTAATGTAAATTTGGTATTAAGACAGCATCAAAAAGGGAAGGCTTATATGGATCAAAACATTTCGGTCCTTGATTTGTTTTGTTTATGGATTGCATCAATTTTAGTGAGTTGTTTCAACTGCTCATGTATTCATTTGATTACAAGAACCAAATAAATTTCTTCCTTTTTGTTGCCTTCTTTGTACTAAAATAAGTGTCTTGAATGCTTAGGAGTCAATGCTGACATGTGTTTATGCCAATTTAGCAATCACTGGTAGGATTTACTCTACACCTGCATTTTGTGTTTCAGTTTTTGTTGAACATAGATTTCTTGGTATTACACCTCCGAAAGTGAAGTTTTCATGCATTTATCATTCATGAAACTGACCATGTTACAAATTACTAAGCTGTAATTATTTAGTCCAGCACTAGCTCGTCTTGTACAAACTTCCAGTTTTCTTTACAAGGAGAAAGGAGAGCATCAGTTCAGTTTCATTTCATCTCATCTCTCTTGAGCAAATATTTTTGCTTTCAAGAGTTTGCATTTTGCTCTTTTGTTCGTTTGAAATACTTTACACTTCAGCTCCATTCTTTATTCTTCATTGATGCCAATTGAAGAGGGTGCTAGAGAAGATATAAGCAGAAACATTCCTTGTTAAATATTTAGAGGATCTTTTATACTACCAGCTTGAAGATTGCTTGTATTGGTAGCCTGAATTTTTAGTAGGTGCTCCCTGTATGTAAGCTTTATAGTGCTTTGGCCCAAAATTCTGAGAACTCCAGTGCATGGGATATCATTTGGATGAATTCCATGTGATTACTTATCATTTTGGCCTTCATTTTCATAAGTATGATATTGAATATAGAATAATTTGAATACACTAATAGATATGCTACATATTGAATACGCTATTGTGTAGTTATTTGAATACAATTTGATTGCAATGAATGTAGTGTGGCAATTTCCTTTTCCCTTCTAATTGAACGTTTTTTTTGAGAAGTAATTTACATTGCACGCTTTCTGTACTAGAGCTGAAAGCCCACATTCTATTTTGATATATGAGCAATAGAATGTAACTAACATCTTTATGTACATCACCAAAGTCTTGATGCTTGTAATTCATGTGCTATACTCTGTATCAGTATGTGACCATGCTGTATATGTAAAGGGCTTGTAGCTCTTTTGCAAGTTCTCTCGTCTATGCTTAGTAGTCTCAGCACTTTGCTGTCTTCTGGCTTTCAAGAATTATATCATGAAACACCTAGATTTAAGAATGAATATGATGAACATTTCCTTTGAAACATACCCTTCAAATCAAGTCCCACTTGATTTCCAAAGCTTATTCTAGAAGGAAAAGCACAATGAACCACAATTCTTTCTATCAAAATATAGTGTACGCTCTCCACGTTCACATCTTAATTTTAGATCAATCAAGTTGAATAGGATTGCCTAGGAGTAATCTGGTTGTAGGGAGGTGGGTAGCTTAATCATAAAACAGTAGTTAGGTATTTGAGAAACGGCAATTTCCTGTCAACGTAATTAGATGTGATCAAAATAAGAACACATAATACATGTCAATAATGCAATTTGCAAATAATCTGAAACTCCAGTAAGTGAGAATATAACTTATGTGAATTAATTTAATTAAATTTTAACTTATTTTGTATCTACAACTACTTATCATAAAGCATAACCTAAATAAACTAGGTCTTTTAAGCACTGCAGAGAGATCTCTGGTGAGCAGCCATGGCCTAGCGGCAAAGCACTCGACTCAGACCAACGTGGTCCTGGGTTCAAGGTCCATCGCAGGCCATTGGTGATGTCAGTTAGGGCATCCAGTCTTAAATGCTCGTGCCAGAACTAAAGTCCTCTTAGAGGCACCCGCCAAGCCCCAAGGAAATGGGAGGAGCGGAGGTAAAATCGAGAAAAAGAGAGATCTCTGGTAATAAAATGAAGTTTTGCACGAAATGATCTATCTAGGTTATTGCTGGTTAATTATTTTTTGGAAATGACACATTCGTAGCGTTCTGCTTTTGATTCCACTGATGAAATTTTACGGCTTTATAGCACTGATTTCGACTGAAGAAGCTGAACAATTTTTTAATACTATTAGTAGAAAAGATCACCCTGGAGTCACTTGCAGTGTGGAATACCATCATAGTACAATTTTTTGCAATGGGCCAGACCTTTGAGATTGTCGACTGGGGGTAACTGTGGAAAGCTCTAATTACTTAGGAAATGCAGTTTGATTAAAGTGATTTTGCGTATTTACTAGAACAAATGCATTTACTTTCCTATAACTAAATGAATTGAAGCAGGTTGGTTTAGGCATTCATTGGACCTTTACTTCTGAGCTTGGAAGCGTTTTCGTACCAAAGTTTTACGATTTGTATCCCTTGAATCATACTAAAATTAATTTATCAATACAAAATTATACCAATGCTGTATATAGGCAAGTAAGAGTTTTATTCGTTGTTCTTCCTATTACATCCTAAATTCTGCAGCAGAATTTCAGTGTTTTCTTAAGTTATTCTCCTGGCTGAAGTTAAGCCATTCGTTGATAACGAGTAATTATTTGAGCTGTCTGTTACAATAACAAACATATAATCTAAAAGGCTACTACAACCCCATTTTATGATAAACCAAATACATTAACCAACCAAAGATCTGGAATCATTATTGTCTTCTACAAGAAAAATCAAGTGCAACGTCGAAAATAAACTTCAACTGTGCTTCATTTTCAACAAAAAATTTGTTCTTGTCTTTGAAAGTTCTTACAATGCTTGGGATATCAGCAATGCCGTTATTACTCAGCTGTTTCATTGATTCAAGGCAAGCACAGAGAGTTCCACTTCTACCAAATCCATCACTGCACTGGATAACTAGCGGAGACGTTTCCTCCGACATCCAGTCCTGAATAAGGTGGTTGCAAAGCCGCAGAATGGCAATGCGACTTGAAGGAATATCATGATCCTCCCATCCTAGCACTTGGAACTGAGTTACTTCTGTCGTCTTGCTGGAGTCGCCCAATTCTGAGAGGGTAAAATCTCTCTGTATAACACAAGGAAATGGATTTGTTTCCAGCTCAAGACATACTTTGAAGTTCCCATAAGTAGCAATTGGGGTTTCACTGTCTGGCCAATACTGTGTGAATGAGACAGGTCCCTCTTCCAAGCCATTCAACGATACGATAGCTTCAGCTTTACTGGCAGACACCATGGTCCAAAAATCATTGATAGTTATCCCAAGGGGAGCTTGAGTTGTTATGAAATTTGAACTTGAATTTAGTGAAACAAAAGTTGCATTGATATAGTCTGATAAATTGTGTTTTGCATTGCCTTTGATAGGTAGCCGTACCCTGAGACTATCACGTGGTACTTTGAAAGAATACCTGGAATAGAAGGTACAAGTTTAAACTCATGACATGGCAAATTTTCCAAATGTCCTGATAAAATGCGAATTTGCGATGAAACATACTATAGTTTAAAGATAGAACAATTAATTGTTTGGTTACTTTAGCAAATACTGCTATATTTATATTATTTCTGGAGAGTACAATTTTGCAAATGCCACGACAATCAACCAGATCATTTTCATATAAGTGTAGACCATATATAAAGTTTCACCTAAAGTAAGAATTGACTTTTAGAGGCAACTGTAAAGAAATGGGAAGGATGTCTTCTACTGCATTAATAAGATACTATCCAATCCATATTTATATAATACAATTTTGAATTTACAACTACCTCCGTGAGCGTAGCAAGGATTTCAAGGACTGAATGGTACTTGCCTATTTTTGTAATCATTTTCTGCCTTGGATCCTTCAAGCTTCGTCACAGACGATTCTTTTTCCAGACCTTGATTCAGATTCTGGAATAGCTTTTGAATTCCAGTGCGACCAGTCAACGGATCAGCAGTGTTTAGGCTTCTGTATAATTCTCTGGCGTTTCGATTTGTGATCTTAATATCCTGTTCAACTTTATTGAGCGTTGTGTTCACAACTTCGTAAATGAATTCGTATTGCCTGTCTGTCTCAACCATGTTGGCTTTTCGAGTTCTAAGATAACTCACATAGTTGAAAATATCGACAGTTTTTGACAAAGGAATGTTGCTCAACGTGGCATCCAAGGTGATGTATACCCCTGTGCAACCAGAGCCATTACTGAAAGGGATGAGTTTAGGTAAAATTTAGAGTTGTTAGCTGCTTTATATATGCGGCTCTAAATTATGAAATCCCCTAATGCTATTTGGGAATCAACTCACCAGGCCCCAACCCCATGGTTTTGTCATCATCTCACCACACACTCTCACATGCAACTTGCCATTACCTCTTTCTACCCAAGCACTTATGCCCTTTGTAGCTTTTCCCTGACACCATATTTCCTATGACTTGCTCGTATCGATATTCGCAAAATTAGTTTTAGTGGACAAGAATTTAGTACTACTAAACTCTTGTCCACTAAAACTAACTAAAATGTTTAGGCTATGTAGGATTGCTCTATAGCTGAGTGCTTAAATAGGAAAATGAAGTACACTTTGTCATTCTCGTCATGTTCTTCTTTCACATCGGCGTGGAATGATACGCTGAGGCAGACACTTCGTGGCCTGATCGCTACAACCACCTCTTAATGAAACATGCTGGGTAATTGTCCCTAAAAATGGTCTTTCCTGAATTGAATTTGACTAAATTTGAAGCGTCATTAACCGTTATCATCGCAACTGACCTATACTATCAAGAAATATGCTTAAAAACCAGCAATAGTTGATTTCTTGATATGCAAAGATTAGCAACAATTCTCGATCTAAGTGCGTGCTGCTTAATGGCTTACAAAAGAAATCAAAGAATTACCTGCAGTGAATCAGCTGTGGACTGCATTTCCCCTTATGCCATTGATTCACCAAATCACGAAAACTTATGAGATTGCGTATTGAGCTTGGGACTCCTCTCGAGGACCATTTATTGAACTGGAAGTGACGAACTATTCTTGGGGCTTTCTTCTTTCCACTAACAATGAAACTACGCACAGCACCACAATCATCAAAAACATTTTCCTTGCTCTCCACAACAATATGACCATTTCCAAATACAAATTTGATGGATGTTGGCCAGTAGTCAGGCGAGTCTATTTTATCATCATCAACATGAGTCAGCATGACAATTGTCCTTATATTCTCCTGTAAGACCATGGCCCAAAAGTCTTCTATTGTTTCTTTCATCGGTGCTTGTGCTGCTATAAAAGCGTTCTTACCACTGTAACTGTCAATAAAAGCTGCGTTGATGTAATCAGATGCTTGTTTAGATGGGTGCACAATGCACACTCTGGCATCATCAAACGGTATCGCTTCTAGATCTCTATTTAAGGAAGCGTTTGTTTTCGATCTTGCTTGACGATTCTCTTGCGAAGATCTGTTGCTTATTTCATTGAATTCGTCTTCAAAAGCGTAGTCCTTTCTTTTCATTTCATCAAAGTAGTCAGGGAAGTTGACAACAGGTATAGGAGCGTGGCCAGCATTGATTTCATATTTCAATTCGAAAACAGGAGCATTATCAGCACTACCATATGAATCCTCAGGATCGAATACATCGTCAGAAAAAGTAGTTGTTTGAGAGTTTCTACCGTTCTTAACAAGCTCCATAGTACTGAATCGGTAATTGGCTTCAAAAGCTTTCTTGTTTCGCTTCCAGAGAAGAAGTCCTAGGAATATAAAGAACGGAACTGCTAGAATACAAAGGACTATGCCAATGATCAAACCAGCTGCTGTGCCTTTGGGAGTCTCTTGCATTGCGGGTAGGTTTTCAGTAAATATGGTTCTACTCCAGTCACTTGAAAAGTAAACCGAATCTGAATGATAGGCACGAAAAAACAAGACGTATGATGATCCCGAATCCAACGGTCCGTTGAAAAAAGCAGCTCTATTATCCTTGGATGTACTTCTCTTTTTGCGATTTAAGGATCTATTTGTTTGCCTTCCATCTCCAATTACGAATTTGTCAAATGCATCTAAGTATGCTTTGCTTAGCTCAGCTGTAACGTATGGGAGTGTCAAATCGTTTTGTTTAGATACAGCATATAGAGTTATGTTGGAATCGGGATATCTGTCGGGATGAGGTATGGTATCTGCTCTAATGAGACCAACTTTTCGGATTATAATCCGCACATATTGAACTTTTGGATTGAATTGACTCAATTTAATTGTGATGGAGGATGACGTTTGCTTCTCCTTTGCAATGACTGGCCTATTTTCAACCGGATACCTGTTTAGATCCGTCGATGAAGGTGTACTAACCAACGTTTTCCCCTTCCATTCAGTATATGCTCTGATATATATTGTATAGTTGAGCCTTTGACTCAATGGAGCGTTCTTCAGACCGGATTCTATTTTGCCATCTCCGATGAAAATTACCTTAATGCCATTAAAAGGCTCGATTATTGTAGCCAAATAGAAGCTGAGGTTTTGCGACCGTGCTTCTTGATTAGCCGGTATTACAGCTGAAAAGTTTATAGATTGACGGTTGCGCTCACGTTGTTCTAAGATTATTTGATAGCCTGCGATTGGCCCATTTACTGTAGGCACAGCTTCAACAGTTACCAATACCTTCTCAAGTATACTTGTTGCCTCGTTTACTTTAACAGGTTGTGGCTGTAAGGGAGGCAAGGCATCGGTTACGTATGAGACAAAGCTCTTGGGCCCAACATGTCTGGCGTTTCTAGCGTATACGCTTATGTTGTAAAGTGTTGCAGGAGAGAGATTTCGTAGTTGCCACTGTGTATGGTTGGATAAATTGACTTTGATCAGCTCATAGAAGCTTGTGTTATATCCTCGAGTGCCATGAGCTTCTAAAACAAAGCTTAAATTTGAGTCATTTGATTGCGAGAGACTCTCCCATTTAACATCAATACTATTGAATTTCACCTCAGTGAGATGAAGATTTTGAACAACACTAGGTATCCCTTCACTGGTTTTAATAACGACATCATTTGTCCAGTTCCCAATGCTTGAATATCCAACAAATCTAGCTCGAAAGAAGTAAACTGTATAAGGTTTCAGGCCGTAGACTGTTGTTGTGCGATTCAAAGTACTTTGAGCTGTTTTTCTCCAATGTTCTGAAAAAGATTTCATAATTCAATACTTTTTCTTTGTTACTTGTAAATCTATTGCTCAAACTTCTGTAGTGAGAAGTGCATTTGCTAACTGACTACTTTAAAAGCGCTATATATGTTTCCACTTGGAGTAGCTCTATGGCCTATCACAGCAACTGGCCCTATAAAAAGCTTTCGTTCGAAGCAGGGACGTATCCAGAGCTGGACTTTGGGGAGGCGCATCTAATTCACTGTATTGACTTTTCATGTGGAAAGTTTTTCTTAACACAACTGCTTGCTATAGGAAGTATTTGTTTAGGGGCATTGCCCCCCGGATTTGTCCCTTCGAAGTCTTCAACAATAATAGACATTCGCAAGCTTTCTTATTACGATCACAATCCTTTCACTGTGACAAAGATGCTGGAAACTGGAAAGAGGATTTATATAAAATTTGAACGCGATGGGACACTGCATTTGGGTTTTATTGAATAACCCATGCTTTAGCTAACTATGCAGTCTAATTTGGTTCTTTCCATGCAAAGCGTAATTTCTTATGAATCCTTGAAGAACAATACTCTGCTTCAAAAACTTTTAGGAGTTACCGCTAGTTAATGTATGTGACGTTGGACATGCCAACAAGACTTCCCGTTTCTCTACAACAAGAATACTCCCTTCAATATTAGCTAATACTTTACCACTCTATATTGTAATTACTGTTGTCTAGGTCATTTATGTGACATTCAGTATCATCAAGACCAAAGCTACCATCTACATGATTGTCATTTATAATTGACCTATCTTAGTTGCAAGCAACATGCTTAGTATAAGATTAAATGCTAAGAAATCGATTTAGGGAATATATGTCATTATGGATGTCCCGTTCCCTTTCGGAAACGTTTGTTGTGAAATAGTAAGCTCGTGGCAATAGAGAGTAGCTTTAAGCCAAGGATAACCAGATTGTAATGAAATCAATACTTTCATTATTAAGTCAAAATAAGGATTCTCCTAAAGCGTTCTCTGCTAACTATGTTTCTTTATTGTTAGAATACTAACAGCCACAGAAACATAAATAATCAATAAATATACCTTCTGCCATCTCCTTGTATTGGATCTCAAGTCCGGTAATGCATTTCTCCTTGCTTATATCTCCAGTTGCAAGCGCAGCTACAGAAATATTGTATGGATCTGTTTCATCTAAATTGACTTTCAATGACAGGACGGCTTTAAATGCTCCAGACAATGTTCTCGCTGACCTGTTAACTTCAGGGCTACAGCCTGCACTGTTGCATCCGCTCAAAATGAAATTGTATTCTGTACACTCTTGCAACCCATTTACAATAGAGGCTTTGAAAACATTGGCAGATACGTTTTGAGTGAGAAATAGTGCACTTTTCTTGTAAATATTAAGCTTGTAGTGCAGAATCTTCCCGTGCTGTTTCTCAATCATGATATTTCCCCAAGAGACATTAACAGCAGAGACGTTGATGTTAGAAACCATTAAATCCGCAGGACCAATTCCAGGAGGAGCATCAGCTGAAATGAAGCGTATCAAATTGGATGTCACATTGAAGTCCGCCCTGTCAGTTAAAGCTGTTACAAAAATTTCATATTCTGTTGCTGCTTTCAGCCCTTTTACACTTTTCTGGCGTATCTCACTGCTGACGTTGCTTTGTTGCCACTGGCGGCAGGAATTCAAATAAGACAGCCCTTTGATGCAGCGATAGCTAATCAAGAATGTACTAGCATTATGTGCTGTGCAGTTGTCTTCAAACTGCTCGTCGGTAGTCCATAGTGCCATGATTGAATTGGAAGTTAAATTTTGTACCACAAGATTAATTCCAATCAAACCAGCTATTGTTGAAAAGTTGTTTTTCGCCCATTCGCTTCCTCCACGATAGTTAAAAGCATATACTTCCACTTCATAGAATGTGCATGAACTGAGGTTTTTGAGGTCATGATGAAATATGTTGCCGTCTAGGTTGCTAACTGGTACAGTGTCTCTTCTGAAACCTTGATTGCTTGTCAATACGATCTCAAACATTGTGTAGTTCATTATATTGTCCTCAATTGGTTTCTTCCATGTTAATGCAGCTGAGTTGGTGCGTGTACTTGTGACGTAAAACTCTTCTGGAGTGGAAGGGGAGGCGTCCAAGTTCATAGACGCATTGGAGCTTCTTTTGGATCCAGGATATCTTACCATGCACATAATAGTTGCGCATGGTGGTGAGTGTTGTCTGCATCTAAAGCCTTCTTTGGACAGAGCATGCTTAGAAATAGTTAATGTACTGCTTTGTGAGCCATTTCTGCTTGAATAGCTGTTTTCAATATAATTCGATGGAAAGACAAAGCCGCCAGTCGTTTGCCAGACTACTTCCCAGTGTGACTGTCCTTGAATGTTGCATTTGGCATTTATAGACCCCTGAAGTAATGTATCATTTATCAGTGGAAAAGATACAGCTGGTGCAATGTCTTCTTTGCATGCACTTAGAGTGACGTTTAGGCATTGGCTTTCACCTGGGAATAGGCCCAAACTAACAGCCAATCGTTGCAAAAATATCGGTGGTTGGAATTCTGTGACGCCGCTTGATGGCGATGTTACTTTGCCTTGATATTGGAACCACTGGCTTGAGTTATAAGAATAGAGTATGTGTGCAGAAAGAATAGTTCTATTTGCAATGCTTAGACTGCTTATAGCTCGTGGAGTATTGAGGGTGAATTGGTATGCCTCTTTCTTGCTTTCAAGACAGTCTAAAACAACAAACAATACTTACAGCTTAGAATCTTCATGCCTTCTATGGGCGAATAAACTTGATTAGGGAAAAAGGCTGTATTGGTTTCTACATCTTTAGGGCTATTCTCAGTTCATTCAGATTATGTTCTTATTAGTTTTAAATATTAAAAACTTTGTATGGACTCCCTTACTTTTCTGCATTTAATTTTGCATTTCAAACACGTGATCTACCTTTCTTTCTCTTTTGTAGTTCAGCAATTCTTTTAACTTAAGCTGCAGAGCAACCCTCCGTTAAAATGTAAAGTCAAATGGAAGGAAACTGAAAAGAATGAAATTCAAATGCAATAATGGAGTATTCTGTGACACAATCCGGGAAGTGGAAGACTAAAGTGGCTAGGACAGTGAGATATCTTAAATATTTTGGATAGCTTGGACAACTGGGAGAGCAGGCTTGGCTGAGAGGCATGGAGTTGCCATGAATCCTGCAACACGATGACCAGCTGCTTGAGGTCATATGGTGGATAATGGGTATTTAGGTCTGTTTAAAAAATGAACATGAAAGCACTTGGAATCTGTAAATTAACATATCTGAATATATCTACTTTTCAGGACATGCAATTTAGTTCTCGTAAAGCATTAGCATATCAGTAACAAAGTAACGGGTGCAGCGAAAATGGTGGCACCAGGGGAGGGATAGGGGGCTATAGCCCCACAATGGAATATGCTAGCCCCCAAGTCGGAAGGTGAAAAACTATTTTATCAGAGATTTTTGGCATTTATAGTATCCTGAAAATTGTATTTTAGCTCCCTCGTCGGAAGAGTTGGTGTTCCATCGGAAAATTCCTGGCGCCACACCTGGCGGGGAAACCATTGGTAATTCTATAGCTTGTCGGCAAATACCCTATGAAGACATGCTGGGTCAATAGCCTATTCATTCATTCAATGCGTGGTAGCTGCTCCTCAAAACAATTTGGAGCAATGAATAAATTGATATGCCATGTTCCTATTTTCTTAATTTCTTTCGATGTTCCCTCAGTTTCTTAATAAATTCAGTTGGTTGATCAAACTTGATGCACTTGCACACATTGTGATGCTATAAAACCTAATCATAGAGTTCATATTCTACAGGGCTTTCGACTTTGTAAACAACCCATCCAGAATTTCTCCATTGTTTTTCTTTTGTTCTGTCTGCAGCTTTCGAGCCCACTTCTATTTTCAATGCCTTTACTTCCATTTCATTTGGACTACACATTTATTTTAGCTGAAGGTTGATTCCTCTGTTTTTCCACTACAGCCGCAACTGTGGGTAATTCGGTGTAGAGTTTAGCGGCATTGGTTTATTAAAAGTACAGGACTTTTGAGCTTGAAAATCTGTAGGTTTTCGACAAATGAAGTTGCCTCGTCAAGACGAGGATATGTTGTTCGCTTCCATCTTGCAGCAGTTTTCATTAATTTTGTGCTGCTTAGTATTTTTATCAAATTTAGTTAGTCTTTAATCTGTAGCATGGAAATCCTTGTATGACATAAGCAAAATAAGCTGTTTTTATCGCAGTCACTGTGCATACGCCATTGTGAACGTTCACTTTTACACATGCGTAAGCATATGCCCTTGAAAAAGATCCGATATGACAAATGTCCTGTTCCTACTGGCACTATCTTCATATGCTTGCTTTGTGATTATCACTTGTTATTAATCGACTGTTGATTGTCGTTAATTTTGGGTCATTTAATAGCCTGTTGGTATAGTTTTGCTGCTATAACCCTCCCCCCCCAATCAAAGGTCTTTCGGCACGCCACATCCTATAAAGTCATCTACATATTATTCTAATTTCATTTACTTCCAAGTGTATAGAGCAGAAGCTAACAAGATAGCTTGCAAGCCACTGTTGGACTATGCTAACTTTTTCACTTCAACACGATAGGTAGAGATTCAACTCCTACATAAAACATGTTGCTTCAAGTGTGATTTAGGGAGTCATTAAAGTAATTCTGCTCTGCTGCTCTGTTTTCTTCCTCATTAAGTATTTGTACGCAAACATTTAAACTTAATCACACCGAGTGACAGAACATGCATAGGAATCATGATTAGTATTCCATGCAAGTTTTTATTGCAATTAAATCAAAGTGCATTGTCATCTGCACTAATAGGCAATCAAATCGCATTGCATAAGCTAGCTTGTCATGGAAAGGCAATGAGAAGGCAATGGACATTCTATTGTAATTGACTAATTTCAAGCCATGGTACTAAGGCATGTGAAAGAATTCCATTGCTACTTAATGCCATACCTACGTGGATTTTTATGTTCCAGAGTTCGTAGAGCATAATTTTGTAACACAGCATGGCTAAGGATATTAGAAACCACAACTATCATTACGCGTGCGTTGTTTTTGTGAAGAGCAACGTGCAATTCGACGTAAACAGCTATTTTCTTCATTTGCCATCTTGAATAAGTTAATTTACGTGAAACGGGATTTTATCTACGTCCGTAGGTCCCAACCTCTTCTACTCCTCTACCCCTAAATTTCATTCTGATCTCTCATCTATACTATATGTGCTTTGTTCAAATCCACAGGATAGCAATACATGCATAAATTTCCTGCCATCAAGTCGGGCGTTTCTCAAACTCCTTGGAATGATATCTCGCACCCCGTTTGGGAAGCACTGATCCATGTACACAAGTTTTACCATCAGTAGAGTTATTATTGATTCTGATGTTGATGGTTACACGCATTTGCCCCACGAAAATGCATGGTTAAATAGAAGGAGTTTACTTTTCATATTTAAAAAAATTATATGAATGTCTAACGAACAAATATTCTTGCAATTTTTGGAAGAGTCTCTTGATATCTTACACGGAAAGTTTCTTAAGCAAGAATTTTGAAAATCATGAAAAATACACTTCAAAAACTGTTTATGTTAATTATATGATTCATCCCTTTTCTTCAGCTACAAATACACTGAGGATATTTATGGGCTTTTTATTACAGTAATAAAAAAGAACAAAGAGAGAGCGAAACCAAAATTGCAAAATTTTGATGGATCTAAGTGCATTCTAATTATACTGACATTACGACATGTCCATAAGCAGGGTAAATGAATTTTATCTCCATTCAAATAGTGATGCATCAATTTCATTTTAAGTGCACATGCATTGCGATATTAACTTAATCTCTTCCTCATTAGTTATTTTTTATGATTGCGGTTACGAACTGTTGCCAGCGTCTTTTAAAAGATCTCTGATGACAGTGAATCATGTAAAATATGCCTTTGAAATACTGCTGCTTCAAGAAAATCATCGTAAAATCCTATTTCTATCTACTGATGCATTAGTTGTTCCTAGCATGCCACTACTCAGTCGAACTTTTACCATTACACTTGAAACTGGAGCAATAATAGGTTAGCTTGACCATGTGATTATATGATTATAGTAGTACAACCAGAACTATAGTCTAAGTGGGCGGGGAGATGCAGCACCCCTGTAAAAATCAAGTTTTTGAAAGTGCGTCTTTGATTCTTTTACTTTGCTCATGAGGTGCCAACGCATCTAAATATTTTGTCCCAAATATAACACAGTGCCATAAGCTGGCATAAGCTTGGAGTTTAGTGGGAAAATGAGGAATGCTGTTGGTGAGAGTAATTATACGCGAATCTAGATAGTCTAGTCTCAAAAATTCTTCTGGAAGTTACTCTTATTGAAAAAATCTAGCAATTCACTACTGCTATTGAGCCTCTGAGAAGTTGTATATTCAATTATGCTACTGTTTCCCCCTTCCTCCCATACCAAACTGTCCTCTTTTCTTTCTATCTTATAGATTCAATTGTTCAAAAATACAGCGATGAAGTTTGGGAGTGTAAAGTTTAGTAAACTATTGAGATAAACTGATGATTAAATCGCATAATGTTCCATACGTGCAGTGGTATGCCGAAGGCTTTTCAAATGGGGGGAGGGGTGTAGCGGCAGAATTTACCGACTGGCTACTAAATGCCTCAGAATTACCGATAAATGATAGTTGATTATCGATAAGCGATGATCGCAACACAAGCTTTCACCGACAAGCTTGGACTTAACGACAGTTGCGGCACAAGTAAGGGTACAACACCCCCCACCCACCCGCAACTTCGGCATGCCTCTGAATGTGTGACTTCACCCCAATTGTAGGATTATTGGCGCTATTTTCTGCCAGCATTCTTGCCAGTACCGTCTAGAGGGGGAGTAGCCGGGGTAAAACTCCTGAGCCCGGTCCTCAAGGGGGCCCGTGAAATTTTTGCATTAACATGGAGCAATTTGAAGATTGCATTATGGAACACCAATGTTTTATAAGAGTTTTGAATTGATTTGCATTTGTTATAGCTCCCTCTTGCCCCTGTGTTGCTACTCCGATACAGGGGCCCGTGCTGTTTATAGCCCCAGGGCCCGAGCTGGCTCTCGACGGGCCTGATTCTTGCTCTCAATACCTGGTTGATGCATAGCATTCTTCCCCCTCCAATGAGAGGATAAAAACAAGTTCTACCCCTGGAGACTAATATCCCCAGCTAAAGGCTAACTTGGTGTTTATGACCCTGCGCTGTAAATGCTGTCGAGAAATCCCAAATGAAAAGAAAAAGCAGCTTCACAAGCCACAGATAAAAGGGATTTCCTATGTGCATTCTTTCAATATAAATCCAGCATGCACATCACCGCACGCTCTTTCACAAAAAGTATAAAATATATTTAAGAATGAAGTACGCAGTCGTGAATAGAAAATGCACAAATTAGCAGATATAAGTTTATTGAAATACCGAAGCCATGGAGAAACGCATTTATTACTAAGACAAAACAAAAGTCCTCAAATATCTTTGCAATTCGGAGAATCTCAGAAAAGAGAATGTGCGTGGCTTATACGTGTATGGTTGTAACTTGATAAAGCCAACCAATAAGCTATAATATCTGCAACATTTATTTAGTTAACACAAGGGTTTCGATTTAAATACTAACAGAAAATACAAGAAAATGGCTGAACATAACGTTAAACAGTAAGAAACAGCAAGTACACGATGAAAGTAAGATACCTGACGAAGCAACTACACTTCTGGTAGAAAAGTTGAATTCTTGTACTGAAAACTCGTTTATGGAATTTGTTATGCAATCGTTTGTAGCTGTTCGAAGATTAAGGAAAAAGAACGCGATAGTCAGGAACGGCAGCTCTTGACTGAGGAGCAAGATCCTTGCTTTCATTTCTGCTTGTTGTACGCCTCACAGATGGCTAAACAAAGCTTATGACCCACGACTGGCTACGTTACCTAGGTTTTACAAACCTTGAAACAATGCGATATATGCGACTGACTGAGCATATATTTGAATCACATAAGCTGCCAATTAAAGAGAGCAATTTAACATTTTGGATTCCATTCCCTCTATTCAATGCTCTAATGGTGTAATTTGTGAAATAGTTAAAGTGTTTTGATGGTTTACAATAAATATAACGTAAAAGGAAACAGTTCAATGTCCAAACATAAACAACTTTTTATAACACTGTATTCTATTAGAGTATTGAAGCTCAGACTCAGTGTTATTTCAAAATAATTCAAGGGCTATCCAAGGCTCAAATTTCACCAAGACAAAGATTGTTCTTCATTTTAGTTCCTTATACATTAGGTTTTATAATGCAAATAATAAATTTGCTCTTCAAGTAGCACCTTCAAAAGAATATTAAGTTTCTATTTAACTTTACAGACTAAATCAAGCCTTTTCTCACCGGAAAATATAAGAAAAAGTTGATACTTCAAAAATAAAACATTTAAGAATATTTAGGCTAAGGAACAAATTAGGTACTCCTTATAAAAAGAAAAGTTTATACTGTCGATTCTGCTTGAAATTCTATCAGTATTTAGAAATACTTTCCAGTTACAGTCACTAGGAGGGGAGCAAATGAGGGCACCCATCTTTCAAAGTTATAAAATTTTAATGTCTTGAGCATCGCTACGTTTTATCATTATCTTTTCCTCATTCAAGTGTTCTTTTTATGGATGAACATTAGAAGTGTCACTATGGAGTAATGTTCATCCATGAAAAGAAAGCTTGAATGAGGAAAAGATAATGATAAAACGTAGCGATGCTCAAGATATGAAAAATTTATAACAATAGCTTCTGCATAATTTATGTCATAAAACGTTCCCCGCTTAGGGGCCATTCACATATTACATCAAACTAATTTCGACATTTTTAGACAACTACCCACCCCGTCACATTTTGCCACAAAGTCAAAACTACCCATCCAACCCCCCCCCCCAATGTGTGACATTACATTATGAATTTCAATAGGATATTTTTCTGTTTTCCTAATAATATGTTGATTGTGTCTTTTTTACTGAAAATGGTGAAAATTAAAAAGTTAAATGGCCAAAATGGCATCAGTACAGGATTGCCAGATTATTTTTAGACATGGAGCCAAATTTGTTTTTAGAAGGGGCCAGACTTGCTCTTTTGAGGCCAAATGTGCTAAACATCGAGTTGCTTAAAAAACGTGACATCACACTCCTAAAACAGCCTACCCCTTTTGTCACACTGTTGCAAAAATCAAAAGACCCACCCACCACCCTTGCGTGACGTAATATTTGAATGAGCCCTTATTCCCCATTGCAATAAAGAATAGTGTAGCTCCTAGGAAGACTTAGGGGAAGGGCTGTAAACCTTCTACCTGAAAGAAAAGAGAGATTTGGTAGCTTGCAAATTGGGTGTTGCTATTTATAGAATGTCATCAGATATAGCACCAACCCAAGTACCAAAAGTTATTAAATCTGCGATAAACTAAACAAATGGTTCTAAACTTGCCAACAGTGGTTTTTGCTACACCCACCACGTTGCTCTAAAAGGACCACACCCAAATTTTGTAACAACGTGTATCTGTGAAAAGTTCTTATTTTAAACATTATTAGCAAAGGCATGAAAACTATTATGTCCGCTGAAACCAGTTTTGAATCTCTCTTCTGATTCTAAGATCAACTGGCAGGGTTGCCTGATTGAAATTCTATAAATTCCCAAACCGAGGCTCACAAATCCCAAGGTGAAATGTGTTTTAAAAATAAAATTCCCAAGATTCAACTTTTAGAAGTAACGTCATTTATCCATATCAAATTTTACTATTAATTCCATTAATCATATGTGACTATGCATACTTGCAGGCCTGTAGAGCTAAATGAAGCAGGCCAATGGAAGCAGGTTGACAGAATTTGAGTCAGGAGGTGCTGTTGAACAGAATTTGTGGCCCTCTGAGCAACTCTATAGAACCACATCCTTAGTCCTAGAGAAACACCCTTTTTGCACAGAAAGTTACGTCTATTCTACATAGAAAAAGTTAGCCCTGTTTATTTGTATCATATACGCATGTTGTGGTGGGGTAATTTGAAAAGTTGTAAGCAAGCAATATCATTGAAAACATGAACAGCTTTCTAATAAGTTAAAGAATTTGGCTGGAAATTCTCTGGAGCATTCTCTATAATTTCTAAGCTTTATGCCATGGTTTTTTGGGGTAAATTAAATCCGAAGAAAAATCCCATAGGCCTCAAAAATTCCCTGGATCTTGGGGTAAAATGGAAAGTGTGGCAACCCTGTCAACCATGTGTGATGTGGACAATGTGCAATGATATAACGATAACGAGGCTTTTGCAAAAGGCCACGTCCGAAGTTCCTCCTCTGGATAGAAGGTTGAGAGGCTTTGCTTGGACACTGTGACCTTTGCTGATGCTATATGCGAGCTGTTTGACATCAGGAAACCATTTGAGATATTTGGCATCATCATCCATTAGAGGAACTACCAATAGATCTTTCTTTGCATCTGCTATCGCCATGGTTCTAGACTTGGATTTGTTTAGGCCAGATAAGGGCGGCAACCCAGATGCAATAAAGGAAAACCAAAAGAAACGATTTAAAGATTTGGGAATGATTGACAAGATCACTGAGCTAGATGGAAAATGGAGAAAATGTGCGGTTCTCATTACATAACGCTTATTATTTTTGCAATGGGCTTCTTATGCAATGAAATCGTGAATGCTTGTACTTCTTTGCAAGACTGCATAGTATCATTTCGCTGAGAAATCGGGTGTGTGCAACGAAAAGTTAAGGTGTACAAGTGTGCGATTGAAAATTGTACAGCTCAAGTGTGCAGCTTGAGAAAAAAAAGTAGAAGTCTACATCTTTTTGTAGTTTGGATTTACGTTGTAAACTTACTATTGTAATCTGCTGGTTTCCTCGCAAGGAAAGAAATGAATGGATTTAAGGAAATTCATCAAATTATAAACCATGCCACTCCTATTGTATGCTCCATCATGCTTTTTTCAATATGTGCACATGCCTGTTGTAAAAGATATCTTGGCTTTGCAGATTCTATTCTTTGCAGCCAGGCTTTTTATGCAAGTGCATCTATTTAGAAAGCACCTACATATTATAGTTAGCATGTGTAAATGACTTAAGATATAGACACAATGCAGTATCTTTTGATATTGATATCTTTCACTTTTAAATGTTCTGGAGAAACATTATTTAAAGAATTATTTGCTGCTATGAATAGATACAACTTCATGATCCCCATAAGGGTAGCATAGCTTCTGAGGGTATGTGTACAATTTGCAAATATTCACTACCAATTTCAGAGAAAAAGCCCTATTATGTAAAGCACTAATCATGTTGTTTGCTGAAGTCTTGTATTAAAAACCCAATTTTATAATGATAGTGCAATGTAGCCAATTTTGACCAACTAACTTAAAGAGGACAACTTTTCACAGATGCTATGCAGATATGGGCAAATGAAAGGGGGTTGTGAGAGCAGCTACTGCCCCCTCCTTAATTGTCTAGACATCCATCTCTTTCAAGCAATTTTTTTGATGGACCAATAGCAGAGTTTCTCATTGCTTCCCAAATCTCTTAGGTCTGTTGGACAGAAATTTTACAGCCCTCATAAATTTTAAGTTCCTTGATACCTATGTGTGTAGGGTGTTTCTCATGCACTGACATCATGCCATATGGACTACTTACTTATGCTAGGAAGTGACTTGATTCTCCAATAGTGAGGTGCTGATTAACAATTTGTTTAGAGCTTGTGCTTGTTACTTTTTTGACTGTATTTCAGTGATGTTATCAATGCGTTTTGTGC
Source organism: Cassiopea andromeda (assembly GCA_018155075.1). Classification (NCBI taxonomy): domain Eukaryota; kingdom Metazoa; phylum Cnidaria; class Scyphozoa; order Rhizostomeae; family Cassiopeidae; genus Cassiopea; species Cassiopea andromeda. The sequence goes on from WIPJ01001849.1 coordinate 1,922,534, forward strand.
ATTAAAGGTTGATCAGGTTTTTTTCATTTTGTATTATAGTACGGTTTGATGCTGATAACTGGAATAAGTTGAAGAATCTTTGCAGCAAGACAATAGGGAGTAAAATGAAGGTTGGTCTCACTCACTACATTCTTACTGATCTTTGAAAAGCAGTAATAGATACTTGATTAGGTGATTTTGAAATGTTCTTGTGGATGATCCATTTGATTTATCCATCTGGTTTGTTCTGTATTTATGCCTCCTTTTGGTGCTCTGTTTTCACTTTCTGCTTTAAGCTACTTATAGTTTGCAGCATAACCATAAATATTTACAATGTCCTTGTATGTGTTATGTGTACAATATCTAAAAAGTTATTATTGCATTAAAGCAGAATTTACCTAATTGTTAATTCTAATGCTTTCCACTTTTTTCTTAGAACAAAGAGCCTGTAGGAGATGGAAATGAAATAAGCAATGAAATTGCCAATGACTTAGCTTCATTATCTCAGGAAAAATTACAGGTTATTTGTATCACATTATGTTTATACTCCTAGCTTTCAATCATTTAAACACAATTAGAATCTTTTCTTGTTTTTGGAAATTTGTGGTATGGTGCTATCTGTTGGTCTGTTTTACTTATAACTGTTGTTGAATGTTTATAATTGATTATAGCAAAGTCTCAAATTATGATATGAGCAGAATTTATGTTGCTATTATTGTACATCCTGTGATTCCTTTGTTTATCTAGTGTATTGTCTTGCATTTTGGAGTTCTCACTCAAATTTAAGGAAATTTACCAGAGTGAATTGTTCTTTTTATTGTGATATATAGTGAAATCACAAATTGTAGTACCAGTTTCAGTGTATGGTATGTGAGCATGAATTTACTGCTTTTTATGATGTTTTTCATTTGGAGCAATGAGGCATTTAGAAAATTGAATATTTAAATTTTCATATTAAACATTGCTATTCTATAGGGACTCACTGTTAATCAAATTAAAAAAATCAGAGTACTTATTGATGAAGCGATCACAAAAACTGATCATGATCTACATGACTGTGAAAAGGAAAGAAACAAGACCTTATTTGAAGTTGGAAACATTCTCCACGAAAGCTGTGTCATCAGTAATGATGAGGTATGCTATTATGAGTTCAATAGTATCATATGTAGTGATGTTCAACTATACATTTGCATTTGAATCAGTTTATGTTTGTTCTTGTGGCATGTTTAAATATGGAACAGTGACAGTCTCTAACTCAAAGTATCTACTTGGAAATTGTGGCATAAACTTTAACCATATCCTTCATTATCTGTACAACATTTGGTATTTGCCCATAATATTCAGACTGGAATTTGTATTATCTAAATTACTGTGAGAATGTGAAAGTAGCAATTAAGAATAACAAAGTAATAGTTCATAACCAAAAGGACTAGAATAGCAGAGAAATGCCCAGTTGCTATTTCCTTCTCTTTGTTTTGTTCTTATAATATAGCAAAGACATAGTATAAATAGTACATCTTATAGTTCCAGAGAAATAAGAAATCTTTTCTATTCTCTATGCAATATATTGTGTATATAGGCACTATGTATGGGTCAGATATAAGTGACTGTGTCATTTTTTTATTGATATGTTCATGAGAAATTGGACAGTCAAGTATTACTTTGTTCATAAAACCTTAGAATGTATTTCTTGATTAACTATTATATTTAAAGGATGAAAATGGAATTGAAAGAATAGTGGGTGATTGTCAGATCAGGAAGAAATATTCACATGTAGATCTTCTTGTCATGATTGATGGAGTGGATTATGAAAGAGGAGCTGCTGTTGCAGGTGGTAGGGGATATTTTCTGAAAGTAAGGCTTATTTGTATCAACATAGTCTATATTTGAATACTCCAGAGCTGATATTTTGCTTTTACCTACTTCCACTTCATTTTTGCTGAAATAGGTAACTAGCCCAGCATCACTTTGAAGTATGATATGAAACCTGACACATTTTACTAAACAGCTTGACCACAGTGCATTTATGTTATAGTACTCTGCTTGTTTATGATTGTTGTTGTTTGATGTGTTGCAGGGCCCTGGTGTTCTTCTTCAACAAGCCTTGGTATCTTATGCCACCCAGAAGCTTGTCACAAAAGGCTATATACCTTTGTACACTCCATTTTTCATGAGGAAAGAGGCTATGCAGGAAGTGGCCCAGCTTAGTCAGTTTGATGAGGAATTGTACAAGGTAAGAATTAGCATATTTTATTGAAATATTGTGTCCTGCCTAAAGTATCTAGTACTGATTTGAGCAGAAGCAGCAGGTTTAGGGTACTGTGTTAAAGTTAATATCTAGCATTAAGTCTAGACAAAATTAACTGCGCTGATGGTGTTCTATCTATTTGTTTGGTGAGAATATGTAGCTAGATATCTAGGTTTCTGGTTCCAAAACATTATGATGCAGAATGTTAGTCAAGTAAATTTTCTTCAGTATATTTCACTAAAAGAATATCAATTGCTTTTAGTAAAGAATTTCACATTTTTGTCTCCATTCATGCTATTCAAATTTTTCTGTGCTCTTTGAAAAACAAAAATCATATTTTCAGTGTATTGCAGTCATGTGTGATTGCATTTGTGCCTGTCTATGGACATGCGAAATCCCCCATCAATGTCAACCATGCAATCACACATCCCAAATAGGGATTTCATTGTTGCAACTGCAACACTAGTGACTGTCACCGTTTGCTTTCATAACTCTGCTGTATTGTGTTCTATCCTAAATGAGACATTTGACATGCTTCAGCAACAAGAAACTATATTTCGGATACACAAGTTTTTGATCGCATGTGCCATTCCAAACAATTAAGGGCAATAGCTTGTGCAAACAAGGGCACTTGTGTGAATTGATGGTCTTGCACTAATTTTTTCCAGGCATGGACTGATAGACTGGTATTGTTTATGTGATGGGAAATACAACAACATTTTGCAATTCCTTGGAATTTTACTTTCTCTCTGCAATGTGCACTTCTAATTTTGGTACACCTATTTACAGGTGGTTGGAAAAGGAAGTGAAAAAGAGGATGACACATCAGTAGAAGAAAAATACTTGATTGCAACAAGTGAGCAGCCAATAGCAGCATACCATCGAGATGAATGGCTTGACCCTAAAACTTTGCCCATTAAATACTGCGGAGTTTCAACTTGTTTTCGACAAGAAGTTGGCTCACATGGTAGAGATACAACTGGTATCTTTAGAGTGCACCAGTTTGAAAAGGTATGCTACATGTTTTTGGTTTTTCTCACCCTTTGGTTTGAGATTATGGCAAAGAAGAGGAGCCCACTTATTTGATGATTAAATGGGAAATATAGAAAGATTTTGTTGTGCTTTTACAGACACATTGAGGTCTAATATTAGGAGATGAACAATAGCTCAAGGCACACTACAGCCTCAGCTGAGTGCTCACTCACTCTCTACCCATCAGGGATTGAGTATCAGGTGGCAACACTCAGGAGATAGACAAAAGTAGATATGAAAGGAACTTGTCATTCTGTTTCAAATGTAGAGAGCCCAGGATTATTGCCCTTTCCAAAAGGCACTCCCCTACATACAAATATGTACATGGCCCTGACTTTTACCTACAGTATATGCTGTTGATCAGAGATTAGAATGTTTATCAGAGGTTAGAATATCTTGAGTAGTACACTATGCTCACATCATTTCCTGCTCTTGACAAAGGAGTTCTTATTGATTGGTTTTCCAAAGACTGTGTTCACATCCTTCCTGGTGCCAGAAATTGGTTATTCTTAGTTATTATGATCATTTTTTTCAGATAGAGCAGTTTGTAATCTGTTCCCCTCATGATGATGAGTCTTGGAAAATGATGGAATCAATGTGCTCAACTGCAGAAGAGTTTTACCAAGAGCTAGAAATCCCATACAGGATCGTTAATATTGTGTCAGGTATGTGTATTTAGCCATTTATCGCCTTTTCACGCTACTTGTTTCAGTCCATGCTTGGAAACATGTACGATCCACATGCACGTGCCCAACCACGTGTTAAAACCACAGCATGAGCGGAAAATCACCCATGCCAACATCACTGTCCAACATGCAATTGCATTTGCCTGATGCAAACTTCTTTCTTCCAACTACAATGCTGGTTACTGTAACCATTTTCTTTAATGAGTCAACATTATTCTATTTTATCCCATGTAAGCAATGAATCTGCCTGAACTCCAGGAAATTTTGGTTTTCGTTGTATTCGTGTTTCGAAAACATTGCATGTGCAGCTTCAAGTTATTCTTTGCAATCTCTTGTATGAAGATCGGCCCATATCAGTTACTGAAATGATGTTTACATATTATACATGTTTGTAGAGCATCATTGCTGTCGTTGAGCTTGTTGAAAGTGGCCCAGCCTTGGCTTATTTTTCTGCATATGGCCCTCATTGACAAAGCTTTGGACACCCCTGCTTTATAGTATATCACAATATCAAAACACTTTCAAAAGGGTAATAGTGGCAATGCAGGACTTATACATTACGGAGAGAATGATAGGAAGAATTAGCAAGATGTAGCTGAAGTATGGAATAATTTATTAATCTCCTCCTCATGTAAGGAGAGGGAGCGCTAGATCTGGGAAATGTAAAAATGAGTGAAAATGTTGGATTTTTGCTGAGCAATAGGCATCTTTGATTTAATTTGGTCATTTGATGATGACTAGAAGTTGTGACATCATTAGTATCCAAATATTGGAAAATTGTTCGAGTAATAACATATTGACTCCTAGCCAGGGACGAAGCGTAAGGGTGCGTAGGGGTGAGTCTTCCCTCCCCCAACCCTGAAAATTTGGCAGGGCAAGAATGGCAGTACAATGCATTTTTGCATGGCAACTTCCTGGACCCAGGGCCATTGGATCTACTACTGTTACTAAAACCAAAAAACCAGGTCACAGACAATTCTCGCAGGGCAAACCTCAGACTCCCCCCCTCCAAACATATTAAAGTTACGTCCCTGCTCACAGCATAATATAGAAAAGCTTTCAGCGTACCTGTTCTAATGATTTATCTTCTTGGACTATTGTTTTCTTCTAGCAGTATCTCTTCTTACCTTTGTGTCTGTTCTTTGCATCAGCCATGCCCTTTACTCCCGACCATTCAAAGTTTTAATCAAGGTATTTTCTATCTTAGGAGCCTTGAACAATGCCGCTGCGAAGAAGCTTGATTTGGAAGCCTGGTTTCCAGGAAGCAGTGCTTTTCGAGAACTATGCTCTTGCTCCAATTGCACTGATTACCAAGCAAGACGGTTATTGGTGCGCTATGGACAAGTGCGGAAGATGAATGAAAAGGTAGTACCCTTTTCCAAGGACAATAATTTTGAGTTTATTTTGGTTAGCTGATGCCAGCCATTGATCACTAATGCCTCTTGGGAATCAAATCACCGATTTCATGATTTAGAGCATGAAATGTTAAAACAGTTACAGTCATTTGCACCTTCATTTTCATCTATTGCAGGGGTGCCCAACCAGTAAGAGACCAAGGACTACATTTTATGTTGTGTTACCACAAGGAGCGACATCAAGCTCATTGGCACTCATAGTCATCACAACCATCATTTCCTTTCAATCAAAAATTTATGAGAAATGCACGCTTTAATGTGCATCTAAGAGCCACTGGAAACCAGGGAGAGGTGCGCATTTGGCTCGGGAACTACGGGTTGGCTACTCCTGATCTATAGCAAAATGAAATCTTGTCCGCTGTTGTCAGTAAATATAAACCTTTGGAAACATCACCATTCCTTGTGCCATTTTTGTATTCTGTCTCCTCAGATTACTCTGCCCCGTTGTCACTGCCTCGTTTCTCTTTCCTTGGTTCGCAATTAATCTGCAAGTCTGTCCCATTGTTACGTATCACTCTGTTTGGTTTGCCTTTAGCCTGAAATTTCTAAAATATTAATAGTTAGCTACGCTGACCAACTGTTTGTATGTACCACTGACGTGTGTCGCCATGTCTATTCATTTTAGGCAGAAATGTGTCACATGCTAAACGCCACGATGTGCGCCTCTACTCGCACTATCTGTTGTATACTGGAGAATAATCAAACTGAAGAAGGTATCCAAATTCCAAAGGTTTTGCGACCTTTTATGCCAAACCAGCTGGATTTTATTAAATTTGTTAAGCCAGCCCCAATAGACGAAGAACCGAAGAAGAAAGGCAAAGGTAAAGGAAAGAAAGAAGATGCCAAAAAGGGTGACGTGTCACAGAACATGGCGGCAATGAAGGTCAATGATCAATAGTTTAGTCAGAACCGTTGACTTAATAGCTTGAATTACTTTGCAATAGTCGAAAAGTAATAGCGCTAGATTCACGTAATTCACAGTGTGACTTTTAGTGTATTTAAATATTAATATTTTTCAGCTAATAATAGTAGTTATTACCTATTGTCTTTTCTTTTGTCGCATCTCATTACTTCAATGCATACCTATGTCTGTTTTTTGCGTGGCCTATTAGATTTTAGTAGTAGAAATGTTATCAAGCAATCAAAAGATGCAAGCTCCATACATTATTTCATTTTCATTTCATTTTCATATGGTTTACGGAGGGTGGCTCTTCAGCATAGTGTTGGTTTCCAAGAGGCCCTCCATTTACTTTACAAAACTATGTTAAAACATATCATGAATAAAAAACAAAACGCCTAATTACAAAAGTTATTAACAATTTAATAACAATATATATATATATATATATATATATATATATATATATATATATATATATATATATATATATATATATATATATATATATATATATATATATGTATGTATGTATGTATGTATGTATGTATATAAAATAAAAAGAAAGACGAAAAGAAAAGAAAGCCTTATTTCAGCTTTGCTTTAAAAACCTTTAGGGAAGATGCCTGTTTAATTTGAAATGGAAGGCAATTCCATGATTTTGCACCTCTGTAGGAAAAGCACTTCTGCCCATTTGTTGTTGATTTCTTTGGCAGTTGTAGGTCTGTACTGGTATTTCTCAGAGCCATCAGATGACTTTCAGAATTTCTAATAAATAAATTTGATAAATACTCTAGTGCAAGACCATTAAGGGCTTTGAAAACCATAGTGTTAATTTCGGTGTCAATTAAATCCTGAATTGTTTTCAGCCCAAGAGTATTTAGAAGTGGTCTAGCATCAGCGTCATGGCAGCTGCTTGTCAGTATCCTTGCCGCTCGATTTTGAAGCTTTTGCAATTGGTTCTTTTCCATTGTTCCACAATTACCCCAAACAGAGCAGCAGAATCTAAAGTGTGGCTCTACAATACCAGTATAATGTGTCTTTAAAGTATCTTGAGGTAGAAATACTTTGGCATGTCTTAGTAGGCCAATTGCTCTACTGATTTTTGATGATAGAGCTTTGATATGATCTTTCCAATCAAGATTCCTATCCACTTGTATACCCAAATATTTTGTAATTAGGACATTATCTATTGGTTCTTCCTGTATTTTCAAAGTTAATTCTTCATTATTTCTAGTTAAATTCCTTTCTTTTTGTTTTGTTGATATAACCATTGCCTGCTGCTCTGTATTTGTTTCATTAGAGAACCAGTGACCTGTTCCTGCTCTAGAAACAAAAAAGGTTCCGAGTATATTTGTTTTGAGGTTAGTCCGATCCATAGAAATGGTCCGATTAAGGAGCCATGGACAATCCCTAATGAAATTCATTGCGAGAACTAATCGGTAATTTAATAGATGTTTAGTAAGATTCTACAGTATTAGGTTGGGAATAACCCTTCTAGTGCATGGGATGTTACCCGTGCAGTGGTGGAATTGAAATTTTTTTCTGGGAGGGGGGGCAAGACACTTAATGAACCGACAAAAAAATTTGCCTCTACAACAGAAGTATGACGTCATATGTTATCTTGGGTAGGCCTGGTGAAGCTTTGCGTCCCCTTGTTATAAACGTCATAAATTTTTTTCAAGCAAGCAAAAATTTAAAACTTAGGTATTAAGAATCCTTTAGGAAAACCCTCGCTACATATTCTGAGACAATATTGTGGCCACAGAAATACGACTTGTAAATGGTAACTGGAGATGTGGTATGAAATCCAATGATGAAAATTGTTTAATATTGCGCCAGTCCCCAAATGTAAACCAACTAGGGGACTCGGAGGTATGCCCCCCAGGAAATTTTGAAATTTAGATCATCTGAAATCGTCGGAAACTCGTAGTTTTCTATCTATTTTCAGGAAAGTTTAGCCAAAAATGAATCCCCGCCACTATTCTGATGTCCTTAGGGTTCTCACGTTGAGACTATGAAAGAATCTATGTCGAGATTAGCAATACGTAGACTACTAAGCATAAATGATAGGTTTAACGATGAATAGGGAGGAATGTACATATTATTTAAGGGAATGTGTTTCCTAGGCTTATTCGAAGGTGGGATCTGATTCTGGGCTTTCAATACAGTCAAAGGGCTTAAGATTCGGTCACTAAGTCTTTGTTGTTACGAAATAGCTTCAGGAATACTGGGGAAAGCCTTGGTACTGTCATGGAGTCCTTTGGGTGATACTTCTTTTCGTTTGAAGAATCAAAGTGTCAACTTGTATGCCTGAAATCGGCAATTTGAGTAAAACTATCTATAGGCATTCACAGCGCCAAATAAACACCCCATTCTCTTAAAACCCTCCTCCAATAACGGTCCCCTAAACGACGAAAGTATTTAGCAAATGAATACTCAAAGTAGTACTGCAGCCAAATGCTTTCTATCAGGCTATCTAATGTTCAGAGCGAGGTCATAGGCTCTAAGCTCTTGCAAATAGATGTACGCTGGAAGCAGGATTTCAACAGTAGTTCATAGATACCGAGGAACTTGAAAGAATTTCTAAGATTCGTAATGGGAACATGATCTCTCTAAGTTGCTTCGAGAAAAGACTTTCGCGCACTGAAGGAAAAAGGTAGTGTAATATCATATCTACTCATAAATAAAATAATTAAATCAAAGAATATTCTTGACTGCTAATTGATGACAAAAGCCACTGCAAACCACAAAATGCAGCCGAGCAAAAATTTATCGATAGCATTTTTTCCTCCCATCACCTTTTGTTGGCAAGTTCTCACATTTTTAGAACAGATATGTACTACCTACATCGTTTTGTAAATAAAAATGTAATCATTCTACATAATATTACAATTATTGTATGAAAAGTTGCTTTAATCATTTAAAAACAGATTTTTGAAGAAACGAACATTCTCTACAACTCTTCCCAAACATAGCTCTACATGCTGCCACCATACAACAGCAACAACATAAGAGCCATCTTTTTTTATTCGTAAGTTCAAGTCTGCATCGCCTACTTTTGTTATTCTCGTGTTATTTCCTTATCATAGGCTTGTACAAAGGTATTATGCTAAGAGGTGGTCTTTTCAGGACAACTTTGTTCCACTTCTCAGTCATTGCTGAAACTAAGACTTTGTCTTCCATGTGCTCGAAAAGTACTTTTTTGTCAACAAATGCTTGCAGCTTTTCAATGGAATTTTCAAGAGACAAAATCAATGAGTCATTTTCAGGTGCCCGGTCCTGCGAATCCACAGTATCACATATGCTTTCTTTAGTGGTTATGCTGCTTGCTTTATCACTTGATTCTTCAACATTCTGGGCGTGAAGACTTCTATCCTTCTTTTTTCTAGCAGTTTTGCTTTGAAATGATAAGTAACTATGCTCCTCCAATCTCCTTTTCTTAAACTTTTTAAACAGGAGCTTAAACACAGTCTCCCGTCGTATTTGATCTATAACTTCCCTAGCTCCACTGTACGATTGCTCAACGGAGCTAATGAATATATTTGTCACAATAAGAACCATGACAAGGAAATACGTGAGAAGGAAGAGAGGTCCAAAAAATCTAATGTTGTACAATTCAGAGTTGTCAGGACGAACAAGCATATCCATAAGAGTTGGAAAGGTTGTGCGTAGAGAAGAAAAGCTACTAATTGCATCAGCAAATGCCAGATTGGCCCAGCAACCTAGGCCAATGAGAAGCACTACTGTTTCCATGGCGATACCTTTCATGTCTCTCATAGTTCTGCTGACTGCTATATACATATCATCAAACAGGCCCAGCGTAAAAAGCGGTTTCGTCAGGAAAACCAGGGCGAAGATGTTAAGCATTGCAAGGATATATTCTAGCGTCCGTTGTAACGAGATTACAGTGCGATATATCTCACTCTTCTTGTACGAGCTAACAGAATCCAATGCGAGTAAATAAATGTTATAGTTCTTATAGAAGTATAACGACAAAGTTATAAAGGAGAGAATGGTTAGGATAGTCTGGATGAGAAGCCATAAGGAAATCCATGATGCAGATGTACGATGTTTGCGCTTCACAATATCAAATGCGAAATACATTGTCAGTGTAAAAGATATGCTCTCTACTAATTGTATCCACTCAAACTTAGGAGATGATTCGGACAATATTGAAAAGCTGTGAAACCTCGTTTGTATATCAATGTAGCCACTAGTCTGAAATTCCAGCTCGATTGCAATTTGTGACATAAGATTCATCGATGCATCGAATAGAAAGCATTCTAACGAAAGTTGTCTCGAGTATCGATCGATCCAATTCAATGTCTTTAATTCGTTTATTGTAGCATTAGCAGATCCAACATCAAATCTTGCTATGTATCCTTCGACTGGGTAGGACTGCTGCGACGTATTAGAAGAATATTTTGTATCTTTTTTGTAATCCCATTCATAAAGGAATGGATCGTATGTGTATCCAGGAGGCAACATCTTCCAGCCGGGAGCGTATGTCGCAAAATTTTCAGTATCATCGCCAAGTCCTAAACTGCAGTCTCTAACTATGCCTTCAACCTCTGTGGCAATGTCACATTTATCTAATGAGGATAAAAATTTGGAGATTATCATAATTATCCTATAGAATATATTTATAGCAGTGAAAGTACCCTACAATGTAAAAGATTTCAATTAAAAATCATAACCGGAGATGGCGTATAACCTCTAGGAATAGAGCTGGTGATATACAACAGCAAACTGGAGAAAGAACTATCTGTGCTAATTTTACCCAACTTTCGCTCAAAACATAGGGTATTAGAAGTGGCCTTTCATGCAACAAAAGCATCCTGATTTGGGCAGGGGCGTAACTAGCATTTTTCTTGGGGGGGTGCATGAGATTTTCCACTACGTTTTGGTGACTGCATACACGTTTTTTTATAAATCATTATTTTGCCTGAGCTTCAATTTTCTTAACATTTCCCGAAATTAGGCCTGAGATTTTCTTAAATTTTTCGTAATTTTCACTGAAGTAAACTGGCTAAAATGGTTTACAAATTCATTATTAATATCGTATAAATGAATTTGAATTCCATCTTTAACATTTTGAAGGCAATAACGACGAACTACCGATTTTTGGCCTATAAAAACACTTAATTTTGGAAAATGAGCCTCGTGATTTTCTGACGATTTTCTTAAGATTTTGACGATTTGAGCCTCATTTTCTTATAAACTTTTTTCTTATAAAAAAGTGTATTGAAATTTCAGTGAGGGTATTCTTGAGAGGAGGCATTTCGGATTATGTTTTGTGGTATGGGAGAAGCATTTAGCACTGTTTTATGACGACACTAAACAGGAAATGTCAGTAGGACATGGGAGAAGCGTGGAGAAAGCATACCTTGCACCGGACTCTGCCACTACGTTACAAAAACCTCAAAACAGAGAATGTTGTTGTTGCTCATACAAATGGGAATAATGTTGTCTTTGAGAACCGCCAACTATCGCTCGTGCATAGCGTGAGCAGTTGATACTATTCGCCAAAGGAGGCCAAGCGTATATCGAGCAAGAAATTCGTCTTATTGTTTTGCAAATCGTTTTGGAAAAGCAAGAAATAAGGGAATTACTCCTATATTACTATCTTATTTTGCCCGACATTTGACAACATATTTTTTTCTTTTGCCTGACAAATCGCATGTTTTTGGCGATTGTAGGGTGTCATATCCCACCCCCTTAATGTTTAAGTCCTTTGGACTTGGGAGCGGAGACCTTTCAAGAGATAGAGCATATATATATATATATATATATATATATATATATATATATATATATATATATATATATATATATATATATATACACTTCATACTAACTTATTTTTACACGAATTACCTTTCAGCAAAACTAAAATCACGAATTAGCAATACAACATATTCATAATGGTTTAGTTAAAATAACAAAAATTAAAATATACCAAATATAACTTAGGCTGTTCTTCCAGGGGGTCGTGTTTGATTAATTGTCAGCTCATCAAATACATTTTTAGTTGTTCTTTGAAGTGAAAAAGCGTGGGAAGTTCCCTAATGCTTAAGGGTATTTCATTCCAAGTTTTAAGAGCTGAGTATGAAAATCCTTTCTTTGCATACTCTAGATTATACTTAGGAATTTGGATATTTCTGCAGAATCGTATATTGTATCTGGATACCGGATGTGACTTTCAACTAGGTTTCGATATACATTGCTTAATGAGGATTGAAGGAGGAGGCTTTCAGCCCTCTTAGAGATTGAAGACCTCCACGACTTTTGTTGTGAGCAGTCTTATACTGTCGCTCCCAATTTAATCCTTCATCTACAACAATACCTAGCGATTTGGTATTTGTCACTCGTTTTATGTCAGAGTCATTCAGTCTCAATGGCTCATGTGCCTCGATTTCATTTATTTTTCTAGAGTGTCCAATTATCATATATTCTGTTATTTTGGGATTAGCACTTAATTTATTTATCCGCATCCATGTGGAGATATTTGACAATTCCATTTGGGCCTTTTGGATTACATTTTCAACATTAGTAGATGCTCCAGTGATATGAGTGTCATCAGCATAGAAACCAGCTTTAGATTCTATCAAGCATTTTTCAAAGTCATTCAAGTATATTATAAAGAGAAGGGGGCCAAGACAGGAGCCTTGCGGGATACCACAAGTTACAGTTTTAGTCCCCGAATTGAGGCCATTTGCGGCACAATATTGTTTCCTATTTCCGAGATATGATTGAATCCAGTCCCCAGCAATATCTTGAATGCCGTATTTCCTCAACTTTCCTATCAAAATTGCATGGTTAACGGTATCAAATGCCCTTTTCCAGTCGAGAAATATTGTTAAATTAAGTTGCTTGTCGTTAATATTATCATACCAGTTGTCGGTGCTGTCAATAAATGATTTAATTGTTGAACAGCATTTTTGAAAGGCTGACTGACTCATCGCTAGGGCTTTAGTTGCCTTCAAATGTTCATATATTTGATTACGAACTATTTTTTCAAGAATCCTGGGGAATACAGAGACTACTGAGATGGGCCTATAATTATTTGCGTCACTTCTAGACCTTGATTTGAAAATAGAGGCTACTTTTGCCACTTTCCAGATGTCAGGGAAGACGCCTTTCCTTAAGGAAGAGTTGAAAATCATAGTTAATTGTTGACTTATAAGATCTGTGACATCTTTTATCAACATTATAAGGATTTTATCAGGCCCAGGTGACTTGCCATTTTTACGTTGTTGAATGGCTTTACGAAGATAGTTGCAATCAATGGGAGTAAAACTTATTGAACTTTCTTCTTGAGTAATATGTTTTAGAGGATCATCATTTGAATTTTGCTCAATTTGACCCTCTAGGTTTTGTCCCACCGAAACAAAATGATGGTTTAATGCTTGTAATACATCTCTTTCCCTGCTTAGTCTCTTCCTTTCAACTGTTCAACTCGTAGGTATCGCTGAGTTCGAAGATCTATCTAAGACTTTATTAATGGTCTGCCACATTTTATTCGGGTTGTGTGCTGATGTTCGTTAACTAATCCATGGTAATACGATTGGATAGCAAATTTTTTTTCGTGACAGCATTCCTAAGTTGCTTATACATATTCCACTTTTCAGGAGATTTTACGGCAGCTATTTTTGCTAAGTCCCTATTTCGCATTAAGTCCCTTATTGATTGATTTAACTATGATGCACATTCATCAAGAACTCTTATTTTTCTGAGGGGCAAGCATGTCTAGGATAGCTTCAAAATCCCTTGAAATATTGAGGCCATTGCATTTGGATTTTCTGAGACTGGGTCCAGGATAGTTTGCCAATCAATCATGTTAAGGTCGTTTCGGAAATATTTCTTATCATACTTGCTAAGATATCGAGTTTCAATGATTCTTGCTTTTTTCTTTGTGACTTTCCGGGCATTTAATTTCCGTATACCGAAGATCATGTAATGATCAACCATCCCTATCCGTAAGATACCTGCAGTAAGGGTATTCCCAGGGATTGTTGCGGAAAAGTGGTCTATTGACGATTTTGTAGTTTTTTGCTCATTCGTTCATTTGTCGTAACAGCAATCCTAGTATACTTATTTTTTAGCTGCTCGAACTAATACTCAGAATAAATCATTTTGAGCTTCTTGGTATTTGAGTTCTGAGGGTGTTTTAAATCACAGTTAGTGTCACCAATCAGAATTATTTCTTTTTCCTCTTTATCTGCTTCCCTCAATAAATCTCTTAGGTATTCGAAGGAGTCGTTATCAGCTCCTGAGGTTGGAGGGCGATACCAACTAATAATTAGAAAGGTTTCGGCATGAATTGGATTGACTTCAAGTTCAATGAGTTCTAACTTATCACTTATAACCTTTACCGTCGGTTCAGGCAAGCTTTCCTTTATGTGAATTGCCACTCCTCCGCCGTTACTGTGACGTTCATTCCTGTAAATGCTATAGTCATGAATGTGCAAGTCAGAGTCCCTAATTGTTTCGTCTAATCTGGTTTCGCAGAGACCAATAAAATAAGTCTCATTATCTTTGAGGAAAATTGAAGCTTATTTCTATATTTTCTGAGAGATACTATATTTAAGAATGCTATTTATAGACCATTTCCCTTACGAATGCGTACATTGCTACTTGCCACTTCATTTTGTGTGAGCTGAGTACCCCCTAGCAATACTTAATATATTGAATCAAGTTACCTGAAAGCTTTCTGACCCCCCCCCCCATTATATAAGAGTGAATAAGAGTGAACTCTGATTTGCAGATGAGAAAAACATAGAACTCTAAGTTCTAATATTACTGACCTGTAATAACACGCCGTTGAATGAGAAAAAGCCATTTTTCAAGCAAATAAAAGCCTTGCAAAGACACATCTCTTTTCGTTGGATCAATGATTGGAAACAACGTCTTCTCAAACCATGACCAAAACTTCCCAAAAGGATTCATCTAGCATCAGAAAAAACACAGCTATTATTTGTCTACTGAGCGCTGATACCACCATCTAGTCAAGTCAACCTCATCATAAAACTCTGTTTAAGATGTTTAACAAGCTAATTGGTAATTTAACTGCAGTTGGTAAATCATGGTTCAGATATCTTCTATAATTGCTCACCAAAATAAACCTGCTTATAAGAAACAATGCGTAGGAAACTAGACCATTTTCAAGCAGACTAGGTTGGGATATATTCTTCAAGAATACTCTCAGGTGCCAAATAAACGTCCCCCCGCGCTTATTAATTTTTTGATTTTTTTCCAGCCCCCAGACCTTATTAGGATCCCCCCGTTTCTTAATTTTAAGGAAATTGACTTTTTGTACAAACCCCTCATTTCATTTTCTTTCATTGTTAGTTACACTCAATTTTCATGGTAAAATAGCGTACTGCTGTATATATTTTAGCTTTATGCTTTGCAATGAACTGTTTTTGTTCTTTCCATCCTTGTATGATCATTTAAAGCCTTTTCTCAAATTCAAACCTCCCCCCGTTCATTTTGACCCCTCGTTTATTAAACTTCGGAATTTTTTCCGACCCCCTGTCCATTAGGACTCCCCCGTTTATTTGGTACTTGAGATTACTGAACTCACCTTTCTATCTTTTTGTATCAAGTAAAGATCGTTAATGTTAAGAAGATCTCTTGTTAAAGTTTTGTTTATCATATACGAACGTTTATCCACAGTCCACGCAGTCAATGTTAGCAATGACGCAACGAAGATTGCAAGCACAAATAAATCGCGAAATTTTCCTTGCAATCGATGATAGTCCTGGGCAAATTTCATTTTATCTTTGGGGTATTCAGTACGACAAAAGTCTTCTTTTTCCTTTGTGGCACGTTTTGATGCAAGCAAGAGTGTTTCGAAATCTTCAAATGACATTCTCTTCATCTTCGAATGCATCCTTTTGCGTTCTTTCAATGTGATTGTCAGTATGTACAGCACCACTCTTACAGTATCAATAAACCAACAAGAGAAGACAAACGCAAGTAAATGATACGAGAGCCAATGATACGCTACATCTCGACTCCATTCTGTGCTTATAACAAGGGAATAGAAAAGGCAGAAGAGAAGTAGTATTGTGAAGGCTATCCAAAATACACGAGCAGAAAAATGGAGTATTAGCTGTCTCCATTGATCCTCCTTCACAGTGGGCAGAGTCTCTCGGTTAAAAAATTGGACTTCAACAAAGTCATTTGCTGCTTCAGCTCCCTCAGTTTCTTCTACAAAAGTAGTCTCATCATGCAATGATTCTTCAACCTCTTGTGCCACTCTGCTCTTATTCCCACTTTCCTCCGTTCCTTCCGGCTCATAATACCTGTCACTTATACCGTTACTTTGATATTTCTCCCCATCGTACTCAATTTTCTCTGAATCATCTAACTGTAACACCACACAATTCACTTCCAACGATCCATTCTCTAAGCCATTTTGAGGATGGTGGCCATTTGGTAGAATTTTTTGATCAACTTTATTCTTCTTATTATCTTCAAAATAAAGTTTCGTGTTACTCGAAATATTTTTGTGGTCATCGCTGAAAGTAGCACCTTCCATATAAACATCAATTTGATCATCAGAATAAGATTCTGAATCTTTATGATGACCATTAGCCTTGGCTGTGCTCACTTCCCCTCCTCCCATATCATAGACTCTACGACCTCTGCTATCCACGTGATCCGGCTTCAAACTTTCATCGTCTTGGCCAAGCAGCAGCCTTACTACAAAGCACATTATAATGCCTATAACATAAGCACTGATGCCACGTGTAAATGCAAAATAAAATGCAGACTCATCCAAGCGTACGATTCCGATACGATACTTGTGATTCACTTGAGATACTTCCTTAACGCCATTTTCACCAATGTAAAATGAACTCATACAAATGATAACCAGCCAGAGCGTATAAAGAAATGACAATCGTTGCGTTTTGCTAAAATTTGTTATACCAAAACTGCATCTAGAAATGCAAAAAGATTTACTTCATTTTCTATAAAGATGAATGCAATTTAAGTCCTTAGCACGTCATTATATAATACGTATAAAGTAAAATTCATCCTCTTCGCAAGCTCATATTTTGGAACAGATTTCTCCTCCATTTCATGTCTATTTACTATGGATTTTGAGGAATATTCTTGAAGCAGAAAATATTGTTCAAGATCACCATAAAAGCGCATTTAAATGTGCTCTGCCAAACGCTACTTTTCATAATCGCAGAAAGCCCTAATGCATACTACAAAAAATGTGAAGATGGAAACCTCCATGATGTAAGAATATGCTTCTGGGAGAACAGCTGATGGCATCTTCTAAGGTAGTACAAAGGGAATGAGGTTTCATTTCCAACTATGTTGCTATTGAAGACTTGTGCCACACTATCAGTCTTTAACGCTGGCTGAAACCAAGTGTGACATTCAAATTCTGCAATGCTCTTTATGACATCATCATTGCTCCAATGGCTCCCACTCGGCTTCTGGCTATGACTTAAAATCTCAACTTTACGTAAGTACCAATCAGATCTATAAGATAGGGAAGGATGAAGAAGAATCCGTGATAAAACATTGCTAACGTACTAACAGATACAACTGACTCGTTAATATCTGTTTTCTATAATTTGCTAAAGAAAAAATCCCAAATTCATACCATGACAGTTTCTATGAGAATTCAACAAAAGACATGTCCAAACAAACTGAATGCAAAAATTAGAAAATTCCAGGTAAGTAGTGTGGAATAAATGCTGATGAATTGATGATGACGGATGATGGCAGATACAAAATGAATACCTCAAATTCATATCTTTGCAGAAAAGACAGATAGTGCCAATCTCACCAAGAGGCTTCATAGTGGATATCAAGAAGGAGGCGACACCATCTTGCTCGAATGGAGAGACAGGTAGAATAACTGGACCAATCACATTGTTTGTTCCATATATTGTAAACTGTATCTCACAAGATGATGACTGGACCGAAGAAAAAGCACTACCAACGTGAAACTGTACTTCATACATAACTTCGTCATTCACATCAGTTAGATTGATCACCTAAAAAAGGAAATTTTGGTGTGAAATTTGCAGTGGTCAAATTTTTTATCTTCATATAATTTAGAAAATCTTTCTAGAAGCAATCAAAAGAAAATATTGTTTAAATGAAAGGCTAGGAATGCTTTTCTACATCTTTGTCTACACCTAATTACTTCCCTCGCTCAGCGATTCTCAAATAGTGGGACGCGCCCCTCAAGGGGGAGCAATGCAATGCTAGAAAGGGCGCGTATACATATGCAATTTTTATAGACAATGGTTTTATTTATAGTGAATGGGAGGCGTGAAATATTCTCTCTTTCCATAGGGGGCCTTGCAAAAAGTAATTGAGACGCATTGCCCTTGCTAGAGGCACATGTAACCCATTTGCACATGAAAACAAATGCAAGTAATGACAAATATTGAAGTGCCATGACAGGAAAACTTACCGATCTAAGAAACTTCTTGTTTTCAAGGTAGCTGAGGAATATGACTGTTAGATAGAAACCCAAGATAAGTGTGAAAGAGACAGCAACAACAACATTGAGTGTCCCATTGATTGAAACTGGACTTGGAACTGTAGGTGAAGCAACAATTGGTTGTGTTGACAGTTGAGTAGAATTATACAGTGTTTGACTCGGTGATAAATGTAATGTAGCATCAGGAGCAGCAGTGGACTGGCATTTCTCATGCTTCCATAACGAAGTCAATTGAACAACTTTCGTTATAACTTTTGTTAGCGTGGTTATTTGAAAGTGGACTGGACTTTTACTGCAGTATGCTGAACTGAAAGTTACCATGTGGTTTTCAATTTGACCATACGAAATGAAGCTGTTTGTCAAAGTAATGCGATTGCTCGTAGCATTAAAGAATAGCTCGCAAACCCCATAGCAGTCCTTCAACGTAATATTAACCACTAATGTCACATTCTCGCCAGCTAAGGCCGCTTTAACTGGAGATTGCATCAAAGGCAAAATATTTATCGAGCAGTTGCTATGTGCCACAGTATCATGATCAAAAACTTTTATCACGTTCTTTGTCCAAGGTATCCACGATCCATTTAGAATTGCAGTAACCATCAACGTATATACTCCCGAGGTGGAGTACCGGTAGTCGATCACATTTCTCGTTGTTTGAATCTCCCATGAGCCAAAGGAATATTTGTATCCAGTAAATTTGTTTCCTTTGTTGTCGACAGAAACGGTAAAAGTCTCTTTTGTCGTTATGATTGAAGGGCTTAATGAGACAGAAAGAAACTGCGAGCCTATGATCTTTAAGATCGTCAAAGAAAAGACCACAGCTGCGAAGTAGCTTGGCTTCATTTCCTTTTTCACTATTCACATCTTCTTCACAGTTTCATCTTCGCAATAAAGCACAGCAAACTCTCCAAAACAAGACCTGAAAGATATGAAACTTCTAGTAAAAGTTTTATGCACTAATGCATGATCCTATGATGAGGAAAGCATACTTTCCTCCGTGCTGAGAAAAGCATGACATAATGTTATCTACATAAAAGCAAATTCTTTATGAGCTATTTCTTCATCATACAGTATTCTTTGATTTAGTGTAAATAGCTACTGTTGCAAGATATATGTCACATTTCTAAGTCTGTAGCCTCAAAATGATAGTAAAATTTGCAGCAAAACTATGAAAATTATATGAAAGAAGCCTTTCTCGCAATTTCTAGTTCGACGAATTTTCCATAATGTAAGTCAACAGTTTCGCATGAAGCTCATAATTGACCTACTAAATAATAGCATACCAAAAAACGACATTGTAGGCAGAAGAATTTAGCTTCATAGCATTAAGAAGCTTTTACATTTGTTCATTTGACATATATCAAATACGTGAATGAAATATTTCTTCAATGTAGTTAAATGAATCTAGATTGTACTGCATGTAATATCAGATAAGATACAACAAGACTACAACTTTTATCTTCACAGCAAGTAAAGTCTTAGGAAGTGATAGAGCTCAGGAGTGCTACCATACACGTTAATTTTCTAGATAGAGATCCAATATTCTTAAATATATAACGATAATAAGCAGCTATAAGACACACGGCTGCACCTAAGTGTTCGCTCGACGTGAAAAAAATCACATTTTATGTTAAAATCATAAACTATTTATCATTGCTGGCTAAAATTAAGTGCATATTAAGCTTTATAAGATGATAAAGAAACTGGCAGTTTGTGATTCAGAAATAAAAGGGCTGATGTTACAAGCGTCTTCGTAAGTTCCTACCTTGACAACGGTATGTTCCATGGGGTTCGCAGTGTATCTCTATTTCGTGCTTGCTGTTAACACACAAAGATCTGCCATTTCTGTTGATTAATAGCACTCCTGGGTTCAATACATATAAATAAGAAAGCCAAATCTCTGAGAGGCTTCATGTACGCCTCAGAATAACAGTATAACGTATGTAAAGCTCGCCTCCGATTGAACTTGAATACAGTTCTGAGCAACCACAACGAGAAGCTACCATCGGCCTAGCAATAATTGGCAAAAACATTGATTCGCTTTCGGTTACGGAAGCATATCTCAATAGTTGTATAAAGCGCAATTAAACAGCTCATAGTATCCCGTCAATAGTGAATTCATCATAAATAATGAAGAATTTATTGTCTTCAATTTATGGCAGGTAACTGATTCAAGAATTCATTACAAATCTCCTTGAAGTATGAATATCAATGCGGCTTTAGTATGAAATGGCCAACCTGCAATGTTTTAGACAGAAAATAGAATACACGCTTTTTATTTTAAAAGGAACCTTGCTCAAGGCCTAATTTTAAAAGTTCCTTATTTTTGGGCCTCTTTTTATCAAATTCTAGTACTTAAGTGCCTTAATAGTTCCTTAATTTTCACTGCACATATAGTGCCATAAAAACGGTACAAACATAAGAAAAAATCAATATTCTGAATTTTACGTTTTATTTTGGCTAGAACTCAAGATGAAAAGAGCAAACAAGATAGGAAAGAAGGTTCATAAATGTATCTATGTAAGTTACCAATGGAACCGACTTCCTAATTCTTGATTATTTGCAGTTGAAAAAAATTTTGAAACTGAAAAGTTCCTTGGATTCTTCTCCATTAGTAGTATACGTAAGTTCCTTAAATATTTTAGCCTTCTACATGTAAGTTCCTTATAAAGTGGTTCATTATAAAATAAAAAGCGTGTAAGCGAGTAAGTGTCTTAACGACGAGTCTTGGCCAATTCGAATCAATGTCAGTATCTCAATACAATGTCCTATTAAGCACAGGCTCATGTCAACAGTGGTACTAAGTCTAATTTCGTGGCTCACCATAGACTTTTTCCTGCAATCGCTTGACTACCAACTTGCCTGGAACAACCAGCCAACTGCACAAATGCCTGGATGCTGGATGGTTCAATTAGTGTATGTGCTACTCCAGCAATAGGATACCTGTGGTTGGTAGTACGGGAGAGGGATTTAGTCAATTGCGTAGGGTGATTCATGCATACCGTTTCTTCATTCTATTTTGAACTAAGCATATCTGTGCTCATACAGGTACAGATCCATTTGGATCTGTTCTAGTGTAAACGGGACCTAAAGCACATATTTGGAAATGCCATGTTGAAATGCTCTGCTTTTTCATCCATTACTCATTCAAGAACCATGAAATTAGCTCTTCAAATTACCCATCTGCGAGGAAATCAAACAATTTTCTCTAACACGAACACTCACTAAGAACCCGCAAGGCAAACATGCACATAAATTGGTCAACAACTAGGAGCCTTCGCTAATCAACAACCTCAATTTAACTCAAAATCTCCTTAAGCTTTGCTTTTCACAACTACAAGCTTGCAATAACATAGAACACACCGACAATAGACAAATCTTTCCATGCAGTAAAACTCCATGCTCCGATCCAATTGGAATGAAATAGATCTCCCTTGATTCAGTTTTCCTGTTTTCCTTTCCAGTGTACCTCAGTTGAAGGGAGAATTTCGCTGTGAGATTTTCGCGATCGATGCTAAATTTGTGTATAACAAGGTATATACGTCATCAGTGCCATTAAACATAAAGATATCTGCAGTCTGAAAAAATAAATGGCACAGAGGAAGCATCTTTTTCCCCTCTTTTCTAATACAGATTCACAAGCATTTTGATAAATTGCACGCTACACCGTGTACAAAATAAAATAAACTCAAACGATCACTTTTGTACAATTGGCATGCTGGTGATAAACTAAAGATTTGCACCAAAATGCTAAAATACAACCACACAAAACAACTAGGTACACTGCAAAAGAGCATATAAATCTCTCAAGCAGGAAACCAACAATTAAAAGCCGATGCTCAATAGGGTGGGGTGCTGAAGATTTTACTAATGTTGGCAATGGCAAACACAGCACAACGATGAACAAGTAAGGAGTGAGAACAAGTAAGGAGAGAGAGTGGTGTGGAATTATAGCCAGTAGTAATTAACGTACTTCCCACTAGCACTATGTTCTAGCCTCGATTGCCAAACTTCTTCATATTTTACAAACATCTGCTAAGGTACTTCAGCCCAAATTTGTTGGTACCAAATAGAGCATATTTCATCACTAAATTATTACTAGTACTGCTATATAAACAATGCCCAGTCAATGTCAAAACGAAACTTTCTAGCACAATTTGAAACCATATCCACCCCACAAGGCAAAAAATAGTTGAATGCCTTAAAGTCATCTTAGAGTTACAACTATATGGTTTTGCTATCTCCTTAACCAGCTCAGTCAAATGCTTCAAAATGCAGTAGATGGCTAGTTTAACAATTACTAAGAAAGAATAACCGCGTTGTTATCGAAGTATCTTTGGTAGTCTCGGGGAAAATACTTTACCGTGTCATGAAGTAAGGCCTATAGTCGGATGATTTTTTTCCAAACTATGTGATTTCAGAAGTATCAATGATTGCGGTACAGTGAAGGACTTCACATGTATTCCTTATTGATAGCAGTATCACTGATACTGAAAAGGTTTATCATGTATAAAGATGTTAATTAGTAATCATTATTCTTATTAATTGAAAGGGTGGCATTTAAGTCTAAAAATTGAGAATACTTATCAATGCTCAAAGTAACAACTATAAACGTATACTCATATCGTAAATGATAATTACCCCTATGACGTCCATGGAGAGAAAATTTTAGCTTAAAAATTCACCCAACATATCTACTGGTAGAATCAAAGTAGATGAAAAAAGTAGAAAAACAATACCAGAATTTAGTCCTGCATCCCCTTTTACATGGTATCATATGTGCAACCATGGGCATTTAGGGAATGTATGAGCCCAAGCGCCATTGCTGGGAATGTCAAGGATCATATTTGCTAACAGGGGCATTATAGGGTTAAAATGCCAACAGAAGAAGATGTAACTGACAATCAAGGGCTAGAATAGGCAGATATACCTGTTGTAAAGATAGTAGGACATATCACCAGCCATTGGCAATTTTAGAAAAAGCTGAATCTAGTACACAACCTATATTCAGACCAAGAATCTAGCTTACAATGTTAGCAGTTGATCAGGCAGGAAAAGGTAATATCTCATTAGAACGTAGTTTCCAGAGAGAGCATCATAAAAGATGGTATGACACATAGAGGCGACAACATTCCTATTAAACCAGAATGCTAATGTCCATTAAAGTCCTTCTAGTCATGACGAACATGTAGTTAATGAAGGCAAAAATTCGAATGAAGTAGTCTACTATAATTCTCAATGAATTGCATGGCCTGCCTTACGACAACTGCCAAATGCACGCTTGCTCTCCTACTGGCTCTTCGGTAATCAAGAAGCAAACTGAGGCATCCCAATATAATGTGCCATCCAAGACTAGCTCAGCAATTAATCTTCTTCCATTGCCTCATCACCCTCAATACTTTCATCGGCAGAACTTTCTGAAAGTTCATCACCTCGGGTGTCCTTGTTTCGCTCTTCTTTATGAGTTTTGTAAATTTGTACTGCTTCCTAACAAGGTGAAAGAGCTGTACATAACAATGAGTTCCTTACCAAAAATAACTTGTCCAAAAACAACCAAAGCCTTAAAACTCTACTTGTGGCAGCTTTCAATGCACATATATCCTTAAAATATACTGCATGTGCTTCCTGGAATAAAATTCATATACAAGCGATGGGCTAAGAAGATTGTTGACTTGTAAATTTCTAACTCTGATTTTGACAAGTCCCCTGTGGACTAGGTACACGCAAGTATGCCACCTCCTGTACATACAACAAGAGCTGCTGAAGTGGAAACCAGCCCTCTAAAAAGTTGTTCCATACTTAACGTCACCAGCTTTCAAAGAAAACAACAGTTTTTATATTATGATTGAAACTCAAAGACATTCAATCCATTTCCACATTCGTAATAGGACCACCCATAAAAAAACAACCCCCTAGTTACTAGGACCCCGCTTATAATCTTTTTATATTTCTTCTAATACATATTCGAAGCAGATTTTTATACATTATTACCTTTCATCTATATTTTGGTAGTTTTTACAAAAACTGAGAGAACTTTACGGCGGTATTTTGCATTTTATTTTGTTTCATAGCTCCCCGCTAGCTTTCCTCTTGAAGAGTAATTAGTTAATTTTTTAGAGAAGCAGATCCACATCAGCATTAGCTGACTTAAGTTAAACCTGCGGAACAAATAGACCATGTATGTATTTAATTATATATGATAACAACTTCATGGGGTTCTATGCAAATAGGAATGGGTCAGTTTTCCTTTGCTAATAACAGCTAAAGACTGTATTTGCATATGAGCAAATGTAGCAGCTAACTCCAGTGCTACAGCCTATCATTCCCTTACAAAAGTAGCATTATCTAGTCTTATTCTTATTAATATCATTGTATATCAAACCCAAGGGCTGTCTGAAGAAAGTCTTAGGTAATTTGTCATACTACCGTAAACTTGTTTTGTATGTGTTCACAAACAGAACATAGATCTGACAAGCCAATTTTGTAGATGTCCTTTGCACTTTCACCTAAAAAATTGCAATATCAATATACACTCAGGGCACACAAGAATGGAAGTGATGGCACTCTGGAACATAAAAATATGGTCACAAATAGCCCAACCCTTCTTTTGTAGTTTTTGATGTCATACTGGTGTAGAATTCTTTTTCACAAGCTGTATTGTTATTTGCTCTGATGGAAAAATAGCTTGAAGCTACAAATTTCATCTTAATCAGAGTTGAAAATCTCATTTATACACAAAATTTGTAGACAGCTTATGCTCTTCTACTCAATAAATGTTTTAGACAACCACACTCCTTGTTCCTACACTGAGCCTTGTAGTTCAAAGTATTTTGAAATCTACAAATATTGCAAAAACATTTTGCATCATAAACTCTCCAATTTCAGGATATAAAAGCCTAATAAATAATTCATAATTGTAGATGTATATGGAAGCCAGTCATTGAATAAGCTAATCATGCAAGCCAGCCAGTCAGCCAACAGAAAAGTCAATCAGTAAGTCCATCCATCTTTCAACCAGCCTAGCAGCCAGCCAACAAGATGTTCAATTTGCGAGTCATCTAACTTCTTAGAAAGTCAGTAGTTTAGCACAGAGGCCACTTGGTGAATCAACCTGCCAGCCAGTAAATTAGCCAAAATGATGGAGTAATTCATTAATATTGGTTCCAAAGGTATTTTCTATACATGTCTCCATATGCTAAGTATTTAAAAATACACTTACCATAGGTCTGTATCCTTAAATTAATTTTATTTTCTGAAGGGTGTGGTATGTTATAGCCACAAAACTGTGTATCAGGGCTATAAAAGAAATAAGTGCAAAAAATGATTTTCTGAGGCATTGATATGATGGCATGAAATATCTCAGAAGAGATTTACATTAAAGCATATTAAATTTGCACTGATATCTTGGAAATTAATTTAGTTATAAATAGAAATTGCATCTAAAGAAGATTTATGCAATCAGGAAATGAAGAGGTACCAATGGCAATAAGATCATCTCTTGTATAAAGAAATAAAAAAGAGCAAAATTGCTATACAAAGTATGAAGTTAACATCAATTTTAAATAAAAGAACATAAAAATGACATGCAATGATAAAGACTTTAGGAAAAGAGCATCTTTCAAAGGAAGGCATTTTTGCAAGTGTATCATATGCAAACAAAGTTTTGAAAGCTTCTTAGAAAGGCAATAGCAAAAATTTGACAAATTGCATGGGCAGAGTAATTAAATGTCCTCCAGCAATATAGTATTTTGCTGCTGTAAATAAATGTCTGCTGAGCATAGTCTTTGCATGTTTGTACATAAATCAGTCATATACATGAATGGAAAAGAAATACAAGCTACACATTGAGTTCATATATCACATTAAAGTAAACATCAATATTCAAGAGCAGGCCTGGGCTAACTAAGGCCCATGGGCCACATCTAGACCTTTTCTCCCCCTGGCCAGTCTTCATGAGGTCAATCATAAACATTATAATTAAAACAAACATCTGTCTTCATCTACTTTCACTTTGAACTTTGAAATTGCTGTAGCTGTTTTTCATTACTTGCAGGGATGAACATGTTGAAAATTACTTTCACTGATTCAATGGTTCTTTTTGTTTTCTTATTTGACCTATAAACAACAATTTCATATAACCTAATATAAATATTACAGAGTGCATTAATTTTTTGATTGTCAAATGCAGCCTTTCAAAAAATTTAATTTTTATTGAATTTTACAGTTGCAGGAAGTTGGTGACCCTCTGACATAATTCAGGTTTCTGATGTGGCCCAAGGTAACAATTAATTGCCCACCCCCGTTCTAGACCTTCAACACAGACACAACTTACTTTTTCATTATAATATATCTAAGGGAATTTCCTAGTGTGTGATCTTCTCCATTCATAACAAAAGTCAAGCATGACTCATCATCCTGAATTCCCTCTGGTTGTACCTAAAATGAGATGGTAGAGTTAATTCTGGGACAAAATATGAAGACAACTATCTGTTCTCAGCAATGGTGTAGAAGAGGGGCACCTGGAGACCATAGTTTTCCCCAAAACGTTTACAAAGTTGAAACTCTGTTCATTGTTAGAAATAAGAGCATAAAAGAATTACTACTCTGTTGTAAAATGTTATTTTAGATTTAAAAAACTGCTGAGAAATTGTTTGTTGACAAGATATAGGGTATTAAAAAAAGTTTTGTACTGGGCAACAGCATCACTTTCTTATATA
Source organism: Cassiopea andromeda (assembly GCA_018155075.1). NCBI lineage: Eukaryota > Metazoa > Cnidaria > Scyphozoa > Rhizostomeae > Cassiopeidae > Cassiopea > Cassiopea andromeda. The sequence goes on from WIPJ01001849.1 coordinate 1,949,993, forward strand.
ACTGAAAGGATTAACTTCAAAATTCCTTATAAGGATAAATACAAGAAAAGAGCCCTCTAGCTACCAATAGAGTCCCCCTAGCTGTTGATTTACTTCTACACATCTGGTACTCAGAAGGAAACCTCTAACTAACTCTATGGCATACTCTGGGACACTAGAAGAGTGACTGGGCAAGGAGGGAGCACAGATGGGTACTGGGACAAAAATCAAATTGACAATAATAAGCAGAAAAAATAATCATTTCAAAGTCCATGATCACATCTTTCTAACTATCATTTTCATTCAAGGGAAAACTTAGGCTTTAAATGATAAGGAAATTTCCTCCTTACTATAAAATGCACTCATTATTAGCTGTCAAAGTGGCATAAAAACTTATGTGAGACATCCAGTTTGCAAAGTACAGCAATTCTCTATAGGATCCCATGTGACAGAAAGCATGTTCATGCTTGCAAATGCATCGAAATGATGTGCATTGTGTGCATACCATTCTGCTTTGTAAAAATGTCCCAATTATGTGTAACAAAAGAGCAATTACATATGTCTAACTGTATACATTGGTGAGCATTGGACAAACTTCTGAAAAAAAGTTGGTGTGTGCATACACCACACACACTTTGTAGATTGGTTCCTAAGCATATCACTGGACAATGGGTTGGACTAACATATCCTACATTGGTATGGGTCAATGTATTCAGTCTCTACACCCTACAAATACTTAATCTTGCTTCTACTTTGACTACACAATAATGCTGGTATGCATGATCAGTTGCTACTGGTTACATTCAGGAAAGCCAATGGTGACGATATTTTTCTTTCTAGACTTTAGATCACGTCACTGTAGGTCAGTTTAGTCAATCCTAGTGGACAAGTACTGGACAAATATATAAGAAAAACCTAAAGAGCCAAAGATTCAAATTAATGCTTGTAAACACTAGCAAGGCTGAAAGAGATGAAGTACTTCATAATGACCAGGTCATTTGAATGGGGCTTCAAATGAAGGTTTAACCCCCCATCTCAGAATTTTGTTTGGAAACTTGCAAACTTGTACCAGTTTATGCAGTGAATGATCGTATACAATTATCTTTTGACATTCTAAATGGTTTGGATTCCATGCCTTTGTCAAATTTGAGGCTTTTGCCCCCCAAAAACCATACTATTTTCTACCTAGGGTAATGATCAATGCTGCAAAAGGGCAGTATACGACAATGCTGGAAAGTATTGGGCGGATGTCAAGATTAGTCATCAATCGAAATACCTTGATGGCCAATCTTGACATCGGCCAAGTATTGCACTTTTCGTCGTGACCTTCTAAAACCAGAAATTCTAGAGTACTAAGTAATCTGGAGTAAGCTAAAGATTGTGCATCAATTTCAAGAACTTAAAATATACAAAAAATTGATACTAACAATTTCAAGCTGCTTCGTTTGTGCCATAACTTAACCCCCTTGCTCAGACACAAATCTGTTTATTGCTGCATTTCTGCAGAGTTTCTTCTTCACCTGTGGGGTAAGATGGTATCAAATTTGGATGAACCTCTATCCCAGTAAGAGGTTGTCTACTTTCCAAAGGGCTCAGTAGCAGGTCTGCATAATGATGAAATCGTAATAAAGCAGAAAAGTAAAACCAGCTCAAAGTCGTAGGTGCTTTACATGTAAATGATTGCAATTCATACATAGGAGTTTCAATAAGTATTATGCGTTTTGAAGCAGCTAACTAGTCAGTCATTAATCTTCTCCGAAAGTAGGACTATTGTTATTCCACAATACCAGTTGTAAAACGACTGCCTGTGCAAGAGTGTGATGGGATTTTCTCTATGTAAAATGTAATTCTAGGCCTTTAAAATCGTTCTTCAAGATATCAAAGAACCCTATAGGAAATTCATGTACATTACGACAAACCATTTGTGATTTATTTTCATGTTATAGTGAACTCCCTCATTGTACTCTGCCTAAAATATGATGAAAGTTTTGATCATGTTTTGGGGAAAGTATGGTGAGGTAACTTACTATGAAATGGAAATTTTCTACTCCTTTTTGCACTGTAGAGTGATAGCCTTTGTGTTGCCAGGGAAAGTACGAAGGTTTTGGGACCACACCCCTCATATCAGGGAAATGATCTTTGACCCTTATTAGAAATTCTATCTATGATTCGTAGTATTTACTTGGTTGTTGTTTGTTGTAGCTTTGACATATGCATTATAGCTTTAATTATCAAAGGAATGGCAGTAGAAAGATTTTGTTATGTATTTAGGTATGCAAACTAGTCTGCATTCTTTGATTTTTGCATGGGGAAGCATCACCAAAGTATGGCACATGCATGGGTTGAAGCAGTAAATATAATGCTGTAAATGTGGATTGCATGGGTGGAAGCAGTGAAAGTGGCACCAGGAATAGGGTTTTCACCAAAGTTTGGCCACAGAATGCTCCTTATTTTGTGGCTTGGCACTTATGTGGGGGAAATCATTTTAAATGGTGCCATAAATAAAGCATTCACCAAAATTTGGCATGTGTACAGGTGGGAACAGTGAAAATGGCATGGGAAATATATTCCCAGTGTGCTGCAAAGAAGGCAGTCCAGTGTGCAAGTTTAATGCTTGAAATGAATCCAAGGTCAAAGCTAGCAAAAACATGCATCTTTACTATTTTTTGTTCATGTGGGATGTTTCTCCCATTTGCTGTAACATTGAGATACATCAGTTGAAATGGTGTATATGATGGTCAGCAGTTGTGTGAAGTCCTGTATGGAAAATAAACTTGTTAAATAGCAAGTGGAAATTGTATGTGCATACATATATAATTAATATAATACAGATTGTTATTCCTATTGCCTGCAAGCTTAGTTGTAGTACTGTTCTGGAACCTGGACAGGTTTTCCTAAGACTGTCTCATCTTGTATGATATTTGATATCTTGTTACTACTTTGGTACTTGATATAATCAACTATTATATGTTATCTCTTTTCCTTTGCATAACCCTTTCCTGGCCAGACACTGTGCAATAGAACCTTTGTTTACGAGCCGCAAGATTATGTTGTCAAGCTTCACTGTCATAGTAGCTCTTGTATATTATATGTGCAGAAGAAAACCATCTCATCCATGGGTGTAAATTGAGTTTCCAATTTTCAATTTCCAATATTCCAATTCCTTCTATGTTTGGCTAACTATTCAGCTATTGTTTAGTCACAAAGAGATTGTTATATGCAAGCTTTGAATTCTTCAACATATATGAATGGCAGGTTTAAGCTAGTTGGCTTTGCAACATATATGAATGGCAGGTTTAAGCAAGTATGGCTATGTTATAGTCACATTTCTGTGGCTGGTTTGGGCTGGTGTAGCCAGGCAAGGGATAATGGGCTTTACTGTAGGGTTATTGCATGTTAAATCATCTGGAGTGTGACGCCCCTACCTCAGAGATTTTCTTGAAAATTACACAGAGGGTAGAAATTATTAAAACTAACAAGCCCTTAAAATTTGAGCTTCAAATTCCAAGTGGTTGCGGATTTATGACTTTTTCTGTTTTCACAGTTACTGTGTAAACTCACTTTGCTGTAGTAATTTCTTGTCAATGGTATTTACTACCATATGTTGTAGGCAAACCTGATTGCTACCTTATCTTTTCAAAAAAGGAGGCAAAACTATGAATACATTTTCTTTTTAGACTGATATTCAATAAACTCATATAAGGATGGCATTATTGTATTCAGTGGTTTCAAGAGGTACAACTGTTCTTGCACAATATGCTTCCTGCTCTGGAAATTTTCAGGAGATCACAGAGCATCTGTTGTCAAAACTAGGAATGGATGATTCAAAGATGACATACACACATGCAAAGTAGGGACTGTCATTTTCATGTATTTTTCTTTGATACTTCCATTGGTGTATAATTCAAAACACCTTGCTGTGAGGTTTAATCAATTTGGTGAATATTGCTTAGAAAAGTCACTTTTACAAATTGATCAGCAAATGATCAGTTCCCTTGGAAGTTGTGGTCATTCTTGTTCTGTTATCAAAATGTGTGTTGCTCTAGCTGTTGATATGTGACACAGATGCTACCTAATCTCAAAACTCTCTAATACTATCATTTGAGCAACTTATTACTTGTTTTGCCAAAGAAACAAACCATGGAATAATCCAGAGCTCCTTATCTAAGATGCCCTTCCACAATGCATAGAAGTTTTATTGTTATTGTTCTTATTTTCACTCTAGTTATTATCAGTAGTTTGCTTTATTATTATCAGGCTAGCCAATTGTAACTACCTTGTGAAGTGAGGTTGTTATTGTATGCTGCAGAATATAATATGAAAGTCTTCTCTCATTACATAGGTTGAGCAACAGGTCAAACTTTGTGCAACAAACTTGTCAGCAACTTCGTTTATAATGAAATGTTATAGGAAAGCATGATTGTTTTATTTGCTCTGATGCCTCACTCAATGTGAAATGATTTGCTAAGATTACAATTTTTTAAAAATTAGAATGCCTAATCTCTATTTTGCAAGGAATCATGTAGCAGTATTCCTTTTTCAATTTGTATTTGTGGTAAGAAGTCTTTCAAGTAAATATGTGCTTTCTCTATTAATTTTCAAAATTTTGTGAAATAAATGATGATCACTCCAGTGATGTAGGCAGCCTTAAATATTCACTTTTATTTCAGTTATCTGTTTCATTACATCATCGAGGACAGAATAACTTATTTATGCATAACAGAGGATGTGAGTATCAAGTTCTTTGTACTGCTATTCCCATTCTTATTTTCAAGAGTCCCTATACACATTGTCATTTCAATTTCAAATGCGAAGATGTGGAATAATTTTCTACTGGGAATATTTTCAGTTATATTTAATTCATTCAAGCTCTGCAATTGCTGAAATGATCTTCCAAAACTATTAAATAGCCCCTATAAAAACATACTGCAAAAAGTATAAATTTACAGTTTACAGTATGTTTTCATAGGGGCTATCTAATGTCATTGAAAATTTGTACTAATATGGGAAAATGAAATATAAACATGCTTATTCATTAAGCCATAAGATGCTAAATTTTGTTGTTGCTCTTATCACTGTAGTCAGAGAGAAGGTGTACTATAATTTGGGGTTACTTGTACCACTTTTCAGCTTTGCTTGCCTATAAATTTTTTTCCTATTACTTTTCATTTCCTATTGGTCCATAGAAGGATGGAAGAGACTTAATACTTTATGACCAAATGGATTTGCAAACATAAGGTGCTCCATGTTTCCTGCGTTAAATAAACTTTGCTGGTCCAAGTTAGCACAGCTTGGGGCAACTTGGTTGGCAACTGGAATCACTCAGTTTCTAAAGTAACCATATACTGTGATACTTTGCACCACTTGCAACTTTTGAAGAACAGAAAAAGAAGAATCAAGACAGTGAACAGAAGTACCACAAATGCTAGGAGTGACAGTAATTTTTGAATCTCCTGTGCAATTGTGTAGACAGGGACTCCTCAAGCCACTAGAATCATAGGCTGGAATTTTTCATAGGCTTCCACTTTAGGAAAAGGTTGAAAGCCACTGCTGCACTGTGAAGCGTGTTTAGATGCACATGAAATCACTTATATATTTCAGCATATAAAGTAAAGGGAATTCAAGGCTTTGTGACTTATCCTTCCCATAATATTTTATAGTATAAGATGATCTAAGTTACCCTAGTTTCTGTACAAATGGCACTGGTGGAAGTAGGCACTAAGTTGTAGAAGTCACCACAATTTTTTCAGTATTTAGTTTGGTACTGGATAAGTTCTTGTAATTCTAGCCTACATTCCATGACAATTATTCATCTACTCAAAATACCATGTCCCACAAGGTACCCATTTTAAAAATGTAAAAGTCAGACTGATGTTGGTGCCAACCAGTTAACCCCCCCCCACCCAAAAAAAGCAGCAAAATCCCTTATCTGGCTTCAAATTATTTATTTGATGATTAGAGCCATTAATCAAAAAATGTGATACTAAATGTATGGTTTTGCTGTTGCCAATGCTGTAATAAACACTACTCTTTTCATACTTCCTTACCTGTCCAAGTTGCCTGGCTGATCCATGTAACCACAAATTACTGTACATTTTATAGATATTCAGAAGACTGTTAGTTTTGGGGAAACAGTTTAGGAAATATATACCCTTTTGAAGAGATCTACTCTGAGCTCTAAAAAAGAAGGCCATTTTGCAAACAAACAACTGTCCACAAGCTTGAAGTGTCCCACACTCCAAAGAGTTCTTTCTATTCTGCTCTCTTGCCTTGTTGAAATAAATCTGCATCATCATTATCATCATCATTCTTGCCACCAACACCACCATCACCACCAACACCACCATCACCACCACCGCCACCATCACCGCCGCCACTACCATCATAATCACCTTGTCTTGTGTTGTCTTTCCCATTTCGCCCCCAAAGGGGGCCTAGGACTGACCCTGGGGTTAGTTTTTACCTTTCATTTGTTTACAAGAGGTGATCGAGTCAGCTACACGTAATTCACTCCGTAACCTCAACAGTTACTAGGCAGAGCTGTAGTGTGAGCCATTAAATCTGCTTTTCGCTGAAGGGGCCTGTTTGAACAGTTTGCCCTGATTCTGAACCTCTACGACATAAACCACTATCAACTTAAGGGCAGCTGTGTCTCTGTGCCTGCTTGCCACCACGTGGAGGTCTATCATCATCACCATCATCGTCGTCGTCATCATCATCGTCATCATCATAATTTTGGTGTTCTTCCTCATATTCCTCTTCTCTATCTAGCCATAGATCATTGTCCTTGCTGCTATGGAGAGAACTTGTTATATTACATTTAGGCACATATTAACCCTCTGGGCTACTAGGCAATTATTGGGTGCCCCTTATAGAGGGAATCATTAAATTTGTTTTGATACTGCTGAGAACATCTGAAAACTCCACCACTCCTAGATCTTTCAGACAACAGGGCCCTTTGATATACTATTCTACTCAGGAGATGACATATTTAGAAGTTTATTTCATATTATTCCTATCATGCAGTCATGATTTGTTCTTTTGTCAATAAATTCAACCTTGCCTGAAATTTTTTTCCTATGCACTTTTGTTACTACAACAGTAATACAACATATTGAAAATAATACCACTGTGAGCAATATCTATATCATACCCAGTGGCCATGACATATAAGGGGCATTCACACTAAAAGCAAATAGGTGAAGAAACTAGATAGTAGGTGTCTCTCCAAGTTACTGCTACTTTGATGTCATGTTTCTAAACACCTTATATGGTCATCATTCATCATCATTATTATAATTTCTTAAGTTCTGCCTCTAAGTCAACACAATTCTTTAATAATAAGAGAGATAAAAAATGTAGAATTCTTAAGGAGGAACCTCCTAAGTAGATTAACTAACGAGAAGAATGTCCCCCTGTAGCTGTAGCACATGTGACGCAACTATCTCTTGAATTAGCAATGTAGTAGCAAAAACACCAGGGATGTAGAAGAGATGGCTGGGCTTTGCCCCTATCCTTCTCCTCATGGAAAGCTCAATCCCCTTCTTTTCCCCAAAGGAATTCCTAACGGTATCAACTGTCACCCAAACACTTCTTCTGTCTTTTGCCAACCTCTTGCCCATCCACTTCTAAATCTAGTAGGACAATCATATCATTTCAAAGTGAATGTTATCCCATTTGTTGATCCATCTATGCATACCCTAGCTTTATTTAGCAATGTATTAACAAGTATTCTGTCAAAAATAACAGAGTGCTATTCCTAATTAGGACTTTGAAAGATCAAAAGCTTTCACTTTTTTGGCTGACATCAAGAAGAGGTTTGTATTTGGAGTTGAATTTTGTGACTGTTTGCTACATTGTCTTGTTGTCCCATCATGAATCATAGAAGTGGAAAAGAGAACAGAAATTTCGGTTCATACATGTTCAGTGCTCTTTTAGCTAACAGGACCGTCTTTTGATTTGTGCTTATTCCATGGATGCATGAAGGTAGTTGAATAGTTTCTTTACTGACCGAGGTGTCAACACATTGTGGGGTTTGCAATTTTTTTTGAGCCCAGCTCTTCAGCTTCGCTATTGCATCAGTTTTACTGGAACTAGAGATTGTATAGTATCTTCAATGTTGAAATAGAAGCTATATTGTCCAATGTCAAGGCATACTTTAGAACTTTCTATCTAGTCAGCTACATCTTTGATAATAGCGAAGGCTAGTCAAACTATGAATTCCTGTAGAGCCATACTCGCCGAATTTCTATCCTCTTAAAAGGCTGTATGCCTTTCTTTAATGGCTGAAACCATTTATTAGTAACTGTGACAGTGTAAGTACCTTAGACATTAGCAAAAGAATTTGCCTCTTTTTTCAAGGTTCCTAAAAACGTACCACACAAGAGCTCAGACAGCCCTCCCGTATGCAATGCAGAGTGAATTTTCCCGTGTACTAGCAGCTCAAATGGTATTTGACACCTTTACTCTTCACATTAATTTTTAACATATTCTGTTTATTTGTTGAATGGAGTGCTTACCTTATGTGCAAATTATTTTTGAGAAACTGAGGTGATATTTGGGGTAACTTTGGTGATATAAGAAAAAAGTATTTGAAACCACATTTACAGTTATGATTTTGAAAACCTCTGCAGTTTTGATAAACATATGGAGTAAATTTGCCATATAATACATATATGGATTTTACCTTGTATACAATTCGTACATCTCAACATGAAATTCAAGATGAGCGACAGTCTTGTGGACAGCTTTTGTCCAGCTGCTGACTGTTAGCTTGATACTATTGCCTCTAGATCTTCGATACAATTTGCTTTGGTGATCTGTTGATGCAGCATGTTATTCTCAATATATTTTATCAATATATTCACCCCTGTGTAATACAAAGAGCTCCTTTATTCATTGACATTCTGCGAATATAGTTTTGGCTCTAGCTTTATATAATCACTTAAAGTAGTGATCGTTCTATAACACTTAACTTTTAGCGGCACTATTCAACCACAATGTCAAGTACAGAAACTTCCAGTATGGCCCGTGTTGAGGAAGAGCTTGACGAACTGAAAGGCATAATGGTGAGAAATATTGGTGAGTACTGTTGTAGGTCTACTTATCATTGCAATCTACCTGATTTAGGTCTGGTTTGATAACTGCCTAGCTCTATTATTCTTTGATGCATCTGTATAATTGATGGAAACCGTAAAGGAAGTAAGTTGCTTTTACATGCTTTTGCCACCTAATTTTCCACGCGGTTCCAGAAAAGATTCCGCCACTGTTGGCATCTACCGTCCTCCCTCACTATTCAAACCTTTTTTTAGAAGAAATGCCTAAAAATTTTGGAAAATGTTTGCACTAAGTATGAAAACTTCACAATAATTTGTGATATTAACCTTAGTGAAGATGGCTAGTCCTTACATCAGTTATGTGTGAATTTAGCCTGGAAGATGTCGTCAAGGTGCCAACTTGCTTTAATTCCAATAGCCCAATTTGCATCGATTTAGTTCTTACTAGTGATAAGAGAAGAATATGTAACATAAATATAATTGAAACTGGGCTATCGGATTTTCATGAGATGGTTGCAACCACATTAAAAGACAGTTTTCATAAGAAAAGGCCCAATGATAGTTACCTACAGAGATTGTGGTAAGTTCAATAACATTGCATTCAGAGAGATGGTAAGGAAAGGGCTCAACTCGAACTCTTCAATGAAAACAAATTTCAACATTTTCGATGCTATAATACTAAATAGGCAAGCCCATCTAAGGAAAGAATACCTTAGGGTGAATGACGGGCCTTATATGATCAAAGAACTTAGGGAGGCAATTATGACACGATCAAGATTAGAAAGCATCTTCAATAGGACAGGAACAAATGAAAATTGAACAGCCGGTAGAAGGCAAAAAAACCTATGCGTCAAAATCCTTCGGCAAAATAAGAAGACATAATATGCTTAACTTGACCCAAATTGGTCAATGAGAACAAAAAGTTCTGGAAACTGTAAAGCCATTGTTTTTAAATAAGGTTCAAAGTTGCTCTTCTATCACTCTTTCAGAAAATAGTATGATGCAGGGTCACCAACCTTTTTGTGCTTCGGGCCCAAATTCCCTATACAACACTCTTGCTGGTGCGAGATGCATTGAAGTAACTAGCGGTTTTCTTTGGGCGGTGTATAAGATCTTGCCCGATAGTTTGGTCCACTGCCAAATGGAAGTTTGATTGAGGGCATTCTTGATAAAGATGTTCCCTAACTATGTTTTGTGGTTTGGGAGAAGCATTCTTGTACTGCTTTGTGATGACACTAACCATGAAAAATTGGTAGGAATAAAGAAATCAGAGGAAAAGGGGGGTGGAGGGCTTGCCCCAGAAACATTTTTTAGGACCACGCCCTCTAGAACGTCGGAAAACGCCTCTTTTCAAAACAGAATATGTCTTGTTTCGATCATTGAAGTTTACATGGAGAAGGGAAAACTGATTCCTCAAACTGACTTCATTGAATTTTGCAGACCTAGAACTAGAAATGGAAAAGCTCCGCCGTCCTCTCATTTTGCTGTCGAATGCTTGTACTTGAAGACCAAAACGAAAGCGACCTTAGGCCGGATATATCTGGCGTGGACTACATGGAATGTAACTACGTTGAAACTTTCAAAACAGATAATTTTGTTATTATGGATGAAAATGGAAATAAAGCAACAATACTTTTGAGAAGCGCCAACTATTGCTCGTGCATAGCGTGGACAGTGGACGTTAGTCGCCACAAGAGGCGAAGCTAATATCAGACGAAAAACTGCTCTTTTTGTCTGAAAAAGTCTTTTGACAAAGCGGGAAATTAAGACATTACTTCTTAGTATTTTATTTTCCCCGACATTTGACAATATCTAGCTTGGCATTTGCCCGAAAAAATGCAGGGTTTCAATGCTTAGGGGGTGTCACACCCCACACGCCCCAAACACCCCTGCCCAGATGCTGGCAATACAGAGTCCTATTTTGCAAAGTGCAGTTCAGTTTAGGGTCTGCTATGGGTAAAATGAAATGGACAGATTAAAAAGATCACAAAATGTAAAGCAACCATTGGCACTTTGTCAAAACAGGATATTACTTCAAAAATAGGTGCAATTTCTCCACAAGCACTGGGGCAAGATTTGGTGGTACCTTCTGGTATAGTGGAATTAACTGAATAATAATTAAAATGATAATATGACATTCTTCAAAGTTGGTTTTACATGGCTTTTAGAAACTAATTTTCTGATCTGCACCTCACACAAAAATTTGCAACTATGCTGATGATACTACTGTCTTTGCATGCCATTCAGACCTCGGAATTGTTATCCAGCAATTAGAAGTTGACTGCTCTGTGATTGTAAAATGTTTTTCTGATAATCTTTTGAAACTCGATGATGAAAACTGCCATTTTATGGTATTTAGGGATAAAGCATAGAAATAACAATCAAAATGGGAAATTCAGACATTAAGGAAAGTGACTACGAAAAGCTGCTAGGAATAAGTTTTGATAAAAAATTAAATTTCAAAAGGCATATGGAGGACTTATGTAGAAAGACGAATCAAAGGATTCATACACTTGCACACTTATCAAATTATATTGATCCCGTTAAATCAGAAATTACCTATTGCCCACTAGTATGGATGTATAACGATAGGGTAGCTGATGCAAAACTAAATCATACTTTTGAAAAACACTACGGCCGGTATTCAAAGGCAGTGCGTCAATGCTAGAAAAACTGAAAGACAAATATGTGACCATTCATCAGCACAATCATTCATAGCTATATTTGTATATTTTAGCTAACATTAAAGAAATTGTTAATTAAAAAAAAATTAAATAATGTTGCATGACACCACTGACGTTTCCCTTCATCTTTGAGCTCTATTGCTACATCATGTTGTACCTCGCTACTTTTTACTGCCATTGCAAAGATGGGCATGAATTGAAAGCATGTTATTATGAACTAATGATAGATGGATGTGGCAAGATTTATTTAAAGACAGTTCTTGGAATATGAAGGATTCTTTTCATGTACTTTTAACTTGCTGGAAGGCTTCGTTACTGTCTTTGAGTTTCATATAAAACATTGGTTACTGGATGCCGTTTGTATGAGATTCGCGATTTTCGTGTAATTGTACTTCGTTGTTATTCAGAAGTGTAAAGTTCATCAGTTCAAGCTCTAGTATTTATTGGGCAAACATCTTTGTCAGCTCCACATCCGTAAACTATTATTGTGATGCGAATGTATGGCACTTGAGTTATCTGCTTGTAGACAGTGTGGTTCAAAGAGGAGAAAGATTGGAGCTTCTTGTTGAAAAGACTGATGATCTCAACGCAACGGCATGTATTCTATGATATTCTATCTATTATTTTATCTAATTATTCAGCTGATTTCATTTTGATTCCCTAGCGCAATAAGATATTCTACTAGAACATATTTCAAACCCTCACTTACACCGCTGTTGCTACTTCGTCGCTTTTTTAAACTGCTATCATTACTTATGCAAAGGCTGGTAATCCTCTACCCTTGATATCTTCGGGGTTATTTTCCTAGAAGCATATGCGCTATCGCATTCTATATTCTTACTCTGTATTACTTTGCAGAGCTTGTCATTCAAGAAGTCAAGCCGAGGGCTAGCCAGAGCAATGTTTATGAAGAATGTCAAGCTTATCATATTGATTGTAGTTATTGGAATTGTGAGTGTATCCATCATTTATACAATATTCCTTGTATTTCGTGTAATTGACGGCGTCTGTTGCATTGCTTGCTTAAAATCTTATCATTCTTTATTGAATATGCAGTAGACTCTGATAATACCAATTTATTGGTGGTGTAAGGTTCTAAGTGTTTGTGGCATGTTTTCTTCTCTAACACTTAAGCACTTTCTTTGTTCTTATCTCTTTTATTATCTGTGAACATTTGTTTTTGTAGTGCTTGTTTTCCTAGGCTACTGACCGATTATGAGTGGGGTGTCATAGCGCTTAAAGGTAATTCCATATAAGAGGGACAAAAAATTAAGTTTTGAAACCCACCATCTCAGAATTCAATGAAATTCAGGTACAATGTAATGGTAGAAAGAAAATTTATATAGTAGTTCCTGTTATTTCTTTCCATCGACAGCGTATTCCTACTGGCGTTATTCTTTTTGCAAAACACTGCAGTATTAAGCATTATTGAAATGAGTATAACTTTTGATGCAAAAAGAGTACCATTGGGATTTTTCACATACAAGTGATCTATTATGCATGGATGAGCCACAGGAAGTTTGGATTTTGTGTATGGGCACCTTTGGGAATTTCATTTCCAGTGACCCCCAGTGCCGCGTCTGATATTATTTACAATTGGACATTGAAACTTAGAAACAAACATTTTCCCATCGTAAAATCACTGTTTTCTATCCGGATATGGATTCAGCACCCCATAGTTTGTCTAAGTTCAAGTTTCACCTTGATTAGGCAATTGGATCAAAAGATATAGCTAACTATGTTATCTTTGAAAATCGATAATGGCGGCTATGTGGTGAAAGCAGGATAAAATGGGCCAAGTATTAAGTTCTTATAACTTTTGAAGCAATCGGAGTTTTGGAGCTGAAATTTTTCAGTTTTTCACACTTTGCATATGGGTACATTTTATCTGAATTTCATTGAACTCTGAAATGGTTTGTTTCATGTCTGCCCCACAGTTATATGGAATTACCCTTAAACCCCCTATCCACTGTACAGTAGGTCGATGGTTCAGCCCCCACTCGATCCATCGTGATCTTTGGCTGAATGCTCGCTCTCTGTCCACCCAGCAGTGTCCACCCAGCAGCAAATGGATTATGATCCTTTTACTTATTTGCAGCTTTATCTCCTTTTGGCTGCTCCTACTTCCTTTACATGTCAATGCTAATATGTCTCGAAAATTTAAACTGAGTACATTTCTGAATATAATCTCATCTACGATATCGCAATCCATGATGCAGTCTCAACCAAAATCGATCGCATTTTATCATTGTGCTAAAACTTGCAGAGATTACAGCAGGGCTCACCAGTAAGAATGCTCTATTTATTCCCTACTCTGCAGAGTTGGTTTTATGGAAGGGATTAGAGGATACTATAGCTCTCCAGTTGGAGTATGTTAGCCCCCATGGGAAAATAAGAGGACTCCTTTCTCGGGGTTATATTAGTGGTTTTAGTACCCTGATAACCATATGTTTGTCCCCCATTGGAAGAGTCAACCCTCCCAATGAAAATTTCTGGCGCCACACCTGCTATTCTGAAACAGGCTTTGCCAAGTACTTTTTCTTCAGTTCTTTTTTCTCTTCTTTCAGATTATCATATATTTCATTGTTTCGTTTGCATGTGGCTTCGACTGGAAATGTGGCAAATAACAGCATTTCATGGGGGAAATTCGCAATGTAATTTATCATATTCCGTCATATGTGTTATAATTGTAAGAGTTTGGCAGGCGCTACTCTCTGGCATAGATGTATGTATATTAGAACTTTGATCATGATTAGGAGTAGGATGCAAACTGGGGGTGTTATTGTATACGTAGTCTCTACTTATTTACGGTAGAAGCGTGTCGTATTATGAAAAATGTCAGCTTCTATCAGCATCAAAAAGAGAGCAAAGCCATTTGATATTATCTTCGTGGCCTATAGCATGCACTATCAAAATCGAGCGAACTGCTCTTATTTTTTCATTGATTGAATGACACAGAGCTATTGTTTTCAAGCCAAAGCCCCCCTCCTTCTCTTTGTGGTTGTTGTAGGAACAAATCGTTACTTTCGAAAATGCTCACTCATTTGGAGATCCCCAAAACTTTGAAAACCTTTTGTCATGTCTTTGCTTCAATCTGAACAATTCATTTATCTGACAGTGCGTGGTATTTGGCGCATAATAAGAACTAATAATAAAACATTTAGTTTTGTTTTTTACACTTCTTTCATTATTGGCATAACATCCGGTTGATTGGAAGTCATCAATGCCCATATAGATTGTGTTACGTATGAATTTCTGTTATGCACTGTTAATTCGCTTTATTGAACAATAGCAAGTCTTATACTCTTATGAGTTATAATGCTTTACAACAGTCCTCGTTCTCACTTACACTTATGAATACGTTGGTTTAATGCACCTTCGAGCCCCCTATTGTTATGCTATAACACAAAAGCAGCCTCTTGTGAAGTTAAATCACAGGCACTTCTCAACGAATCAACAGGCTTGGCCTAGAGTATTGTCATGCTTCAAAACCAGCCATGTTTTTGCTTAATTTGGCATAAAGTAATTGCTTGTCATCTGTTGTTCTTGCAATAGTGTAAAACACCATCTTTTACAACCTTCAGACTCTGCCTTGTTACGAAGTTAGAATTTACTATAGCATGGTAGTTTTGATGCTGTTCGACAACACCTTGAATATTTTAAGTCGTTTGTTAAGATTATTGAGTACTTTTCGGCGACTGAATGGGAGCGGTCTACCGGTTATTGATTAATTAGCGTATGTATCTTCCTTAGCTTAATTAAGGCAGTCAGTATCACATTATGCGCTATCGTTTGAGCTATAATTTTTGAAAATTTAATTGCTGTTCTAGGTTTCAGGATAAGATTGGAGTGGTATTTTGTCGTTATTGATTATATATTTGCTCTTAGATTTTGACTAGCGTGGGTGGCTGGTAAGTTCCCTGTTGATAGGAAGTAGGGTTAGTTGAAATAATTAATTGAAGGGAATGGAATTTTCACTCAAAGCAAATGAAAGTGACTGGTTGAAAATTGGGTCTATTATCGTTTTAGAGGATCAAAAATAGCAAGCCAGAAAGGACTCTTAAAGCGTTTCAAAAGTTTTTTTCGATCATTCAAAGTAGAGGAAATATTGCTTACCGTTACGTAATAGCTTGACTTTAGAAAACATTTACAAAATATTGTCAAACGGAACTTCCACCAATGCCCTATTGGTGTCAAAAATAGTTTGCATCTCAGGTAACAACTGATTGGAAACTTTAAAACATTTACTTAATCAACAATTCAGAACGTAGAGATAATATTGTAGGTTAGCAATATACAGGCTGATTGGAAATGTTTCAAATTTCAAAGAAATATGGTGGGGTGGAAGGAATATCTGTCCCATTTGTAGGCTATTTCTCCGAATTAATTAAGTGTTCCAGCCCAATTATTTGAATCTTATGAGTGGAACTTGCTACCTCTTAAAATATAAATTGCGAAGTTAAATATCGAATTTTCACTCAATTGAATAATTTTGTAATAACTGACTTTCAATATTTGCAACTTTACGTACTTTGAAATTGTGTTGAAGTGCTATTTCTTGTAATTTCAGTAATAGTTGTGCTTTTGCATCAGTTAGATTTGGTCATTTATAGCTTTCGGATATTATATCACGAATTTACAAAGTACTCGGTGTTTTTGTTGCTTTTTGTGCAAACACCCTGCTTGCTTTGAGCGATCTCAGTTCACATATAAGAAACTTTTAATGACTTGCCACGTTTCAAAACTTTCGAACACCTCTATTGAGTTAGAGATGTCTTATTTAGTTTCATTACCTGGACATTCTTGCTACTATTTTTTGAAGGTGTACTAGGCCTAATTCACGTCCTTTTTGAGACCTACCTTTTCGCAATGATAGCATTTTAGTATGAAGTTTACTACATTTCTCTTGCTCTTTTCTTGAGAAATACATACGATTCATATGCAGTATGGTGTTTTTGCAATCGAATTCTATCTAACCTAACAATACTGTTATCGATTGGATGCCGTTATTGCTAGATTATCTAGGATCTCTCCTATGGTCCACGGCTGCAAAATATTGGAAATGGTATCTTAAATATAAATGAGTTATGCTTGAGAGTAAAAGTTGTGCAAAGTAAAATGAGGTGGTTAATACAGAGTCCAAAAATGTGTCGGTTATATCAGTTTTGAGGAAGGCTCAGTAAGTGGAAAAATTCTAGCTGGAGGAAACTTCGGATGCATGCAAGTTAGGCGATTTGGCATGGTGAAATAGTGGGGCGATACGAGAAGCTTCGTTTTACCTTCGCATTTTGGAGAAGGTTTTATAGGACTAAGTTACTACCCGGGGAAGACTTGATTTTCTCCTTTGTTGAGCGTTGATTTCCTCGGACATTTTCCATTGCTGAGAAAACAATTCCAGCCAAAGATTTCTCCAAGGTAACTACAATGAAATATGGGTACAAACCACTCATCCATAGGATTGCTCCACTTGCTACATCAAAATGAAGCACAGCTGAGATTTGATTGAGTTATGCTGTCCATTAGTTAGGAGTGAATAAAGTATATTGGACAATACTGAAATGAAGCTGAAAGAGGAGGGGTTTCAGTAAATTTTCAAACCTGCCAATGGCCTCGTAGTGATGACGACTTTTGTAATGGCAATGAGGCTACCTGTGGTCATCATTAAACATGGCGGAAAAGAGTAGTAGGACGAGAGAGGAGATACAAGCAGATATTCGAAACCAAGGGGAAATAGTCAGGAAATTAAAAGAACAGAACCAAACAGATGAGATTAAGCAGCAGGTATTCCTTTTTCATCACTTTTGAAAAACGTTGCTACTCAGCTTTCAGACAAAAGCTATCAGGCCTCATGGTACTTTCACTATCGCTAGACAACTATAATGCACTAGATTGATGGAGCTAAAAACGCTTTTCTTCTGTAGCTATTTCTACCGTTTTACGCAGTTTGCATTGATTGGTAAACCTCCTACCATCCCTTTTTTAGTAGTGCAAACTATCAAGTTGATAGTAGTGATGAACCGGTCTACAGAGTATGGCGTTTTTGGGCGAGATAACCGGTATGCAAATTCAAATTTCCCGATGTGGCGGTGGACATAGGTAGATCTTCTGGTGTGTTGATGTGCACCAAGAAGTTTGATTTGGCGTCAAATTGGAATTTTTGCCTTGCACACATCAGCTGTCATCCGCGGTTGCAGCCGTGCAATTCCTGAAAAATGATTATTCCAGCTGTGCAAAAGTCTTATAGCAATTCCAAGTTATATGTTACTCTTTAATCGTATTTGCGCAAGCATTACCCACAAGAACGCAATATTATTATTCAAAGTTTCAAATCTGGATTTGGGAGAGGTGGGTCGAACATTTCGTTTGTTTGTGTTTACTTGGCATACTGGCATGAAATTGCTTTATTTTCATTGTTACAGCCAACCAGCATGAGGAATTAGTTTTTCTTTCTGGGTGTAAAGAGCAATGGTGAAAGCAACTTGTATTTTATTTTGCAAAAGGGTGCTCTCCGATGTTTTAAAAGTTCCTGCCATAAGACTTGTTCTTCGAACAAATCCCTAGATCCCTGGTTTCCTCCCATTACTCTCACACGTCCATACAACATTCCAATGTTGGCACTCCCCAAAATTATGTAACAACTTGCTGATTCCTGATGGCCATTAGATAACTTTCCATCATGCAAAAATGGCCCTAAATCCCAATGCTAGCAGCATTCTTAAAACCCCACAGATATGTATTTGTGTTACCTTTACACAAGTAGTTCTCTGGCATAAGATTTCCATTGCCTCCCCCCTCTAGTAATTCACTTTGGTTGTATACAGAAGTGAGTTGTGCTGTGCTTCTGCTTGTTTCTCAACAGATTTCTACCGAATCTAGAATATAGGAGCACCATAGCACCAACATGTAGTATACAGATACCCTGATTTTGCTGTACGGTGAACTAAGTAGCCCATGCAAATTTTCCAGGGTAGATTATGTCTTTTCATGACGTGATAGCATGAGGCTGTTTAGCATTAAAAAATCAACAAAACTGGGTTTATGGAAATTAATGATGAAATCAAATGCATTCTATTACATGTTAAGAATTATTACACCCAAGGGAAAGCAATGCATCATTGCATTTGCTCTTACTTCATAATGATCTTACCAAAGTCTATCATGCATATCCCAACACAAGCAGCAACTCTTTCCATTATTCAAAAGTATTGCAAAAAGCAAGTCCACAGAAACTCAAGTCCTATGGGTTTTCAACACATTCTATTATGCAAAAGGATGCTTTCTGATTTTCTAGAGGGTGTTGCCTTAAAAAATTTTTACTATGGAATACGCATAACATGAAATTATTTGGGTACACAATTTTTTATCCACTGGCATAGGTATGCAACGTGCAAGTGCTTTCTCAGCTCTTTAACTAGACTTCTACTTCTTGCTCCCCTCCTCCCCAATCCAGTTTAGCTATCCATGGGTCTGGCTTTACATGGATTGCACTTAGGTGTGAAGGCTATTATCAGGCACCTGATAGTGTGTAGTCCTCAAAAACAATGAATGTTGCCATTTGAATTTCAGGTATTTGATTCTATGCATTATTGAGGTTGCAGTTTTTGATGTATATTTAAAATAGAGTTTATAATACATCTAAAGTTGTAACCTCTACCTTTGTATTTAAATCAGTTCTTATTAAAAATCACACTATCAGATTTTTTCCATTTCTAAAACACAGGTTTGATCGTATACCGAACATAGAGAACTACATTCAAATTACAAGAAAACATTTCAACAGGCATGCCAGAAGCAAATAAGGGCAAGGTGGCAGCTTTCTTCTTTGGGGGCACAAGGCAATGTGTTTTTAATGATCATGTCCTTCAGTGACTGCAGCTATATCACTATTCCACTGCAACAGTAGGGTGAAATAGATAGAATCATCATGATACTTCAACTGCATGAGCGCAATTTGAGTTATTCCCTGATCTATTTTTTTCAAAAAAAATTTGCTGAAAAGGGCATTCTTGCCCTCCTTTCACTTGGGCAGGGAGGACAGCTGCCCTCATTTTTTGCCACTGCCCCAACACCCCTGCACTTCAACATCAATTAATTCCAAAGAAATAAAAAAAAAACATGAAGATATGTTGTACATGAAGATATGTTGTGACTAACATCTCTTCAGCAATAGCTTTCAGGTGATATATTGCAAGTATCAATAGCACTTGTACATATCAAGTTATAAGTGCTCGAAATTTTGGTCTAACATGAATGATTTTGAAGACCACCTTTGTTCTTTCACCCCCAATAAGGGGTAAACACATAGATTTTTCCCAGTTTTCTTCATGAGTTAGAAAATATACCCTCGGCAACCTATTTGCAAAATTTCACAACAATCAAGCAAAGAAAACAAGAATTGTTTGATTATGAAGTTTAGCAATGACTTACAAACTATTTTTTATGCTTCATTGACCATAGAATTAAGCCATTTTGAATGGCCATAACTGTATGAATCTTCAACCAATTTTCAAAACAATTAGTTTTCTGGACTCAGGATGAAAAGTTCTCTCTGTATTGGGTGACGAAGTCAATTTTTTGGATCAGCTGATATGGAATGACCCTCTTCCAATCATATATTGCTTACTTATATAGATTATTTAATCTCCTTTGTATCATACCAATGTCTAAGATGGGATTCTATTACATTTTTAAAAAAGGGTATGTTTTGCTCCTCCTCAATTGAAAGGCAGGAGGGGCGCTTGCTACCCTCTGCCCCCCCTCCAGCGTGCTTGGCTATTATAGGTTGTGACAAAGGCATCCAGATTTTTCGTAGTTGTCAATTTCTGACTATAGACCACATCCATATATGCTGCTTGTATTGGTTATGCCCGAAACCTAACTGTCCTGCAGGAGATTTGGAACAAAAATATCCCCAGTGTGCACCCTTGTAAAACCAACATTCACTAGAGCATCACCCTCCGTCAATGAGATAACCATTTGGAGTCATAGCATGGTACTTATTTAGTTGAACATGTTATTGGACACACTCAAATAGAAAATTATTTTATATAGGACTTGATTATTCTCCTTGAGAATAGAGGCTTAGATTAGAATGTATAATAGAATTCATGCATTTCACTACAGAATGAGTTAAGGCTGCTAATGAAGCTTTCTTTCACATCAGTATTTAGACTATTCTAATTCTTTTATAGGAACAGTCATTATAAATGAGCTCTTTAAGAAAAATATACCCAAGGTTCTTTTCCTTGGCATTCAAGTCCATTGCACCTAACATCAAAAATTACACAAATTTATCAAAACCCCAGGTTAGATATCATCTTATTGATTTTACTGAGTTGAATAGATTTGACCAGTGATATGGGTGTATCTGTTTCTCATCACAAACTTTGAAGATTAAATGGAAGCTCCTTTTTGAGATGGCCTTTTGTGTTTTTCTTCCAATATATTTAATTCCTTGCATTAGCTTTTCTTATAGATACTATTACTTGGCATGTAGATATATGAGGGCATTAGCATTGTTTTTGTTTGTCAGTTATCAAAGGTCTTTGTTACCATATAGATTGTATGAGATAGCTAGTTTCATATACATCAGTTACTGGAGGGCTAGTGTTATTCTTATGTTTAACAGGGTCTATTTTTATTATGCTCAAATGCTTATTTTGCCCAAAAATTTTATCCATAGCGTGAGTATTAGATATGTGCTTGTTTTTGTGTTGAATTATTTGTGGTTCCTTCAATATTTGTATTGGCTATTACATCTTACAATCATTTTTTTGTGTCATTTCATTAGTTTAGTCACCAGAAATTCAGTTTGCCATGAATGACATCTATTTAGAAAGTGATAGTGATATTGTCTTTGTATTTGATCGTATTTGACAGTATTGGAAGTTATGCTTGTATGCTACTTGATTTCTTCAAAACCTCTTTCTCTCTTGTAGTTGAAAGAAGAAATTGCTTCACTGTTAGAGTTAAAGAAGCAACTTGGTGATGGCAATAGCAAGCAAAAATTTGTTCTTAAGACTCCAAAGGTATTTGAGACTCTTGATTCATGATGACTTATTTGAAATAGCTATGGAGTACCATGGTTCCTAGCATAAAGTTAGAAATATATTGTTTTATTTACATATTTGTGCTTCAATACAAGCGGTTTAGGGAAATTTGTATAACAGGCTTTCGATAAAATTAATTTATGCTAGGGGCTTATCCAAGAGTGACAGAAGATTTTCTAATACCTTACACCATAGCAGCCTAGACTGAGCAGGGCGTGTAATTTGCTGCATGCTCTCTTATTTATTTTTGTATGGCCTGACTTTAGGGACATATTGTTACTTCATGTATTGGTGGGGTCCCAGAATTTTTTATCTGAATTTTCCCATTATTTTAAAAATCCCCAAAAAGTATAGTAAATGAAAATTTCAATTTACAGTACCTAGATCTAAGCAAAGTCTGTTTTTATCAGCTCTAGAACACTTAGATGTAGTTCTGCAAGACTTTGCATTTATGCACAAACTGGCAAGCTCTGTTTTTCAGTTACTTCCCTGAATTTTTCCAAAAGTGTTTTGAAAAATTTGTTGAAATTTGTCGACTTTGGAAGTCTTAGCTATGTCACACTTGCACCTATCCATATAGCTATATCTCTGCCTGACTGTATGACAGTACTTATATAAACCATTTATTGATATGTTGTATTTATATTTAGCAAACATGACAGTCCTTATGATCCCCAATGTATATAGTTTTTTATATTCCATTCTATTTTAATAAATTGTTACAATGTTATATCATGTTAGATTTCATGATGATGCAGATATTATTTGGTGAAGTTTTTTCAAGTACATTATAGGTTGTGCACCTGATAAGATTAATTTAATGTCAAGTAACCCAGTTAGGCCTCCAGGGTCTAAGAGTACCATGGCCAGGTATTAGCAAGTCGAGAATATGAAAAGCTTCACTACATTATTTTTGTCTGATATGTTCATCAATGTAAATAAATAGTAGTACTGCTCTCTTACATACCAGATAGTAGAGGTGAGAAAGGCATTAGTGAGTTGGGAAAATAGGACAATCAGCTACAGACAAATTATGCTACATTATGATAATGCTCTTTAAATTTTGTTGTTTGTGCTACATTTTAAAGTATTATGTTGAGTTGTATCTTGGTATTGAATTTGTCTTTTTCTTCACAAATATTTTATTGCTATTATGTTGTTTTTACATAGGGAACAAGGGACTATTATCCTGCTCAAATGGCAATTAGAGAAAAAGTCTTCAACACAATAATTGACTGCTTTCATCGTCATGGAGCAGAGCAGATTGATACCCCCGTTTTTGAGCTTAAGGTTTCCATTGTTCTTGCTTTAATATATATTCCATCCTATGTGTGGTGTTTTCTACTCTTATATCCTTCATGGTTTAAACTGGAGCTAATATTTATTTTCCTTGTTGATGTATGATATTCCTTATGAAAAGTTTCATGTTGATTTGCTCATATTATATGGTACTTATATTGAGTTGTTTTACCCTTTTAGGCACATCAACTATTATTATAAATTTGGAATACAGTTATTTCCTTCCACAATATAGCCTACAGCTGGACTAATAACACTATTCTCATCCTGGTTGACTTTTTACAGGAAACCCTAACTGGGAAATATGGTGAAGATTCAAAACTTATATATGATCTTAAAGATCAAGGTGGTGAGCTGTTGTCCTTGAGATATGATTTAACTGTATCCTTTTCTCCAAATGCCATTCAAGCTAATCATCCTATTCCTGATAGAGAAGGGTAAAATCCTTCCATATGCTTAAGGCATGACTTGAGAATTCTTTCATTGTCATTTGGATAGTGTTCTACTTATATGCCAATTTGTTGGTGTGATGCTTTTCTCAAGAGCTCTCACATCACATTTTTTTGTCATGTTATGTAAGCTGTGTAGGAAAACTTATGCTAAACTGTTTGTGTGGTACCACCTTTACCCAGATGCAGGTACCATTTGCACGATATGTTGCAATGAACAAAATTGATAAAATCAAGAGATTCCACATTGCACGAGTGTACAGGAGAGACAACCCAGCTATGACCAAAGGCCGATATAGAGAATTTTATCAGTGTGTAGGTGTATCTTTTACTTGTTGTTTTAAATTTCAATTTCTGCTCTTTTTCAATACCTCATATTAAGATTAAGACATGCAAAGTTGTAATAGCATTTAATACTCTCCAACCTTGTATTGAAGCCTTTTCATTGATGCATGTTTAATGGGAGATAGAAAAGCCCTAAGAAACTTCAACGTCATGCATTTTCATTTACATGTTCTTCACCAGAAGACCTAGTAAACGCTTTGAAGTTATAATTGAGACTAGGGAATGCAAAAGAATTTCATTTGTGTAGGCTCTGGTTTTAATTTTTCAGTCCTTTTTTCAGGATTTTGATATAGCAGGTCAATTTGATGCAATGATTCCAGATGCTGAGTGTCTCAAAGTTGCATGCGAAATCCTTTCAGAGCTAGATATTGGCGATTTCGTTATTAAGGTATTGAATCTTGACTGCCAAAGTAGATCAATGGATAGCCCGTGCTCTAGCACCATGAGAGTCATTCAGATAGCAATAGCATCCCTATTCGTGATTAGCAGTGTATTGCACTTGGATCATTGGCACAGGCCACTTTTTCATTCTTTCATCCAATTCTCCCTTGTTTGCCAGTGGTTTCTTCTTAATTTTTTTTGTATCATTATTTATAAATCTTTCCCTTGAACACTCATTTATGTGCACGCCCACACTTTCAGGGATGACAACGCAAACACTTATTAAAAGAGACTGTCAACTTCTGTTATAGTTTATTAAAGCAAAGTTTGATTCCTTTTGCTACGTAATGCATCTCGATCTGCCGTACTTTTAACCAATCATTTGATTTATTCATCGCAAAACTTTTCACTTCCTCTTTGTACCTTCAGTTTTGTGAAAGGTTCCAAGTATTGAATTATATATATATATATATATATATATATATATATATATATATATATATATATATATATATA